>CM062625.1:7063522-7423522 GCA_025617555.3 Puccinia polysora | reverse complement strand
GCCTTGATGTAGAGTTGAAGACTGTTGGAATAACTACACGTAATCCAGACAAGAGGTGATCAGGTTCTTGATGAGTCGAAGGAGTTGAGTGAGTTAGTGTCGCGCCTTGTATGTTGTGGTTGGTGTTGAAGTTAAGGAGCAGAGTTCAATAGGAAACGCCGCAAGGATGTGGAAACTACCCAATTGGGTTTGGGGTTCAAATGCGGTGTGGAGAGGAAAGGATGACAAGTAGAGACTTAGTAGGAAGATGAGACAGCGCAGGATAGACAAGGAATACAACAGAGAGAAATCAACACGCCGGCACAACTCTACATCAAGAGAAAATAGGAATTGACAAACTCAGCCAGCCGTTTTACAGAGGCATTGCTAGCAGCTTTAGTTAAGGCATCTGCAAGCATATTTTGAGAAAGGATCAGCATCATTTTGATGATTCCTTTGTTCAAGTCGTTGCATAAGCTTTTCAATTTTATGTCAATGTGTTTGGCGTGAGATTTTGTACCAAACTTTTTCAATTTGTCGTCTAGGCCTTTATTGTTGATCAGATGAATAGGAGGATTTAAAGGTTGACGCCATAGTTCGCTTAATAAGTGATGAAGCCACTTTCCTTCAAGATGACTCGTGGAAAGAGAATTACATTTGGCTTCGGTCAAGGAATGAGCAATGCAACGTTGCCTTCAACTAGTCCAGTAGATTGGGCTTCCCTTGAACAAACATAAGAAACCAGATTGGGAGAGACGAGTGTCAGGGTTGTCTCCCCAGGTGGCATCGCTGTAGATTGTGAGATGTTGAGCATCAGACTTGCTTCTGATCACAAGTTTGAAGTCAATCGTGTTTAATAGATATCGCCAAACATGTACGACTTCTTTCCAGTGGGTAATACTGGGTCGTTCAGAAAATCTAGCTAAGCTGGACACAGCAAAGCTGATGTCTGGCCTGGCGAGATTAGCGATGAAATTGAGACAACCAATGGGGGAGAAATAGTTGACATTGAGTTCTTTGAACTTTCTAATTTCTTCTTCCAACGCTGGCAGGAGATGAAGCCCCGGAGTGCAGGGGTTGCTCAACGGTTTGGCCTTGGTTAAGTTGAGTTCTTCAAGGCCTTTTTTAATGTGATTGGGGAGTGATAAACTGATGGATTTCTTCCCCCAATCCACTTTCATTCCCAGGAGGGTGTCAACTTTGTGCGCAGATAAGTCTTTGAACTTCTTGAAAAAGACAGCTTTAAAGTGTTGAACGTTGCCAACTACGACTAGGTCGTCCACGTGGAAAAATAAACTGGTGTAAGAGTTGTCATGTAAATACAGACAAGGATCGGAATCGCTTTCTCTAAAGCCTTCACTTTTGATCCAGTTGACCAAGGTTTTATACCAATTTAAGGGAGCCTGTTTTAGGCCATAGAGGGATTTTTTGAGTTTAAGATATTTACATGTTCTCTTCGATCCTACAGGAGTTTTGATGTACACATTTTCATCAAGTGGAGCGTGCAGGAAGGCCCCCTTAACATCAAATTGAAGTATGGGGAGTTCTTTGTCGACTGAGTAGGCCAGAAGAGCTCAAAGAGAGGCGATTTTGCTGGTGGGAGCAAAGGTGTCCAAGTAATCAATGCCGTATCTTTGGTTGAAACCCTTGACGCAGACTCTGGACTTGAGCGTGACAGCACCAGTGTGTAGGTCTTCTTTGCACCTGAAAGTCCAGGTAGTGTCCAGAGGGTTGGTAACCTCTGAGTCCTTGGCGTCTTCCCAAACTTCGAGGTCTTCAGCGGTATTGAGTTCTTTGTTGATGGAAGGGATCCATTTGGGTTGTTTGAGGGCCTCGTGAATGTTTGAGGGGACCTCGTTGGACTTGAAGTAACCATACCTGACAGGGGGTTTTATTAATCTGCGATCCCTTAGATTAGGTTGCAGAGAGGTTTGTATTGACTGAGCAGTCTCGTCAGAGTCGGAATCTGATCCAGAGGAAGAGATCGACTCGGAGATGGCTGGTTTTTGATCTTTGATGTTGGTTAAGTCCTCAGTGGTTGAGGGCCCTTCTAGGGGTTCAGCTGTGACAGAGTTAACAGGAGTGAGCTCTAGGTCACTGGGTTTTTCGAGAGGAGAGGCCTTGGACTTGAGGAACTCTACATGCTTGGTTTCTATAATCTTACCTGACTTAGAGATCAGTTTATAGGATAATAGCCTGGGGTTGTACCCAATTAGGATGCCTTCGGCCCCTTTTTCAGACAGTTTGGAGGGAATTTTAGTGTCGCTGAGAAGGTAAATAGCTCTTGATCCGATGGGTTTTAAATAATTGGATGGAATGTTGGTCTTCTGCAGTAACTTCCAGGGACTTTCTTCACCTTTATTTTCTGGGATTTGGTTCAAGGCAAAGCAACAGCTTTGGATGACCACATGCCAGTAGCTTTTTGGAATGTGAGATTCACTGAAAGTGGCTCTAAGGGACTCCATGATCGTCCTATTTGCACGTTCAGCTTTCCCATTATGCTGAGGATGGTAGGGTTCGCTGACTAGATGGAGGATCGATTTTGATTTGAAGTATGCGGATAAGGCGTCGTTGACGAATTCACCGCCTCCATCACTGACAATTTCAATAGGGTAATAGCCTTGCTTCTTGGCTTCATTGTCAATCATGAACATGATTGTGGCCGTGGTCGCGTCCTTTGATGGTAAGGGGAAGCTGAACAAATAGCCGGAGAAGTTGTTGACTACTGTAAGGGAGTATCTCATACCTCCTTTGCTTGTAGGATTCAGAGGCCCCATCAGGTCAAGATGCAGTCTGTCAAAGGCTCCTTTGGCGGGTGTCTGTTTAAGGTTGAACGGAGTTTTTGAAATCTTAGATTTCTTGCAGGCTACACATTCAAAGTTGTCCTTGGCCTCTTGTTCAAGACTATAGCCTAGATGTTTTTTGATTCTGTCCAGACCGGCTTGACCGAGTTTAGTATGAAGCTCGTAAAGTTCAGTTTGGTTTAAGTAGCAGCTTTTGTTGCTGAGAGGAGGCATGTTGTTGAGCACCAAAAGGTTGTTTTGTATGGAGCCGTCTAGAATTGTTTTTCCGTTGAATTTGACTGAGAACGTAGGAATAGTTGAGTTGGTATTTACAGAAATAGTACACCCTTTCTTCAGTAGCGCTCCCATGGATATGAGGTTGACCGTAGCCTCAGGAACCCAAGCAGCGTCAGTGAGTGCAATGGTGTAGTTGTTGACTGAGAGGTTGGCGGTGCCTAATCCCATGATGGTCAAATCACTCCCCTTCTTGCCAGTCTTAATTTTTCCGAGTCCGGGTTGGAATATGAGCTCGCTGAACAGACTTTTATCTTTGAACATGTGGATAGAGTAGCCACTATCCAGTATGAAACGATTCTCCTCAGGTTGACGGATGTGGTTGAGGGCGCAGAAGAATGAGAGAAAATGGGCTTCTTCTTTCTTTTTAGCATTGCGCCTGGTTTTATTTGGAAGGTGTTCTGGTTGGAGATCAGGGAATTCAACCCAACATGAGGACGGAGGATGAGTTTTGACCTGAGGATTATGTTTCCCATTTTCACAACAAGGCCCATTTGGATCTTGATGGTTTTGATGGTAGAGGACGGTGGAGGTTTCCAAGGTCTCTTGATTTTTTGATTGAACTTCATTTTGATGTTGAATCAGATGATTGAGAACTAGAGTGATGGTGAGATTGGCGCCAGAATGCATTATTTGAGAGCAAATTGATTTGAGAGAGTCGGGCAGCTTGAACAGAATTAGGTAACTGAGTATGTCTGAGGGCAAGTCAATGCCGACTTTGTCGAGTTTACCTAAGTGTTGCTTGACCAACGTTACAAATCCATCAATGTCATTTTGGTCAAATCCAAGGTACAAAAAGTTGAAGAACATGCGGTCCCTGTTGGCAGCTTGGCTGGAGGCAAAGTGGCTTTTTGCAGCCAACCAGATGAGTTTAGAAGAATCTTTGTTATCAGAGGTGATGATGTTGGTGTGGGTAGCAGGATCAAGCTTGGACATCAAGTAGCCGGCCATTTCTTCATCTTCTGGAATCTCCTCGCGAGGATTGTCTGAGTTGATGAGATGAAGAATACCTCGCATTTTGAACAGCCTTTCCATTTTCTTTTTCCAGACTGAGTAGTTGAGGTCGGTAAGTAGAGGAGTTGATTCCATGAGGGATTTGAGGGCCAACGCTTTGAAGTTGCTTTCTCCGCCTGGTCCAGGTGTTTCTGAGGGCGGTGCCATGGTGGTTGAGCTTTTTGAGTTGCTTTTGGCTTTTAACCGTGAAAAAATTAAGATAGCTGAGAAACCTGAACCAGACTGGTTTCGATAAATTGCAAAAGGAATGAGAAAATAATGATATTGATGAAACATCAGAGAAGACAAAAGCACCAACGCGGAGGTGAGTTCTGCAGGCGGTAAAGTGGCCGGTGAAGTATGAGCAGAACCAAGCAAGCTGAGGCTGACTAGGAGAAAAGAAAAGATATGAATAAAGAGACCGTTATAAAGATGTTTGAGATTGAAAAGATTTACAAGGTACTAAAGTTATAACTCTAAACTCTTGAACATTCAGTAACCGATCCAACCTGGTAGGGATTTTGATCTGAAGCAGAGGGTTTGCGTTATGGATAAGCCTTGATGTAGAGTTGAAGACTGTTGGAATACCTACACGTAATCCGGACAAGAGGTGATCAGGTTCTTGATGAGTCGAAGGAGTTGAGTGAGTTAGTGTCGCGCCTTGTATGTTGTGGTTGGTGTTGAAGTTAAGGAGCAGAGTTCAATAGGAAACGCCGCGAGGATGTGGAAACTACCCGATTCGGTTTGGGGTTCAAATGCGGTGTGGAGAGGAAAGGATGACAAGTAGAGACTTAGTAGGAAGATGAGACAGCGCAGGATAGACAAGGAAAACAACAGAGAGAAATCAACAGATTTGCATTCAATTGACCAATTGATTTGCATTCAATTGACCAATTGATTTGCATTCAATTGACCAATTGATTTGCATTCAATTGACCAATTGATTTGCATTTGATTTCTAAATTTTTTTGAAATAAATTGTTCAACTGTTTTGCAATCAATCAAGAAATTGATTTCCAATGTCTCCTGCACCTTTTTTTTTGGATTTCTTTGGAGCTGAAGTCCGGTGTTTTTTTTTTTTTTTTTTTTTTTTTATCTTTTTTTCTTTTTAGGTGTCTCTGAACTGCACTGGAAGCCAACAGGCTTTTTTTTGATTATTTCAGGTGTTCTTTACCATGGAAGGTAGGTTTTTTTTAATTTTAATTTTTTTGATAACTTTGCTTGTTGGTGTGTTGCATGGGTCACTCATGCCAACTTTTTGGGGGGGATTGAGCTTCCAGTGTCCCTGGGTTCAAGTCCAGGTTTGGTTTCTTTTTTTATTCAATCATGTTTCACCAATGATGTCTATTGGACTTTTTTTTTGAAAACATTTGACCGCTTTTGGGGAACATCCAATTCTTCTCCCCCCCCCTCAAAATGTTGCACAAACAATCAAATCCAGCCTCATTCCTCCCCCAATCTAAGTATAGGATTGGGAGGGAACAAGATGGAAGGTGATGGCTTGAAAAAAATACAGAGAGGTGGGAAGAGTAGGGCTGCTTGCCAAAAGAGGCTTCAATATTGGGATTCAGAAATGTCTTTGGAAGTTACTGAGGAAGTTATTAATCAAAAGGGGGTCTGGTCTGGTTGGAAACCGCGTCCTTTGGATCTTTACCCTTCAATTGTTGCCAAAAAGAAAAAGAATGGTCCAAAGCCTACCCAGGAAGAGTTTGAGCAAGCAAAACAAAAAATCAAACGGTTCCATTTCTTCCACCGTGGAAAAGTAATTGTCCTTGATTGATCTGATCTCCAAGCCCTGGTTGAAATAATTGAATTTTTGCCCTTGCATAAACTCTCAGAAAAAAATAGGAAGGAAATCAACTTTGTCACCACTTTCCTTCATGGTTCAAAATAATTTCTAAACCCAGTTGGTCCTTCAAGATCTTGGGGTGGAAAAAATTTGGGCAGTTGGATGGCAAAAATTGATGCACCCTTTGGCCTTATTTGGACTTTATGTGAAGAAATCATCTATTAGATCTTCTCCTCAAGAGTCTGCTTTCCTCAACCTTAAGGCCAACAAAGTATCCCAAATTCTAGGACAAATTTTTCACAATTTGGGCAAACTTTCCTTTAAATCAAACTGTGATACCATGAAGGAAATTGGAATCCCCTCTTTCTCTTTGTTGGGATTTGGTTCCAAGCCTAAACCTTTTGATTGCTCCCCACAAATCACTTTCAACTTGGATTCTTTTTAAAACTCTCCTCATATTGACAAAGGAAATATCTCTGGCTACTCCTTTTTAATTGTGGTTTAAACCAAGAAATTAAATGGTTTACTTATCAAAAATACAAACAAATATCAAGTATCAGATGGCCAATTTGTTTTTGCTGACCTTGGCTTTGGAATTGATTTCAAGCAAAAAGGTATAGTCAAAATGGTTTGGGCAGCTAATAAGTACAAGCACTGAACCTTTCCTGCTGTGGACACAGCAACCCATACCAGAATGGCCATGTCACTTCAAATTAATAAATCAACTATGAAAACTTGTAGGTACTTGAATAATGGCCAAATTTACTATAGAAAAAAAATATAAATAAAAAAAAATCTGTATGTTGGGGGGTTAAGAATACTCTCAAAAGTTGTAATCAAAAATAATTTTTTGTTTTTCTTTCACCCATGCAAATATATTTACAAGCCCAGCATTTGAGTTATCTGCTGTATTTTATCTACTGTTCTACTGCTAACAATGAAAGCCAAGCCTACTGATACCTTATGCTTTTTTTTGGTTGCAACTTGTTCCCTGTCCTTTTCTGGTTGTGCTTGCTGTTGATCCTTCTCCTTGTCTTCTATTTGAAACTCCAGCTCAGCCTGTTTCAACTTCCACTCAGCATCCCATTTTTGTTGATGAGCCAAACTCTTGGCTTTCTGCTTTTGAACATCCATGGCCAGTTGACAATCCCACTTTTTTTTTTCAAAGTCAAGTTTTTTGGATTGAATTTTTGATTTGTTTGTTTTTTGTTGAAATAAAAGGGCCAAAGGCCAAGGAAGAAAAGTATCAAGATAAATTGGATCTTATATTGCAAAGAGCAGCGGATCAGGAGGATCAGACGGGGGGACACTCTGATTGAAGGTACGTTAGAACTGATGTTGTTTATTTCTTATTCTTGTTAGTTCTTATATACATACAACTTCCTGACTCTTAACAGGGCCAAAAAGTGTTTGAACTGATCAGAGAAAGTATGCTTAAATGACTAGACAATGAATAGAACAACCAGATAAAATCTTAACCAAAAATCATAACTAGCAGAGAAGATAAAGAAGATCAGTAAAGTCACAGAAAACTGACTGGGTCTTAAGCCACTGGGTCTACAATCCTCCTGGGTCTTTTATGCCTCTTGATTTTAATGATACATACTAGCAATCCTTCATAATCATCTAAGAGGGTTGTTAATCCTCCTAGTCTAGATACAAATAATGGGAAGAGGTGCACTTTCATGGATTTCTTGATCTGAGAATACTGATCTGATGAGAACATAAAAGAGAACAGTGATCCAAGGTTGTGCTCAAGGATTTGATCTTAATAAAGGTATGTCTATGGCATCTTGATCCTTCTTGTACTGCATCTCTTAAAGAGCACTCAAAATAATATATTTCAGTTTATTTAATTTAATATTGATTTTAATAAAAGAAACAGGGACTTAAGTATGAGCAGAAACAACAGAATTCCAACATTTGTTTCAGGGGAAAAGCAATGAGCATGATTTTGAACGCAAGGATATTCAACCAATGGACTTACATGAATATTGCTTCTCCATGATTTCTTCAAAGCCTTAAAAACTGGAAGTGTTTCTCCTCTTTTGATGACTTTTGGGGTTGATATTGATGGAATTGGAGGCCTTTTGCTTACCCTTGGCAGAGGAGGTTTGAGTCTGACAGTTGTCACTAGTGTTTGAAGGCAATGTGGGAGGCTGCATTGGCTTGAGTTTTTTGCCACTCTGGAAATGATGAGCCTGTTTTTTTACAATCTAAATCAGTCAGGATTAACCAGACAGAAGATAAAAGGGCTTTGTTCCCTACTTGAACCAATGTTAAGGGTAATGGAGACTGAGGAGTATCTTGTTTGGCATCAGCAAGTTTGATGAGATCTGCTAACCCAGGAAGAGAGCAATCCAAAGAAGGAGGGGAGGGGTCCAAGTTATGGTTTGACACATCAATCAACGCAGAAGTAGACCTGATTGGAGCTGATTGCGTTTAAATATCCTCCTTGGCATCGGATGGGGGCCACTCCAAGGCAATTTTTTCTTCAGGATCACCATTGCTAGGCTGAGCATCCCCAGCCAAGTCCTCAGCGTGGACTGCATGGGATTGTTGGGCATCAAAAGGGGCTGAAGGGGTAATTTTAGCCTTCTTGCCCAAGATTTCATTCATTTGAATATAAAAAGGACAAATGCAGTCTAATTTATCAAGCACTGAGTTGAGTCCCTTTACTTTGTCAGAGTTGGTGATACCAAAGCTGGTGGAGATTGACATGGAGTGGGCCTTTTTGTACTTGGCTTGATAATTCTTGAATGGCTCCCTCATCTGTTTGGATGACAGATCCAGCCTACCTTTTGTTTTGTTCTTGAGTTCATTGGCCATCAGGTGATAACCATTGACCTTAGAGGATGGAGGTTGGCCAACACATGTTTCATTGTCCAATCCAAAGCAGGCATCATAGTTGGAGGGAATTTTGAGCCAGTTGACCAGGATGATGTGATCAGCTCTCTTGAGCTTACTTGAGCCCTTGGAAGCTGATGGGGGAGGATTTTTTGAGCCCTTGGAAGCTGATGGGGGAGGATTGTTTGAGCCCTTGGAAGCTTATGGGGGAGGATTTTTGGTTGTTGAGTTCCTTGGCAATGTTTTCTTTGGTGTGTTGGACTTTTGTGTGCACTTGGGGGGGGGGGGAGGTTTTCTGAGGGGCCATTTGAAAAGAGTAAGGGCAATTAGTTGATGAGAGGGATAAAGTGAAAAGCAAGATAAAGTGATGGAAGATATGAAGTGATGAGAGCAATAAAGTGACAAGATCAATTAAACAGTGATTGGATTCTTTGTATGAGGTTAGAAGTAGAGTGATGAGAGCAATGAAGAAATGAGAGCAATGAAGCAATGAGAGCAATGAAGCAATGAGAGCAATGAAGCAATGAGAGCAATGAAGCAATGAGAGCAATAAAGTGGTGAGTGATCAAGTGATGAGGGTGATAAATTGATGAGAGTGATGATGAGAGTGGTGAATCTTTTTATGATGAGGCTGGAGGTAAAAAAATTTGCAATGAGGTCAGAGGTAGAAGGAGGTGGGAAGCCAGGGGTGGATGACATGGAAAGGTGGCAGAAGCCTTTAAATACTTTATTTGAAAAAAAAACACTTATTTCATGTTAACTTTGACACGTCTGATTTGAAATAAGTTTTTTTTTTTATTTTTAATGGCAGGTTTGGAATGAAGGATTTGGTTTGAAACCCGCCATTAAGAAATGGCGTTTTTGGTTAACTTTGATACGCCCTAATATAAAAGAAAACTGTAAAGTCAACTTTAATAGGGTGCATCAAATTTAAAGTTTTGGAAAATTCAAATTGCTTATTTCATCAAAAATATCAACTTTTCAAAAAATATTTTTTTATCAAAAAAAAAATGAATCAATAGGTTTAGCTCACAAAAATAAAACTTTCAAAAAATAAAATAGAAAAGCCTGAAATAAGCCATTTAATTCTTTGAAAGTTTTAACTTTGATACACCCTAATAATGACTTTGAAGTGGCAAAGCTTTATGTCTCTGTGGGCTAAGTATGGGGCCTCAAAAACCAATGATGAGGCAGAGGTCAATGATGTAGAACTTAGATTAAGTTCCAAATCACTGCTTCATCTTTCAATCTTCTGAGTTTTGGGTTTCTTACATTATGACTTGTATAAAGTGTTTCTTGGCAGACTTTGAGGATGTTTTAAAGTATATGAATCAAAATGTCTTCTGTATTAAAGAGACGTTTTTAATGGCTTGGACTTCCAAAAACCCTGACTTTGGAAATAAAAAAAGGTCTTGGGTTGAAGGGGCCCATTCCAATCTCAAAAAATTCCTTGCAAATTCTTTGGGAAAAATTTTGTATTTTTGGCAAAACCTAGAAAGAAAAGTTTAAAATCAACTTAAATTGGTTCAGCCTGCCCTTTACAACTCCTGAATTAAGTTAGGAATATTTGGTCCCACTTAAGTGTTGCCATTGGGATAAAATTTGTCTTTCAAGGCAATTAAACTTGTTGTGAAACAATTACAGAGGTTAAAGAAGAACCATGATGGGGAAATGTGCACAAAGTCATACTCCAAGACTATGGGTTTTCCCTGTTCCCACCAAATAGGTGAACTACTAGCATCAAGAGGATTCATTGTGCCTGAGGACTTTCATCCTCAGTGGAGATTTGATTATGACCCTTGAATTTCTAGTTCTGTAAGTTTGTTTAAGTTGGATTGTTGGATTGTTCAAATCACTTTGTTATTAATGCTTTATGAATGATGATTCCTACTTTACTAATATTTGATCCTTTTGAATTTTGAAAGTTCAGTGTTGATGAAATTCTCAACAATTCTCAGTTAAATGAGAAGCTCAATAAAATGATCTTGGCTTATCCTTAAGAAAATTATTGCGGGCTGTTGAAGCACTTGATGAAGGAGACTGCAAATTATTGATCAAATCCAAAAATTGAAGCTAAATTCTTGCAATCAAGCAGAGGCCGTCCGAAATTGACAGATACTCAGAGAGATCCTTCTCAATTTTCACAATTTCAAAAACAGCTTAAGCAGAAAAGAGAATCAGTGGGGCACCAAATAAGAAAAGAAGACAGATTGCAAGTATTTTCTTTTGTGAAATTTTCATTTTTTGGGTTTGATGAACTGATGATGATATGATGTTAATTGTTAGTCAAACTATTTCAGAGTTCAGAGGAAGGGACTGAAAGTGAATTAGCTTCACTTCATTTAGATTTTTAATCCTCTTCAGAGGAAGAAGGCATGCAGGAAGCATCAACCAGAAGCTCATATTTGGTGAGTATTGATGTGATTAATTAATGTTATTGGAATTTTGGCTGAGTGAGTTTTGATTGTAGGACCCCAAAGTGAAATACCTCAATAAAATACCTCAGAAATTACATAATTTCTTGGGTGAGGTTTGGCATCCAATAGGTGATGGGGATTGTTGATTTATATTCATTCCTACATTGCTTGAGTATGATCAAAACGGCGTTTTAAATTGAGAAAGGAAATTATTTAAAAATTTTGAAGACATAAAGCATGCTACATTAAGATGCTTGGTGGTGCAAAAGAGGTATAAAAGATTAAATAAAGACTTGATTTTGAAGATATAAGTGAGAAGATTCCCTCTTCAAAATGGCTGGCTAAGTTAGATATGGGTCAAATAATAGCAGACACATATGCCAGAACTATACTTTTCATTTCATTGGAGTCATTTTTTACTTATACTGCAATGAAAAAAGGTGTTAAAGATCAATCAGAGCCTATTTATATTTTCTTTGTAAACAATAACCACTGGGTTCTATTATTACTCCAGGGAGAAATGTTTCAAATCCCATCCATTGTAGCAAAACCCACTGCTTTCATTTCAAAGAAAGCTTCTGGTTGGGTTGATCATCTCAAAGATCAACTGCATTTGTATTCTAGATTATATAATTCAATTATAGAGATCATTTCATCATTGGGTTTCCATATGATTTGTAATACTGATGCAGCTAACTTGTAATTCTACTAATATAAAGGGTTATCACATTTTGAACATCATTATGTTGAGTTTTTTGAGTTGACATCATTATGATGAGTATTTTGAATGAGATTTTATTGGTAAGTCAGTTCAAATTTTGTTGGGCATATACCATAATGAGGATTATTTTAACTTCTTGTGATGAGATCAGCTTAGCACAAGTTGAACTTGTTTTTTTTTCAGGGGTGTTTTTACTTTAGGGCTTCTCAAGTTACTTGTCTTTTTCTTTTGGTGTTTTTACCTTAGGGCTTGTCAAGTTACTTGTCTTTTTTTTTTTGAATATTTCATAGTTTATTTAATTTTTTTATTTTGGTTGTCCTCAGTTCTTTATTTTATTTATTTTACTTATTTTCATTCAATTTTTTAATTTCTTTTATAACTGAAAAATCAGCATTTTTTGATTGTTTGGTTGATTTTTCTTTTTTTGTATTTATTTATTTTATTATTATTGTTATTATTTTATTTTATTTTTGTTTTGGCCCAAAATACTTGTAGTTGTGTGGCACGGCCACAGGACTACATTTCAGTTGTGTACAGCCCCACACGACTTGAGTTTGGTCAGGTTTTGTGCCACACAACCCGGGCCATTGTGTGGGGGCCACACGACTACACTCAAGTTGTGTGGGGGCTGCACAACTGAATTTGAGTTGTTTGGAGGCTACAGAACTCAAATGTAGGCGTGTAACCTGCCACAAAAATCAAATGAGTTATTTACACAAATCATTTGAGTTTTGAATTTATCATCACCCTTTTCACAATTTTGTTCTTTTTTTCTCAATTTTTTTGATTTTTTTTTGATGTTTTTTTTTTTGCTTAATTTTCTATTTATTTTTGCTTATTTATTTATTTATATATTTATTTATTTGTGAACAAGTTTTGAATGGCATGCCATAACTCCAAAGGGTTCTGTGGCACAGCTCACAACCCATCTGAGTCATGAAGGGCCATTCACAACTCTGTGGGTTGTGTACAGATTGTGTATGGTTGTGAATTCATCACACCCATTTTGAAATTTTTATTTTTTTTGGTTTCTTTTAGATTTTTTTATGTGTTGAAAAACTTTATTCATTTATTTATATTTTAGAGATACTTGGAAAAATAAACAATAGCTTTTGTTTCATGACCCAGAGTTTTAAAATTATTTGTTTGACTTTTTTGAAACATTTAATAGAAATTTTGATAAGAATATCCAAGTTGTAAATTTATTCTCAAATAGTTATCATATATTTCCCAATAATTCACTGTTAAAAAGTGGAGCAGGGGACTTCAAAATGATTTATTCTGTCCCCCATAATCCAGATATTCATCACAATTCTCTTACCACAGCTCTTTTACCCACCCAAATACTTTAAAACTTACATATTGCAAAAAATGGGTAGCACTAAAAAATCCAATGCCTATTTTGATGATTGATGAGTTTTTTTCAATATTTTAAAACATTTTGATTTTTCTTGAGGAATAGATATATGTAGTATTTTTCTAATTTTTATGCTTGGTAAAGAGGTATTTACATTCCATCAAGAATCTTTAATTTTCTTTAATTCATTGTGTCTTCATATCTTTTATAATCATTTGTTTAATGGATGATATTTTTGTTTTTATATCCCATCTTATTTTAATTCTCAGCTTGAAATAGTTATATGTGAAATTTTTGTATTTTTTTTATGTTTGTTACAAAGGTATTTATATTCTTCTGGACATATCTTACTTTTCACCATTAAATTGATGTTTTATCATTTTTCTTATTTTTCTTATTTTTATTAAATTGGATTTAGTTTTTTTTTTTTTGGAAATCTGGGGATAGATTTGGATTCCTTGAAAAATATTCATTCTGTGAATTTTCACATATCACATTTACTCAATTGGTTTCCATATTTCAAATTCACCAAAAGCCTCTACCCCAGAAAGACCCCACAGGGGGTCTGGGAGCCTTAAGGGTGTGTTTGGCTTCCACGCTTAACTGTAACTTTGGAAAAGTCCCCAGGGCCCCACAGCCAAACATCCTGCTGATTTGTAACTTGAACCTTCAAGAATGGGCGGGAAAGGCAAAGGTTACAGCTAGTTACAAGGTCAAAACCTTGTAACTTGCTGTTACCTTTTTTTGCAGGGGCAGTTTGGGAGTGTACCTTCCATAGAAGTTACACTTGATGGGTTACAGTGCTTTCCAAACACCCAAAACTGTGTAACTGTAACTCCAAACCCCCTGTAAATCCCTGTAACTTCAATTTGGCGGGCAGGGGGGAGTTACAGTTACAAATACACCTGGAAACCAAATGGTACCTAATTTAGCCCCCAAGCTCCTCAATTAATTTTACAGGCCTTTTGGGGGCCAAAATACCATCAAATGGTGTGTTCTTCCACCCCAGGCACACCTTTCAACCTTAAAAAGGCTGAAAGCCCTTGTGGGGTGGGAAAGCAGGCCAATTGGTGTGATTATAATAAAAAAAATTACTATAATCAGGCCACTGACCCCTTTGGGGATTTTTTCAGCAAAAATAAAGTATAAAATCAAGAATCCTTCACTGATTTGTTTTGATTGTTTTTTCAGTCAACCACCAGCTTCTTCTGAATATTCACCCCTGCCCCTCACCCTCCTCCACCTCAGAATCAACCACCATAACCTCCTCACCATCCACCATCCACCATCCACCACCACGTCATTAAAAACAAAATTGCCACCCATCTACCTCCTAATAAAACCCTAAATTACCACCTCTTATACCTACCCCTCACCCAGTCAAATAGCCCCCTTAAAAGTCTCACCTTCTCCCCTATCCCTATTGGCCTTATATATGGCCCCTGAATTTCCTTGTTTTCTTTATGTAGTGCCCCCACCCCACCTCCTCTGGCTTTTTTGGTGAGCTCCTCTCCTCTCCCTGCCCCCTCATCCTCTGTGCTTGCAAATTTACTTCTAATTTATTTTTCAATTTATTATAAAATCAATTTTCTAATTGATTTGGAAACTTATTAGAGAATAAATTTTCTAATTGATTTCAATTTGATTAGAAATCAATTTGAAATTTTATTTTGAATTTATTGTCCCTGCATTCTACAACAAGCTGAACCAGCTTTCTTTCCTTAGTCCTTATTTTATCAAGTTTTATTTTTTTTCTGAATTACTGATTCATATTGCAGCCAACCAGAATCTGAAGATGGGTTATTTTCCTTTTTTCTTAGGCCAGCCCAGGTAAGTAATTGGTTTTTTTATGTCTTCCTTATTTCATAAAATGACTGAACTTTTGATTTCTCTTTTCCATTCTGATTGCCTCATTTTTGGCAAAAACTTTTTTTGACTTGTTCTAATTAATAAGCATCTTTTTGAAATTCTTTTATTGATAAAGAAACTTAAAGATTTTGGAGTTTAAGTTCATCATGAATGAGAATAAGGTTAAAATTAATAAGATCAAGAAAAATAATTCCAGATGGAGGAGGAAGAAGGAAAAAATAGGTTCTGTAAAGTTGTGGTTAAAATCAACAGCAATGGCTTTCAAACTGGCAAGCAAATCACCTGGTGCACTCAATCTCTAATTTACCTTCATCTTTAACCTGCTATACACCATCAAAGTAAAAAGCATCCATTAAATAAAAAAATGAAGAGTTCCAGAAATCTCAAGCTCTTTTCAAGAGCCTTTGACACTTCCACCATTAAAAATTGGTTTTTATGAATGTTTCCCATGAGGGATCAATTATGGCCACAATCAAATTAATTTCTTTGGATCAACTCACTGAGAAACAGAAGAAATAAATCAACTATTTTTCAACCTACCTCCATCAATCCAAAGTGTTTTTCAAACCTGTTTTCCCTTCAACAACAAGTTATGGAAATATTTGGGAAACAGGATGCCAGAAACAAATTCACTGTTGCAATTTCTTTTTCAATATTTTCAAAAAGCTGCAGTTAATTCTTCTCTCTGACTCCTAAAGTATCTCAATTTAAAATGAGACCAGGTGGAACAAATATTAGGTGGTGATTTTTAAAAACTGGACAGGATAACCTTTGAATCCAATCAAAAAATAATGAAATAAAGCCAAATCCCCTCCTTCTCCTTCTTGAAATTTTGCACCAAATTAAATACTTTAAATTGCTAATCTCATGTTAATTTTATCTCAGATGGCTTCTATATTGTTCCCATATTTACAATGGTTACATTTCTTCATAATTCTTTCTCCTGATGGTTGCAACAAATAATTTAGATGGAAAAATTATTGGAAAATTGGAAAAATAGGGCATATCAAATTTAGAAAATCCACTTTTAGAAATATGCCATTTATTTTTACAAAATCTGCCATTTTTATGGTGGGTTTCTGAAATACAATTACCTCTTAAATGTGTGTATTTCAAAATGGCGGATTTCATGGAAATGGCATATTTCAAACGTCAAAACCACCATTGATGCATCATAATCTATCCACCATCCATAAAAATGCAAAAAACCCATCCACATATCCACATCATCCATACCAAAATCAAAACCCTATACCAGCACACCATTCACCTCTTTTTCCAGGAGAGAGCAAATTCTACCTCTCACGCTTGCTCAGTTTGAATCATGGTTGTCTGATTTCAGACTTGGTGAAGAGACAAACACACAAGTATGTATCTTTTTTTTCATCCCACACTGACTGAATTGATCTTTTCAGCCACCCCCACCGCCATTCTCCTCCTCCTCCTCTTCCCCTCATTGGACTCAACCACTCACCCTTTTCCTCCTCCTCCCCTCCAACAACCACAACCACCTCACCACACCCACCCACCCACCACCTCCATCTCCATCTCCAGGTCAGTCTCCTTATCTCAAATCCCCTTTTGATTGCCTTGCTAACACTCCCCCTTTAATCTCCCATCTATTTATCCAGCCCACCCAGATATGCCATCCCCCCTCCCCCCTCCCTCTCAATCCACCCCCCCCCCCATCCCCCCTTTTTTGCACTTGTGCTCAGTGCTGATTCCCCCACCCCTTGAATCCTCACTCAACCCCCAAATTTCTTTGTTCCTCAGGACCCTCCTTGCTTGGCTCCTAACCAACCCCTTTGCGTCCTACCTCCTTGCCTGACTGGACTTCCCCCCTTTCCTCCTCCCTTTTTGGCCCACCAGACTCCCCCCACGGCAAAGAAAACTTCCCCTGCCCCATCCTTGTGCAAGCAGGCCTGAACAACAACAACCAAGCAATCCGCCAGGCCCAACCAATGCCAACCAAGAAAACTGCTCCCCACAGCCAAGAAAACGCCCCCCCAGCCCATCAGGCGCAACCAACACCAACCAAGCAAACAACCCCCCGCCCACCCTTGGCCAAGCAGGCCCAACCAACACCAACCAAGAAATCTGCCAATGTCCCCCCTACTTTGTCTTCCCTATGGTTTCTGTTGACTTTATTATATAATCAGGATCATGGCCATTTGGGGAGTGATTTTGAGGTTAAACCTGCTAACATGATTTATCACCACAGTACAGAGGCTGTAGCCACATTTTTCTGTAGCCTAGTTGGTAAAGGCAACAATATAGTATGGTTCTCAGTCTACCTGAGGTTGTGGGTTCAACTCCCACCACAAATATCTTCATTTTAAAAGTCTTGACAAGTCATTCAGTCCAATCCTTGGATTTTCCACCTGCTTCATCCTCCACATGGTTTCTGTCAACTTGATTATACAATCAGGATCATGGCCATTGGGAGGGTGATTCATTCCAATACATTTGGAGGATTATCACCATCCACAAATCCTACATGAATAGGATTCTCTTGTAAAATATCCAAAAAAAATTGCACAAGCAGTCCAGAAATATTTTGATGTAAATTAAACATTCTCAAAAATTGGTGGATATGAAGAAAAGATACAAAATTCTTGTAAATAATTTAATTTGTATGTTTTTGTGAATACATAGCAATATATTTGAACATGTTTAAAATACAAACGGCTGAGAAATATTTTTGATTTCTGTCAATGGTCAACCACTACTGACACAGGAAATTTCCAATGAAAACCTGTCCTTTTTCTCTGATTGAGCACAATCCATGTTCTTTTCCTCTTTCTGAAAATCCAACTCATCTTTTTTTATATTCCTTTCAGCATCAATCATATTCTTTTGGACTGCTGCCTCTGCCTCTATTTTTTTTCTTCTGAGATATAAGATCTGATCTCCATTTTTTCTCTTCAATTTCTGGGTGAAGATCCCACTTCTCCCTCTCAAAGTCAAGTTTCTTGCTTTCAACAAGATTTTTCTCTGTTTTTCAAAGTCAATAAATCAATTTTTTGTTGCATTATTGGGAAGATTTAGCAATCCAATTTGTTTTCCTAACTTGAATCTTTCTTCTCAATGATTTCTTCAAAGCCTCCAAAGCTAGAAGTGTTTCTCCTCTTTTGATGACTTTTTGATGAAATATTTGGCTCCTGATCCTCAATTTCTGATTTGATTACTCTTTCTAAAACCAGAAATTCTGGGTTTTTTTAATTCTTTGTAAAGATGAGGAAAAAATTGGTTCAGTGGAATAATAATGGAGTTCTGGAGTTAGTATGAGGAACAGGGCTTCTGGTCAAGGCAGATATTATTATACAGGGAAATCTGACAAAACGGCCTGTAAGAATTTTATTGAATTCTTGGTCTATCTTGGTTTTTACTTGGTTCTGTCTGTCTTCTTGAATTTTTTTCTAGGTCCTTCTGTCTGTCTGGGTCTTTCTCTCATTCCTTCTATCCACAAGTGTTCTTTTCTGGTGGGGGTCCTGAGGTTTGTCTTTGTTTGGCATGATCTTCCTCTTGATCCTTCTGTCCACCTTGGTCTTTTTCTGGTGGGGGTATCTGAGGTTGAATGGCTTGAAAATCCAGAGGAGGTTCTTTTTCTTCTCCTTCTTTGTATTTATATTCTTGTTCTTGTGTGTTCTTCCCATTGAGCTTGGTCAGAGGCCTTGTTCTTTCTATCTGGTCCTAGTTTCTGATTTGTTCAGTTTTCTCCGGTCTTGCTGTCCACCTAAACTTGTTTCTGGTGGGGTTCTGAGTCTGACTGGTTGACTGGTAGGCTGGCTGAGGTCAATTGCAGTCTGGATGACTTGGTGACTGTCTGGCTGTCTGGCTGATCTTGCTGGCTCACTAGCTTTTTGGCTGGAAGTCTGGCTGGCTATCTTACAGTCTGGCTGGCTGACTGGCTGACTGGCTGGCTATCTGGCGGTGTATCTGACTGAATGGCTGGCTGGCTGGCTGCTGGTGGTCTGGCTGGCTAGCTGAATTGCTGAATGATTGGCTGGCTTGCTTGATAACTGACTGACTGGCTAGTTGGCTGACTGAATGGCTTGCTGATTGGCTGGCAGGCTTTCAGGCTGGCTGATTGGCTGGAAGGCTTGCAGGCTGGCTGACTTCCTTGGTGTCTTACTGGCTTGGTGGCGGTCTGGAATCTTGTTTGATGGGCTGACTACTGGCTGATTGACTGGCTAAGGCTTGCCAACTGACTGGGCTTACTGACTGGCTTGTTTTCTAGAGAACTGACTTGTTGAGCAGTTGAATGGTTTACTTGCTTTCCTAGGCTGATTGGCTGGCTAGCTGACTACTGGATGTCTTTCTTGGAGTGGCTTGCAAATTGGGTATGGCTAGTCTGATCTGAGCTGGCTGGTCTGTGCTTGATGGCTTTTTCTGGGCTGGCGGGCTTGATCAGGGCTGTCTGGCTTAGTCTGGGCTGGCTGGCTCAACCAGGTTTGGATGGCTAGGTCTGATCTTGCTGGTTTTATCTTGGCTTCTGGCTTGGTCTGAGTTGGCTGTCTTTTTCTGGGTTTGCTGTCTTTTTCTGGGTTGGCTGGCTTGTTCTGGGATTCACAGGCTGGTTTGGGCTGTCTGGCTTTCTGATGCTTGGTCCAGCTGACTGGCTTATTCAAGGTCTGGTTTCCAGGGGCTGGTTGGTTGGTTCTGGGTTGACCTGCTGTGTCTTACTGGCTGGCTGGCTAGGCCTGGGGTGTCTGGGTTGGTCATGGCTTCCCATCTGTGTCTTGTATGGGCAGCTGGGCTGTCTGAGTCAGAAATTTAGTTTTGTGGGTGTCTTCCCTATGCAACTACTCCAATTTATCCTAATGGGGATAACTAAGTGGGGTTCTGGGCTGGCTGCAGTCTTTTTCTGTGCTGAGCGGTCAGCAATTGTCTGTTGGTTGCCTTTTTCTAGTGGCTGGTGTGGAAACAAGAGAGAGAAACTCCCCAAGTTGTCCCTAAGTACTGGAATTGATGGTCCTAGCATCTGTAAGGATAAGGATACACCTTTTTAGAGAGAGAGAGAGAGAAATGAATTTCCTTCCTTTTGTTTCCTTTCTGTACCATACGCCGTGATCCATGATATATGATATATGAGATGAGATCTATGCTGGGGTTGAGAGTGGGGACTTTATGCCCACACTCTCAACCCTAACCTGAGTTCAAGCGCAATGACAACCCAACAACAAATAGAAAAGAAACCCTAATAACTAGAAGCCTAGCCTAAACCTCACCCTTTCCAATGGCGCAACCACCCTAAACCCTGCCTACTGTTACACACACCTGGTTTTTCATTCTCATGACGCGGCCCTCCCCTGCGCCCTACTCAGAGCCCCCTGCATTGTCTGTATCTTCCTGGCGCGCTGTGTGATTTCCTTCCACGCAGGCTGGCCCTCCCTAACCCTTTCCTATACCGCAACCACCCTCAAGCCCGCCTACCGTTACACACACCCGGTTTGTCCTTCTTGTTACACGGACCTCCGCAATGCCATACTTGGAGCCCCCCACATTGTCCCTATCCACCCGGCCTGCCGCGTGATTTCCTGCCCCGCTCCGATGGCCCTGATTGCCCCCCCTCTACCTTCCCAAACTAGCTGCCCGCAAACCTGGTGAGGCCGGATTCATTCTGGGTTCTCCTATGTCTAAGTGGGCTTAAACCCGCCACGCACAGTTAAGCCCAACCCACACCCGGTATGCTGAGCGCGCCAACCGCGGCACAGTTCCCAATCCAAGGCTATATAACAAAACCACACCAGTTGTTTTCTTGTTTGATCCGCTTGGTGTGCGTTGGGGCTGGGTGGTTGATTGATTGTCCTGGATCAATGATTTTGTTTGCAAAATTCTTCTGGTTACTACTTGCTGGCGGCTGGTGGTTTGATTTTTCTTGTCTTGATGTTGTCAATTCAATGGCTGCTGATGCTTTCTGGATGGAGCTGGAGGCGTAGCTGGCTGAGGATGTGGTTGCAAGGGGATCTGGCTTGCGCAACTACTCAGAGTTACCCCAATTGAGATAATTCCAAGCTGCAGCGGTTTCAAAGGGCAAATACATGCAATTGCATTTAGTTATCCCAATTGAGATAACTCCTAAGTGGTTTCAATGTGGTTTTTCAAAGCAACTACCAACAAATTGACTACATTTTGATTTTATTTTTTTTATTTTGGTGAGATTTCAACAATTTTGGGTTTGATTTTGATTGAATCAGAGGCCTTGCGCTTTCCCTTGGCTTAGTTTGATGGAAGCTGACTGTCTTCACTCAGATTGGAAGTTGATGCAGGAGGGCTCATGGGCTTGAGCATTCTGTTATTTTCAAGAAAATTATGAGGCTTTTCATATGAAAACAGTTAAAATTCACTATTCAAGAAAATAAAAACCATACTTAATTGAGGTGAGGTATGCTTGGATGGTGAATTGGGAAAGTCTTCCCCCAATTTGGTGGTTTTTGAAAATTTATTCTGGGTGGCTGATGCTGGCTCTGATGGTGGTCAATTGTATTTTTCCTCATTATTGGGTTCACTAGGCTGAGTATCATTGAAAAGTGGCCCCATATCATTTGACTCTGCTGTTTGAGCATCAAACTCAGCTGGAGGGGTGATATTTTTGTTTTTAAAAAATATTTCATCCATGTGGTTGTATAATGGGCAGATTGAATCCAATTTATTGAGCACAGATTTTATCCCCTTGGCTTTATTGGAATTGGTTATGCCAAACCCAGTTGACATGGAAACGGAGTGGTTGTTTGTGTGCTTGGCCCTGTATTTCTTTAATTGCAACTGGATTTTCTTTGAAGACAATTCCAGTCTACCTTTTGTTTTGTTCTTGAGCTCATTGGCCATCAGGATATAACCATTTAAATTTGAAGATGTGGGTTGACCAACTCTTGTTTCTTTGTTGGACCCAAAGCAAGCAGCATAATTTGACAAAAATTTGAGCCATTTGACCAGGATTAGGTGATCTTCTTGCCTGATTTGTCCTGATTATTTGGTAGCTGAGGGAGGAGAGATTTTTTGTTTTTAAATTTCTTGGAGATGTTATTTTTGGGAGGTGTTCTTTGGGTTTGGATTGCTGAGAGGCCATTTTCATAGGCAAGATAGGAGAAAGCAAGTGATTAGGTGGGAACTGGGTAGTAGGAGCTGTAAGATAAATGGCAATGATGTAGTTTGGTGTGTAATTTGGAGAAGAAATTTGTACATGGTGAGGAGGAGGTGAGGTTTCAGAGGAAAGTGTGATGAGCAGTGAGGATGACAAGATGTCCAAGTAGGTCAGAGTTGGATGGAAGTGGGAAGCAAGGATGAGCAGTGAGTATTATGATATTTCCAAGGAGGTTGGAGTTGTATGGAAGTGGAAAGCAAAAGATGGATGGTGTGGTGCAGCTTGTGGTTGATGCTGTGGGTACCTTTATATACTTTACTTGAAAAAACCCACTTATTTCATGTTAAATTTGACATTTATGATCTGAAATAAGTGGGTCTTTCTTATTTTTAATGGCGGTTTTAAAATGACAGATTTTGGTTGATACCCATAATTTGAAAATGAAAGTTTTGGTTAACTTTTATATGCCCTGATATTATATCTATGAACTTCAATTTATGTTTCCTGACTTGGCTTTTGGCATTAATTTCCAGCAAAATTTTATTCAAAAAATTCTTTGGGGTTCTAAAAATTACAATCATTTTACTCTTCCTGCTTTTGAGTTTATCACTCATACCAGGATTGGTATTTCCATGAAAATAAATCAAATTTCCAGCAATGAAAGGAATTCCTTAGCTAATGGGGTTATCTAATCTTGGAAAATATATTTTGATGAAAATAAAAATATTTGTTTTTTGGAGGTTCCAAAAAAACTGTAAAATATTGTTGTAAACAGAATTTATATTTTTTTAAATTGTTTCAACTTTGCAAACAATTTATTCAAAACCCTAGTATTTTGGAAATCCTTTGAATTTTCTCCACAGGTCTACCACGGCCATAATATGCAACAGCTGATCATATTTTTTTCAATTTTTTCAGCTTCCAGTGGATCCTTCTCCTTATTCCCATTTTCAAACTCCTTCTCATTTTGTATCAAATTCAACTGATTATACATATTTTTTTCTTCAGCCCTCAATTCCCCAGTTGTATTTTATTTATTAACAACTAGTTGGAGCTCCATTTTTTGCTTTTTAAAGTGAATCTTTTCATTTTAAACTTCAATATTACTGCTTTCCATCTAAGGTTTAACTTTTTTGAAAAGAATTTTGGAGAATTAGTGCGTTTGAATTTTCAAATATTGGTGGAGGCCTTGAATTTTCTCTCCCAAATCTTACTCCCCAATGATCTCTTCAAAACCTCCAAAGTTGCAATTTTTCCTCTGCCTTTGATGTATTTTGGGGTTGATTTTGTTGAAATTGGAGGCATTCCTCTTAAACTTTACTGATAATTAATTTAGATGAAATTAATAGCTCTCATTTGATGGTGAAGTTGGAGGCCCTATTGGATTAAGCTTTGGAAAAAATTTGTGGGGCTATTCACACAAAATAAGTTATTATTCACTGGAAATTTTAATATAATTTATAATTAATGTTTGGGTCATGTTAAACTCACAACCCATTTGAGTGGTGTACACAATTCAAATGGGCCATGTGGCATCCTACATTACTTGTTTTAAGTCATGTGGCCTCTAAAAAACTCAGTTGAGTTGTGTTTCCCCCACACACAACTACATTTGAGTTGTGTGGGGTTGTACACATTTTGGATGTAGTTGTGTAGCATGCCACACAACTACAAACTGTTGTGGGCCAAAAATAAATAAATAAAAACTAAAAACTAAAAGAATAGAAAACTAAAAAAAAAATGAAAATTGGTGGGACCCAGGACTCACATGGGGGGGTGTAGCTGGCAGACATTCCGCCCCCCCCCTCCCCCCTCTTTCTTTCAAGTCCCTGGAGGGGGCGGTCAAATCCCCCCACCAGGGCCCTGGAGGTTGATGCCCCCAGGCCATTGGTAACAACAGATGGGCTGGGGCGTGGTCAGATCCCCCTCAGCTTGTTGCTCCTCCCCCTTTGTAAAGGGGGGGGGAGAGCGCCCCTTGTTGTTGGTGGGAGGGTGGTCAGGTCCCCCCCCCCCACTGCCGGTTGCCTTGATACAGTCTTCTTTGCTGGCTGGTTACAACTGGGGCTGGATGGAATTGTGTATGGGCCATTTAGGGCCCTACACAAATCCCAAAAAACTGGGAGTTGTGAATTTATCATCTCCCTTAATGTTTATAAAAACATATTTGAATGGTTGGAGAGGAAATGATGCATCAGGATCATTCTCATTCACGTTGGGAGGATCTATGATTACTTGGGTCAAGATGGGAATCAAAAAACCTAAAGATGAAACTTTTGGTTCCAAGGAAGAATTGGAAGGTATCATTGATGTCAATATGGAACCGATTCTGCCTTTCTTTTTGGAACATCTTCCTTAAAATCAGATTAGGGCTGCTACTAGGGTTCCTAAAAAATTTTTTTCCTTGATAAATGCTTCCTCATTATCCCAATAACTTTTCCAAGGATTGGCTACCATCTCCTCAGCATCATCAGATTCAGATCATTGGAAATCAAAATAAGCTAGAGAGTTGGTTTTGGCCTTGTTTGAAAATATTTACTGCATTGAAACATCCAAAGGACAGATGGATTCCATTTTACAAACCACCAAGTAGATCCCTTTGGCTTTATTTGAATCAGTGAGACCAAATCTGTTTGAGATTGATATCAAGTGTGATTTTCAATACTTGGACCAATGGTTCTTTGAAAACTCCCTCAATTGTATTAATGATGGATCAAGACTGAATTCTTTTTTTTTCTGAAGCTCATTGGCCATCAGGAGATAATCATTAAACTGAGAAGATGGATGTTGGACAACACAAGTTTCATTTTCAAGCCTGAAAAAAGTTTTGTAGTTGGAGGGAATTTGGAGATGATTGGATTTCTTTATTTGATTAAAGCATTTGGAAGCAGATAGGGGAGGAAGGCTTGGTTTTGTTGAAATTTTGGCTTTTGAGTTGTTTGGGGAGTATCTCATTGCATATTTGCAAGGGAATTTTTGTTGAGGTTCCATTTGGAACGTGGAAGAGAGTTCAATTGAAGATTACCAGTTCCACAAATTGATGAGAAAAACAAAGTGATGAGTATGATGATGTTGGAGGTGGGAATTCTCAATTTCAAGATAAAGACAAATTTATATATTTATGAGGTTGGAAGTGGGAATTAGCAATGGAAATTTTAAAATGAAAGGGAGAGTATATCCAATGAGGTTCGAGATGGAAGGAAGTTGGAAGCCAGGTGTGGATGGTATTTTTGGATGTGTGTTGCATTTTGAATGTACCTTTATAGAATTTATATTGAAAAGTTGATTTTTTGGTGATTGAATCTGACATTTTTTATGTGAAATAAGTGGTTTCCTATTTATTTTTAATGGCTTGATTTAAATTTGAGTATTTTTCTGGAACCCACCATTAGAAAAATGGTTGGTTAGCTAACTCTTATGCACCCTAATTATGAGTTTCAAATTGAAATTTAAATAGCTGGAAATTTTGAATAAGTATATGTAAGTTTTAGAACAATCTTTATCCATAAGGCCAAATTATTTTCATGAATTTTAAACCCAATACTATTCACTACCAAAATAAAATAGAAAAATAATTTTATTTCTGAGATATGTGAATAAAATTAGTTTTTATCCAAGTTAAAACATCTACCCATAAAAACCCACCATTTACAATGGTGGTTTTCTGAAATACACATATGGTTTTTCCACTGAGTTTGCTTGGGTTTTCAACTCACTCTTCTTTCTTTTAAACCATGGTTGGTGGGTGCTCAAAGCCATGTGGAAGTTAGTCAAACACTTCTTGTCAGGTTTCCAACCAATGGGGGTCTTCCATCAACTTAGCCTTGGTGGCTTTCAACTGAAACTGCCAAGATTTTGGCATTGGCTGGATTCCATCCTGTTGGCCATAACAGTAATTATAATTGCAGCAGAAGAAAAATCACTTCTTGTTGCTCTGAGTTTAACAATGGAAAAATTGGGTTGATGAGCTGAAAAGAAGGGACCACCTTGGCCATTTCACCATAAACCAATTGGTCCTTCCATTAAAAACAGCCTTTCCCATGACCAGCAGCATTTGACCACCCTACCAAACTCAACGGATGCACCATACCTCTTAACTGGTGTATTTTAAGATTGGAGGTTTCATGAAAATTAAATGTTCCAAAAATCAAATCTGCTATTTATTCATTTTAATCCATCAAAATTTGAAACACCTATCCCCCACTCCATTTCATTAAATAATAGGGCTTATCAGAGTTAAGCAAACCAGCCATTTTTTAATGGCAGATTTCAAACCAACTCTGCCTTTTCAAACCCACCATTAAAAATCAAAAAAACCCAATTATTTCACATCGGACATGTCAGAGTTACCAGGAAATAAGTGGATTTTTTTAAATAAAGTATTTCAAGGCTTCCACCACCTGTCCACGTCATCCACCCCTGGCTTCCCACCTCCTTCTACCTCCAACCTCATTGAAAAATTTTTTACCTCCAGGCTCATCATAAAAAGATTCACCACTCTCATCATCACTCTCATCAATTTATCACCCTCATCACTTGATAACTCAATACTTTATTTCTCTCATTTCTTCATTGCTTTCATTGCTTTGTTGCTCTCATTGCTTCATTTGTCTCATTGCTTTGTCACTCTCATCACTCTACCTCCAACAAGAACTTGTACCTCCAACCTCATCCAAAGAATCCAATCATTGTTTTACTGCTCTTGTAACTTTATTTCTCTCATTAATTCATATCTCTCATCACTTTATCTTTCTTTTCACTTCATCCCTCTCATCACCTTATTGCCCTTACTCTTTCCAAATGGCCCCTTAGCAAGACTCCCCCTGCAAGTCCACACAAACATTCAACACACCAAAGCAAACATTGCCAAGGAACTCCACAACAAACAATCCTCCCCTATCAGCTTCCAAGGGCTCAAAAAATCCTCCCCCATCAGCTTCCAAGGGCTCAAGTCAGCTCAAGAGAGCTGATCACATCATCCTGGTCAACTGGCTCAAAATTTCCTCCAACCCAGATGCCTGCTTTGGATTGGAAAATGAAACATGCATTGGCCAACCTCCATCCTCTAAGGTAAACGTTTATCTCCTGATGTCCAATGAACTCAAGAAAAACAAAAAAGGTAGGCTGGATCTTTCATCCAAACAGATGAGGGAGCAATTCAAGAATTATCAAGCCAAGTAAAAAAAGGCCCACTCCATGTCAATCTCCACTGGCTTTGGTATCACTGACTTTGACAAAGCCAAGGGAATCAACTTGGTGGTTGATAAGTTGGACTCCATTTGTCCTTTTTATATTCTAATGGATGAAATCTTTTTAAGGAAGGCCAACATCACCCCCCAAGCTGCTTTTGATGCCCAACAATCCAATTCAGTTGACGCTGAGGACTTGTCTGGGGATGCTGAGCCTAGCAATGGTGATCCCAAAGAAACCTATGAGTGGCCCCCATCCAATGCCAAGGAGGATATTCAAACGCAATCAGCTCTAATCACGTCTACTTCCGCCTTGATTGAGGAGTCAATCCATACCTTTGGCCCCTCCCCTCCTTCTTTGGATTGCTCTCTTCCTGGGTTAGCAGATCTCATCAACCTTGCTGATGCGGAACAAGATACTACTCAGTCTCCATTACCCTCAACATTGGTTCAAGTAAGGAACCAAGCTCTTTTCTCTTCCACCTGGTTAGTTCTGGCTGATTTACATTGTAAAAAAACAGGATCATCCATTCCAGAATGGCCAAAAACTCAAGCCAATTGCTCCTCCCACATTGCCTTTGAACACTAGTTACAACTTTCAGACTCAAAAATCCTCTGCCAAGGGTAAGCAAAAGGCCTCCAATTCCATCAATATCAACCCCAAAAGTCATCAAAAGAGGAGAAACACTTCTGGTTTTTCAGGCTTTGAAAAAATCATGGAGAAGCAAGAATCATGTAAGTCCATTGTTTGACCTTGCTTTCAAAATAGTGCTCATCCCTTTTCCACTGCAAAAAACAGTCAAATCACAAATTGAATCCAAAAAACTTGAGCTCAAAAAGCAAAATTGGGATTGTCAACTGGCCATGGATGTTCAAAAGCAGAAAGCCAAGAGTTTTTTCATAAAAAAAATGGTTGCTGAGTCGAAGTTGAAACAGGCTGAGCTAGAGCTTCAAAAAGAGGAAAAGGAGAAGGATTGACAGCAAGAACAACTGGAAAAGGAGAGGGAACAACTTGCAACCAAAAAAAAGGATAAGGTATCAGTAGCCTTGGCTTGCATTGGGAGCAGTAGAACAGTAGATGAAATACAGCAGATAACTCAAATGCTGGGCTTATAAATATATTTGCATGGGTCAAAGAAAAACAAAAAAATTATTTTTGATTACAACGTTTGAGATTATTCTTAAACCCACCAACATGCAGATATTTTTTTTTTATATTTTTTTCAAGAGTAAATTTGGCCATTATTCAAGTCCCTACAAGTGTTTCTAGTTGTTTTATTAACTTGAAGTGACATGGAAATTCTGGTATGGGTTGCTGTGTCCATAGCAGGAAAGGTACAGTGCTTGTACTTATTAGCCTCCCAAACCATTTTGACTTTACATTTTTTCTTGAAATCAATTCCAAAGCCAAGGTCAGAAAAAACAACTTGGCCATCTGATACTTGATATTTGTCCGTATTTTCAATAAGTCAACCATTTGATTTCTTGGTTGGAACCAAGAGTAAAAAGGATTATCCCTGGAATCAAATTCCAAAAAATAGAAAGAGGGGATGTTGTTGTCCTCCATGGTATCACAGTTTGATTCAAAGGAAAATTTGGCCAAATTGCAAAACATTTGTCCTAGAATTTGGGATGTTTTTTTGGCCTTAAGGTTGAGGAAAGCATAATCTTGAGGATAAGATCTAATAGATGATTTCTTCACATAACTTCCAAATAACTCCAAAGGGTGCATCAATTTTTGCCATCCAACTTCCCACATGTTTCCACCCCAAGATCTTGAAGGACCAACTTGGTTGAAAAAAGTTTTTTTAACCATGAAGGAAAGTGGTGACAAAGTTGATGTCCTTCTTATGTTGTTCTGAGAGTTTATCCAAGGGCACAAATTCAATGATTGCCACCAGGACTTGGTGATCAGATTGATTGAGGACAATTACTTTTCCACTGTGGAAGAAATGGAGCTGTTTGATTGTTTTTTTTGCTTGCTCAAACTCTTCCTGGGTGGGTTTTTGAATATTCTTTTTCTTTTTGGAAACAATTGAAGGGTACATATTCAAAGGATGCGGTTTCCAACTAGACCAGACCACCTTTTCATTAATACCTTCCACAGCAACCTCCAAAAATATTTTGGAATTTCTCATTTGAATCCTCTTTTGGTGATGGGCCCTATTCTTCCCACCTTTCATTATGTTGGTCAATCCATCTCCTTCTATCTCAATCCCTCCCATCCATATTCTCTGATTGGGGTGAGGAACAAGATGGTATTAAATTGTTTTTGCAACATTTTGAGGCTGGTGGGAGAAGAATTGGACATTCACCAATAGTGGAGAAAGTATCCAAGATGGATCAAATTGAATTGTAAGCAAAGAATTATGATTAAGATTGGGTGGATGAATATTAAGGGGATTGTTGAACAATTTGGAGGATCACAGAAAATTGACATCCTCAAGGGGGTGTCCATAGAATTTCTCTGACCCAAGACTTCACTCAAGTTCCTCACTTACCCCCCGCTCAATCTCCAAAGTAGAAGAGCTCTTATGGTGGGGGGGTATTGGATCATCAGACAGTTTGACTCTTGAGTTTGACAAAGTATTCCTTACACTTCTCCTTGACAATTGACAGATAACTGAGGAGTTGAGAAATTCTTTCCGAGGAGAGAGCCAGACAAGATTTGGTTGGGAAACCGGTGGTTGAGAGTGTCTTGCGTTTCTAATGGTGCAATTATGAATACATGGGTAAGGCAAGATCTAAGGATTCAGTACCTTGAATACCAGTTTTTGTTGTATGATGATGATTACTACCACCTTCCTTCAATCCAAAGAGTTCATCCCAACATTCTTCCTCCAATGAAACAAAATCTGGCAGCCTCCTGGATGCCAAGACCCTTGCTATCCTTTAGCTAACAAAGGTGATAGAATAAATAATAAATATATTATTCAATAAATGCAGCAAAATCCGTAAAATATTTGGACAAAGCTTATTGCAAGGTTAATTGGTTTGAACATGATTTATTTTTAAAAATCAATAAAGATCAATTTATTATTAAATATTTTTATAGAGGGGCCACAATTATATTGGGGATCTTTAACACCTCTCTTCAGGGAATTCAGTATGAAAACATGTAGGTCTGGTTACTCTGGAACCTTTAGTTTAAAGGATATTTTTCCAAAAGATAATATGTATATAAAATACATGGTGGAGTGGCAGGGCTTTGTAACCAAGCTGCCACAACAGAGAAAGGATAATAAGACTCACTTTTATTTTTTTAAATCCTTTGGGTACCTGTTTGGACGTGCACTGATGGGTTAAACCTGTATTCTGGGGTTATAAGGTTGTTCAGAAGTTTAAATTGATAAAAAAAGGGTTGAGGACGGATATTATTAATCAGACTGAAGCCATAAATAACTTAATTATCTCTAATAAGTATTTGATTACCTTGGCACGGTGTCTGGATGTAAATATAACTGGGTCTCTGGGTATCAATATCCTCTAAAGAGCTCTTTATTCATAGCTTTTGGAGTCCCAATATTGTCCTTCTGAGGAGTACAGGGGCTCAAAGGGACGGACACTGAGGCTAGCAGGGTAACCAGTGGTAGCCTTTCAGATTTTTTTGGTGCTGTAACACGGGTAGCATCTAATTCCACAGGGTATGGGAATTATTCTACTTTATAATTGATGTTTTGACATGTGAATAACACTAATTTGTCCTTTTTATTTATTATCTAATTAATTATCCTTAGTAAATGTTCCCAGTAAGTTAATAATTATTTTAATAGAAATAACTACGGATATTCTGATTTCAGGTGAGTTCTCATTATGTATTAATTAATTTTAGTAAATTCATGATATTTATTTTACTCCTTATTTTCAAAATTCAGTTTATTTACTAAAATAATTACTTAAAAATGTAATTCATGGGTATTCATGTAACATTTTTACATCATAAGTTTTTTTTAGTATTTCAGAAAAAATGTTGATGTCCAGAAATTCTCATAGTAGTATATTAAAGTATTTTAATATATTTTTAGAAGTAGTCATTATCTTATTTTTGACATTTTTGGTACTTTGAATTATATTTAATAAAAAATATTTATAAAGGTTATTTAAGTATTTTTATATAACTTTATGTATTCTTAGACTATCTACTATCCATAGGATCACTTATTACATATGTAGAATGTTCCCTTGTAGGTTGTAGCATGTTTACATGGTACCTAGGTTTCTCAGGCCGCCTGTCACTTTGACAACCCGTAGTCCCATGGCTGCATACTTTTCAGAGGCCCGGGGCTGCATACACGTTGTGGTGCTCGTTTATGGACGCGAGTCAGGAAAGTGCTGCAGGCGGCGCGCTCAGCAGCAGTCAGGTAGGCCCAGCAGTGGTTGGGTTGGGCTCAGCACCTGGAGACGGGAGACAATGGATCGCGCGGATTGGAAAGCTTGCGCGGATCGGAAGGCTTGCGCGGATTGGAAAGCTTTTGCGGTTTGGCAGGCTTGCGCGGATCGGCAGGCTTGCGCGGATCGGAAGGCTCGCGCGGATCGGAAGGCTCGCGCGGATCGGAAAGCTTGCACGGATCGGACCGCGCATCGCAAGACGCGCGGATTGGGTCACGTGGGTACGCCCCGGATATTGGAATGGGTTGTTGGGCGGACGCGTGTGGGCGGACAAACCGGGCTACGTTAATACCAAAGGGCGCGGGTAATGGCGAGGGATGGAGGGATAGGGTTGGGCTAGGGTTCTGCGGCTTAGGGTTGTATTTCATCACTCTTTCTTGTTACTTGTGGTTGTACTTAGGTTAGGGTTGAGAGGGAGGACTTAAATACTTTGCTCTCAACTGCGGGTTGGAGAAGCATCGGAGGAGAAGGAAGGAAAAAAAGGGGAAGGACAGGGGAAAAACACTTCACCCCACTTCACTTCGCTTTACGGACTGGACTGCACTTTAGGATATTACTTTTTATGGCATTGGATTGGGTTGGATTGGAAAAGAAGGAATTCATCTTATTATTGCTCACTCCCTCTCACTCTATCTCTCTCTTGAACGGCTGCATCCAATCTCCTTACAGACGCTTTGATCAATAACTTCCGGAACTCGAGGTCAACTTCTGGGGTGTTGCCCCTTAAGTTTCCACATCTGGGGGTCTGGCCGGGAAACAATCTTTCGTCAAAGTCTCTCAAAGTTACTCACGGATGCTACCAACAGCCGCTTCTCTTCCTTCCTCCTCCAACGGCTTCCGCGCTACTCCATGGATTTACCCGCATATTCAACTCAACATTGCGGAAGTGGAGCGATTCATCTCACGGTATGAAACAATCGCAGACTCTGAAGGCGTTTTGGATTTTGAGAAGGTGCGCCATGTCGTCCTGTTCATCGAGGACGCGGAAGCGCGTCGTGATGTGGAGGAGATGGATGGCTACCTGAACCTGGATTGGCCAGAACTGAAGGATGGCATGCTGGCAAGATGGGGGAGGCGCGGTTCTCACTTTCGGAAGGACGATCTCAAGCCATCCGCAGAATTGGGTTACGAGGCGGGCGCGCGTGACGGAACCTGGTTGCAAGCGGAAGTGGACTACGCGGAACTGGAGTACTACAGGGCAGAGTATGTTCCGGCCCCACCACCGGCAACCATCTCTTGGGCTAGCAAACTTGCGGAGGTGGCAAGGGGCCTCGAGGCCTATCTGGGGAGTATTCAGTCTCCCAGCGCTTCTGCGCCCCGCGTGTGCGCAAATGGGGAGGACAACAACCGTTGGCGGACGGGACAAAGGGACCAGACAGCGGATGCAAATGCGGAATTGGTTTCCCCAGTGGGGGCTAAGAACGTGTTGGGGAAGCGGGACTTGATGGAACCGGTGCGGCCTACTGACAGGAAGCAGGCGAGGACAACGGAACGGGAAATGGATGCTCTGTGCGGACTGGGAATTGGCAAGCGGAGGACAGATCTTGCAAAGAAGGTACACGCGGCGACGGAAGAGACGGACCACGCGTTGGAGAATCACAACCCAAGCTGGACCTCTTTGACGGCAGGGAGCGCGCATTTGGAAAGGGTAGTGGCAGCAACGGAAAGGATGGGCCCGGAATGGACAGACGGTGGGGCGGAACGGAAGGATCAAGTGGTCACGCACGGTCTGGCAGGCAGGGAGCGGTCAGAAATCTCCGGAGGGGAGAACAAGGCCGCAAGAACGGCAAAAGGCAAAGTATGTTGTGTGGACGGGGTGGGGGAGGAGAGAGCTGGGATTGAAAGGGTTTCAAAACCTCTTTCCTCATCCACAGCGGGTTGTTTTAAGGACGTCTGGGGGTGTTCTCTTTTATTTGGGTTTTGCGCGCGGATGGGCTCAAATTTCAAAGGATGCAGGAAGGTCTTGGCGGCAGGAGATGCACCTAGGCGGTCTGGGACAACAATTTGCAAACAAGGTCACTGCGGGATTGGTTGAGGCAACGCGCCGCGGATCTGGCAATGGGTGGGGCGCGGTCGGCTGAGGACAGCGGCAAAGTTGGGGGGGAGCTAGCGCGGGGTGGAAGGTCGGAGTTGGGACGCAGGACGCAGACTCAAAAAAAAAAAAAAAAAAAAAAAAAAAAAAAAAAAAAAAAAAAAAATCTCTCTTGTTCCTTCTTATCTATTCATTCTTCCTTTTCTGTCTCCCCATGTACTCTTGCGGATACTCTCACTGGCGCGGATTTCTCACCTTCAGACTCTCACTGGCGCGGATTTCTCACTTTTTCCAATTTCTCACTGGCGCTGATCTTCTCTCTTCAAGGCGCGGATATTGCGCGCGGTTCTTATTCTTGCTCAGGGACTCACAAGACCAAAGGCTACTCAATCGCGCACAACCTATGTCTTTTTGTGTATAGGCGCTAAATACAAAGGAGAAAGGATAACTACGGAAGGTGAGATGGTGGGAGATCTCTGGGGACAGAACTCAAGTTGGGGGGGATGTGGTGCTCTTTTATGGACGCGATTCAGGAAAGTGCTGCAGGCGGCGCGCTCAGCAGCAGTCAGGTAGGCCCAGCAGTGGTTGGGTTGGGCTCAGCACCTGGAGACGGGAGACGACGTATTGCGCGGATTGGAAAGCTTGCGCGGATTGGAAGGCTTGCGCGGATTGGAAGGCTTGCACGGATTGGAAAGCTTTTGCGGTTTGGCAGGCTTGCGCGGATCGGCAGGCTTGCGCGGATCGGAAGGCTTGCGCGGATCGGAAAGCTTGCACGGATCGGACCGCGCATCGCAAGACGCGCGGATTGGGTCACGTGGGTACGCCCCGGATATTGGAATGGGTTGTCGGGCGGACGCGCGCGGGCGGAAGAACCGGGCTACGTTAATACCAAAGGGCGCGGGTAATGGCAAGGGATGGAGGGATAGGGTTGGGCTAGGGTTCTGCGGCTTAGGGTTGTATTTCATCACTCTTTCTTGTTACTTGTGGTTGTACTTAGGTTAGGGTTGAGAGGGAGGACTTAAATACTTTGCTCTCAACTCCGGGTTGGAGAAGCATCGGAGGAGAAGGAAGGAAAAAAAGGGGAAGGACAGGGGAAAAACACTTCACCCCACTTCACTTTGCTTTACGTACTGGACTGCACTTTAGGATATTACTTTTTATGGCATCGGATTGGGTTGGATTGGAAAAGAAGGAATTCATCTTATTATTGCTCACTCCCTCTCACTCTATCTCTCTCTTGAACGGCTGCATCCAATCTCCTTACAGACGCTTTGATCAATAACTTCCGGAAATCGAGGTCAACTTCTGGGGTGTTGCCCCTTAAGTTTCCACAACGTCTTTGACAGAGTGACAGAGCTATAGCTCAGCCGCACGCGGGTGCATTGGCTGCCGCGGCTGCGTGCGGGAATTGTGACAGAACACATTTCTGTCTGTAACTCCTAAAATATACACAACACCTCAATTCTGACTGAATTTTAGGTTTGAAAGCTATACGTGACAATACATGTGAAATATTTAATTGGCCAAAAATTTCAATAGTGGTGCTGTGGTATTTTGGTCTTTCTTTCCTTAATTATTTAAAAATATAAGGAGTTGGATTTCAAGGGTGGGGTCAGTGATTGACCCTACCTGATTTTGGGTGCAAAATTCATTTTTTCAATAATATTTTTGGTTTTCCTACTTCTTCTTAGGTTAAGTTTATTGTTATTATTTGTATGTTATTTTTATTAATTTTGCAGCTTGCTCTGCAATAGTATCAAGCTGACATTCCCCCACTCCAAGAAAAGGCCATATCTGAAAAAAAATCTGGAGCATGCTGGGAAAAAATTAATTCCATGTGTGTTTCAGTTCCTTTTCCTGTCTCTGTAGTTTCTAAGATGTATTGGTCCATCAGGTATATTATTCTCTGGTAACCATTCATCTTTGTCTGCAGATTCTCGTTTGTATCTTACTAAGTATAGTCTAACATCTTTTCCTTGCACTCTCTCTTTCTTGTCTCTCAATATCCTGCTGACTTTCCCTTTTTCTTTCACAGGGTCAGGTTCTATTGGGATTATTTCTGGAGGGAGGTTGCTACCTTCTCTTGGTTGAAAGTGTTTACTAGGCTAACAGGAAATACTGGGTGTTTTCTTAATAATTCTTCACTCAAGATTACTTCTACAGCATTTTTTCCATGCATTTTTTTGATAACAAATGGTCTAACAAAGGCTGGTTTCAGCTTTCTGTTACCTTTTATATTGTTGATGTTGGTAGTGGATATCAAGATCTGATCTCCTATTTTAAAGTCAGGTTCCCTATGTGATTTGTCCCATCTTTTTTTGTTGTGTTCTACTGCTTCTTCTACAAATTTTTGAGCATGATTATTTTCCAGATCTATCATTTTCTTAAATTCAAGAGATTTTGGATGAATGGTGGCTAAATTAAAGTTTTAGTTATTCCTAGGGAGTTTTGGAATCCATCCTCTTTCTAGTATGTAAGGGGCTTCTTTGGTAGTAGAATGTTTACTGCTGTTATAAGCCATCTCTAGAGCTGGGAGTAGGCTTACCCAATCATGGCAATAACCATCTGAGTTTTTTTATTCTAGACCAAAGCTACAGAACCTTCTTAACATATCTTCTAGGGTCTGTATCATTCTTTCAGCTAATCCATCAGTATGGGGATGGTATGCTGTAGAAAATGCTAGAGTAGTACCCAGTATATCATTTAGAATCCTCCAAAACTCAGAGGTGAATTTGGGGTCACTTTCACTGATTATAATCTTGGGTATACCAACATCAGCTATGATCCTATTTCAAAATATTAGAGCTACATCCATAGCACTATCTTCTTTGTAGTTAGGTAAGAATTTTTCCTTCTTAGAGTATCTTTCAACTATAACCAGGACAGAGTTATATGAATGAGTACCTCCAGGGGGGAGGCTGGTGACAAAATCCATATTAATGATTTCCCATCTAGTTTTGGGTTCAGAGATCTTCTTTAGGAGTCCAAACCTTTTTCCAGTAGTTTTATTAGATCTTTGGCAAGTCTCACAGCTAGTAACATACTTAATAGTGATTTCTTTCCAGTCTATCCACCAAGCAATTTGTTTTACTTTCTCCAAGGTTATTTTAGTGGATAGATGCCCTGATGAACAGTTTTCATGGCATTCCTGGAGTATTTGTTTTATATTTTCTTTGTTGCTTAGTACTAATACACTGGAATGTTGGTGTCTGTAGTAAAGGAGACCATCCCAAAAGTTAAACCTCCCTTCTTTATAGTGTTTAAGTAATGAAGCAGGTAAACTATTTATCAGAGCTGCTTCTGGGGATTTACATTCCATAATGGTAATCAGCAGCTTAATTTCAGGGGAGTAGTTTTCCCTCACTAGATTGAAGAAAGCAGTATCTAATTCACATAAGTGGATCCCCATAATTGGAGAATTTAATGCAAAAAGATTGATTTTCAAGATAGGAAAGATATCTTGATCCTCAGGGTCATATGCTAGATTGCTAGAGTCATTAGGCAAAGCATTCCTACTTAGACTATCAGCATTCTTATTTTTAGCTCCAGCTTTATGAACTATAGTCATCTGACCTCAATACTGTTGTATAGCAATTTGCCACCTGAGCATATGCCTGCTGGGGGTTTTCATGTTCATGAGAGTTCTGACAGCATTAAAGTCTGTGATCACTTGGAAAGTGGTGCCTTCTAAGTAATATTGTAGCATTTCTAAAGCCCATATTAGAGCCAAGCATTCCATCTGACTGGCTCCATATCTCTTTTCTGTATCTTTGATCTGTCTAGATATGAAGAGTACTGGTTTCTCCACTGGTTTGTCTTCTTCTATTCCTTCTTGATGTAGAGCAGCTCCTAAACCTTCCATACAGGCATCAATGTACAGTTTAAAGAGCTTGGAGTAATCTGGTTGAATGAGTAAAGGAGTAGAGTTCATAGCTATTTTTAGTTCCTCATAGTTTTTCAAACTCTCATGTTTCATTTCAAAGAGAGTGTTATTGTTGCATATTTCATACAGAATTTTAGTTAGCATAGCAAAATTTGGTATGTATTGTCTGTAGTAACTGCAAAAACTAATGAAAGAAAGTAAATCTGTTTTACTTTTAGGCATGTGTCCATTAATGACAGCAGCTATCTTATTTTGATCAGCAGCTAGAGTTAGACCAGAGACTATATGCCCTAGGGCTTTCAATTCTCCATATCCAAAGTTGCATTTCTTTGTGGATACTTTTAATCCTAATTTGGAGATAGTTTGCAGTACTAATATTATTTGGTTGATATGAGTATCCCAATCATCAGAATATATGATAACATCATCTATATATATCATCATCCATCCTTGTCTGATGTATGTACCTAGAACTGTATCCATTTTTCTCTGGAAGTGTGATGGGGCATTCTTTATACCAAAGGGCATCCTAAGATATTCATATATTCCCAAATGACATATTATTCTCATAAACCTTCTGCTTTCAGGGCTTATAGGTATCTGGTGGAAACCTTTAAGCATATCCATAGTAGTGATATATTTGGCCTTGGACAAGTTATGTAGAGCATGATCAATCCGGGGTATAGGATAATAATCTTCCTGAGTATAATTATTGAGAATTCTGAAGTCTCCTACCATTCTTGACTTGTCATTATTCCAAGCTATGATTACAGGTGTGGTCACATCTACCTGCTCATTGTGCCCTACTTTCCTTAATACTTGTAAGTCTATCAGTTCTTGGATATGTTCCTCAAGAGGTATTCTAGACTTAGGACTAGAGGGATAAGCTGTTCTTCTTAATTTTGGAGTATAAGGAGGCTTAATAGTCAATGTTAATACCATTTCATGTCCTTTGATATCACCAATGGGGTGATCTTTAGTACAAAAAGAATTTTGGTTCTCAAAGAAAACTGTCAATATATCTTTCTTCTGTTCCTCAGAAATTTTTGTATTCAGAGCTGCTTGAAAGAAATATTCTTGGTCAAAGTCTTCCAAATGCTTCTGGTAAGTAGAGGAGGGGAATTTAGACTGAATGGTGCATATCTTAAACTTCTTATCCTAATTACCTCCTACTGTGAAGTATCTTCCTCTACTCTGGAACGCGTCTATACCATATAGACATAAGGCATCATTACCCAGTATCAGGTTGTCACATAGTCTGTTGAGCAATACTACAAACTCCACTTGTATTCTCAAAGATCCTTTAGTATGAGGTAGTATTATAGGAGCAGTCCATACTCCAATAGCATTCATGGTAGAGTCGCAAGAGCTGAACTTGGCTTTTGGGATGGGTAAAAGGTGTTCTCTCCAATTTGGGTCCCATTTGTTTAAGAATTCAGCACAGACACATGAGCAAAATGCTCCACTATCCAGTAATAACCTTATAGGTCTGTTTTCTACAACCCAGTTGCATAGCACGTTTGACCAGTAGTGTAACTCTTACCAATCATAGGTTTAACTTTAAATGATTTAACATCCCTGATATGTCTAGGAATTATGGTAGGATCCCATTTTTGGGGCAAACTATAGTCCCCATGGATGTTATTGATTTCTATAGAAGTGCCTATATCTCCTTCCATAACATTAACAGGGTTGGTCAGGATCAATTCACATTCAGAAAGGGATCCTTGAGTATCAGCTATATCTTCATAGTTCTTATTTCCTTCAACCTCCTGCTCTCATTCAAATACTGCTATCTTTCTTTTTGGTAATGGGCAGTCTTGTCTCATATGCCCTGTCTTGTTAAAATTCCAACAAGTTCCAGGCATTCTCTCTTTGTCCCTGTTCTCATTAGTTTTCTTATTATCAGAGGTATTTATCAGAGGGGGTTGTTCTCTTGTTTTGTTTATGTTGAAGTTCTCTTTAGGTCTAGAAGGAACCTTCTTGTCTAACCCATTAATTTCTATTACTTCTTCTAACACATTGATTAGAGTTGGTAAGTCAGCATCCATACTCATCTTACATCTTAAACTATGGTTAAGATTGCCAGGACACAAGTTGAGGATTCTTTTATTTACTTCCTCTTTATCAGCATCTGGATAGAAGAAATCTAGTCTTCTCTTCTGTTCCAAGCACCATTTGTGAGGCTTATCCTTTGAGGTATCAAATGAGGAATTTTCAAAAATATTCATCATTTTTCTTTTCCACATTCTAGAACCACATTTTTCTTTAATTAGAAGTTTCCAAGAATTCCATGGTAAGGATCCTACTTCTTCTCTTTTACTGATAAACCAGTCTAAAGCTACTCCTTCAAATAGTCTGGGCAGCCTGACTAAAGCTATAGCTTCTGGTAAGTCATAATAGTTAATAGTATAGTCAATAAATTTCATGAAATTTATATGATTGTATTCTCCTTCACCGTAGAGCTTAGGCCACTCAGAAATTTTTGGTAAACGTTTGAGGGCTTATTCCATCTCAGGAGTAGGACTAGGCCTGAAGGTCTCACTCCTATGCATTCCTAGTAAGGGTGGTGCATAAGGTGTAGTTGTTTGTCTTGGATGTTTTGGTTCCTCTGTGGTACTTCCCAAGGGGTTGGTCAGACGGACTTTTAAGTCTCTAAGATCATTCTTGATCAGATTCAGTTGCAGGTCCACTTTATTATTAAGCAGATCTAATTTCTCACTAAGGGAAAGAATGGAGCTGTTAGTGGTAGTTACCAATTCTTCTTTTAAAGGTTGAAAAGAAATAATGAAATATTCTTGGATACCTGATAACATATTCTCAATTTTTTGCGTCTGTCTGATTTTACCTTGATTAATTGTCTCCAATAATTGTTCTGTATGTTATTTGATATCTTCCATTCCTACAGTTTTTGTTTTGTTATTAATTAATTTGGCTACTACTGAGGTTAACTTATCCATCTGGGTATAAACACCGTCCAAATTTCCACAAAAAATCTTGAAATTATGGGGCATATCATTAGAAAAGGAAGTAATTACATCAGAGGTTGGTTTAGACAAGTTACTTGGTTCAGAATTAGAGGCAAATTGTTGTACACCTTTTTCCACTTTTGAGCTAAGGATATTATCTGATCCCAATACTTCTTTCCCTTTGGCTTTGGATGGGGAGAAGATCTCTTCTTTCCTGATCCTTTGCCTTTCAGTTGGGCTAGTTGATCCCAATGATTCCACTTTTCTACGTAGGATTCTACCTCTTTCCTTGGAATCATTTTCTGAAGAGCTATCTGGGTAGATTATGCCTGGGAGATTATCTTTTTCATAGATACCATGTCCTCTTTGGCTTGGGCTTCTTTGAACTCTTCCCAATATTTCACAGGCTCTCTGACTAAGTCTTTGATCCTGGCTTCCTTGGCCAGATTCTGCTGGGGTGGCTGCAGGGAATCTTCTTTTAATGGAGGCAGGCTTAATCCTACTACCTTCTCTGGCTCTAGGTTGGGGGAAGGCAAAAGTACTTGGGGCTGTTCCTTGTCCATTAACATTTGATTCATGGGTTCCAGTTCCCTAATGTTTGTCATTATTAGTGGTCTCATGGTTACTGGGAGATCCTGGAAAAGATCCATAGGAGGGAATTCTCCCTGAGGCTCTTGTGTTAAGTCTATTCATATTGAATAAAATGTTTATAAGTATTGTTCTAAAGAAAAAAATCCATAAAAATAAGTTTTATTTAAAACTCACTTAAGTTGATATTCAAAGGTACCAGGACTTTATCGGGATTAAATTGGTCCTTAATAGGTAATCCTATGTGGTCTTGGTATGTCCCAATGAGGTCTTCACCCATCCAATCAATATTTTCAGGGCATCCAGAGATATCTGGGACTTCTTGATCCAATAAATCAGTTTCAGTGGTGATGGTTTCTGGTATAGGAGGGTTCACTGATGGTAAAAGGTTATTTTATTGGTCAATAAAATATATTAATATTATTTTAATAAAAATAATATGGTAGTACAAGTTTTATACTTACTTTTATATTTTAAAAGATAATTTGTACGTTATTTCTTCCAAGATTTATGTTTTATTAATAGGGCCTGGAAGTTGATACACCTCTCAAGATCTTCTTGTTCAAGGAGTTTATCTAAGTGTTAACGTGCAGAAGAGATATTAAGTTGCTCAGCTTGAGTTAAAGCTTCCCAACCAGTGGTTTTATGATTTTGAATATATTCTTCTTTTCTTATCTTTAAAAGATTTAAATAATAGAATATTAATTCTGCATTGTTTTTTAAATCCACTGCAAGAGAATTTAATGAGGAATCACAGTTAAAAATTCAGATAAATTTATCTTTGATTTAATTCTATGTGAAATGTCTGATCCAAGGTATCAAATATTATAAAATGGAATATTTCCCAGCCAGACCGCCAATTGTCAGCCTCCTGGATGCCAAGAACCTTGCTATCCTTTAGCTACCAGAGGTCATAGAATAAATAATAAATATATTATTCAATAAATGCGGCACAAATCCCTAAAATATTTGGATAAAGCTTATTGCAAGGTTAATTGGTTTGGATATGGTTTATTGTTAAAAATTAATATAGATCAATTGATTATTAAATATTTTTATAGAGGGGCAAAAATTATATTGGGGATCTTTAACACCTCTCTTCAGGGAATTCAGTATGAAAACATGTAGGCCTGGTTACTTTGGAACCTTTAGTTTAAAGGATATTTTGCCCAAAGATAATATGTATATAAAATACATGGTGAAGTGGCAGGGCTTTGTAACCAAGCTGCCACAACAGAGGAAGGATAATAAGACTCACTGGTATATTATTAAATCCTTTGGGTACCTGTTGTCAAAATACGTATGCACTTACGTGTGTGCTATGTATAAGTGTAATCCAAATGGGATGCCCATATGGGCCTCTCCAGCCCATTGGACACTCACCCAGACCATACAGGCCTCTGTGGATGTCACTGATTTGGGGAAACTGGCCTCAAAACGCGTGAAACAGGCTCATTGGTACATGGGCCCTAACGGGCCTGGTGGGGGATATGGGCAAATACAGCCAGATGGGCTTGTATGGGCGTAATTGTGCCCAAGGTTTATTTTGGACATACTTGGCCAGACGGGCTGGCCCGCCAAATTATGCTTTACTTAGTTTTCAGGCTTGGGGCTGCTCATTGGGGCCGCCACCCGTGTTGCAGCCCGGTTGGGGCTGCCGCCCGCCTTGTGGCCCGCTTGGGGCCGCTGCCCGTTGTGGTGCCCGATCCTGGACACCCTGGCCAGCGCAGAGATTTTAATGTTTTCTTTATCATCATTCATAGGTATCATTATAAAAAACAAAAAAGGGAAAAGAAAAGAAAAGAAAAGAAAAAAGAAAAAAGGAAAAGAAAAAGAAAAAAAAGAAAAAAAAAATCATTGCCACTTGAACCATTTGCAAGTTCACACTTCCTCTCAATTCCCAAACCCAATTGGGACTTTCTTGAATCCAGGAAATATCACCAATATCTTGCACCCTCCCCCTGGCTCTGACTTGGAAAGTGCTCATCTTCAGAAGTCTCAAGCACTCCAACTAGAGTTGGATGGATCAACAAACGTGCCACCATCCTCTTCTTCCCGGGTCCATATCCCGTCTGAGTTTATAATCCAAACAGCCCTACCATTAGCCCCCAAATCTCCGGACCCCCTCCCACGGTCCCAATCCTGATGGAGACGTTGGCGGAACCAATTGCCCGCCCTTCCAAAAGGTTCCTGTCAGAGTCCAACTAAGAATAATCTCAAGTCAATCGGCGGAATCCAACAGAACTTGTAGATCAATTCCTCTGAGGGCTCCCTTTCCTGTCACACACCCCAAACCGGGTGCTCATTTGCCAAGCAAAGCGCAACCCAACATGGAAATCAAGTAGTTTATCTTATCCTTCAATTCAGCTCGCATCTCCTCAGTCTTCCAATTGTCAATCCCTTGTTTGACAATTCAATTATCCATCCGGCTGAGAGAATAAAGCTTGCGAGAAGACCAACTCAAACTCCTTGGATCCAGTGGCCTGACCCTGCCTCTTTGATCTTGAAACTTGTCACTCAATCCCCATAAATCCCGCAACATTCCCAGCCTTTGCATTGAGGTCACTTGACCCTCACTGTCTGACTAGCCCTGGACCTGCCAAACGTCTAAAGTGGTCATGCTCATCCTAAGAAGGATAACCTCCTCAACCTTGCCTTCACTTGGATCCAATCCCTGCTTCATCAAGCCTCATTGTGCAACTATCTACTGACCAGCTTCTGATCTCATTCCCATCACCACCTCACCGTCAAACCTCTTCCTCCCCTCCTAGCTTGTGGTCGTCCGCGGTTCTCTTACGTTGCCGGTGCCCGTCAGACACCTGCCAGCGGTCATCCGCGGGCATGGCAGCCGCCCATGTCCATTGGTAACCTGCGGCCTTGGCAGTCGCCCGGGCCCATCAGGATGCCCGCAGGCGTCCCTATTTGGTTTTCTTTTTCTCCGAGTAACTGTTTGTTTCTTTTTTTTCTTCTTTCTTTTGTTTTCCCATGATCTTGATCCTTGAAAAAAAAAAAATCCGCTCCCATTTGTAAATCTCTCTTGTAAATAGTCTATAGGCCTCTGGTCTATAAAAGGAGGGGCTCTCCCCTGCTTTTTCTGAGCATGATCAGGCATCAGATCATCAGTCAATAGAATCATCCATAGGGGTGTGTGCCTGTGTCCCCCCATCATCGTGAAATTTAATCCTGATCCTTATCCTGGGTATATCTTTGATTGCCCCCTGATCCATTTTTTTGACCCAAAGTCTTTGCCCCTCTGTGACCTGATCCTTATCACCAACCAATAGCCTTTCTGGTTGAAGAAAAATTCTGTCTGTTGGAATTTTTGAGTGTGTTATACCACTCCTTGATCCCTTTCTCTGACCATACTGGTCCTGATCCCTGATCACCTTTCTGGATCCAATCACAATTGATTGAAGAGGCCTTATTAAGCTTAAGACCTGGAGTGTTATACCTCCCTTTATTTTCTTTGGAGTTGCATTCTGCCAGCCTATTCTTGAGTCCCTTGAGAAGTGTTGAGGTTATCCTTGCTTCAAATCAGTTACTGTTTGCTTTGGAGCTTCTTAAACATTGTGCTTTGTCTTGTACAGCCACCCTCAGTTATCTGGTACCCTTCAAGCGCTTGATTGCGGAGAGTTGGGCAGGTTCATTGAGAACCTGGAGGTTGCTTGGGTTTGAGTTGATCATCCCCAATCTTCTTCTGACGACCAGAGTTATTATCTTGTGGGCGTTATTTACATACAACAGCTTTTTTTCTTTGAACTCTAAGAGGACTTTAACTTCTTTTGTTCAAGTTTTTCCCTGCATAATCTTGTCTCAGATAGTGCTGTTCCATTGCTGCCAAACTATTATCATCTTTATCCTCTACTCCTTGATTCCTCATTTACCAGGTTCTGGACCTTGATCTTGGTTACATTTAAATATTTTTGTAACACTCAGGAGGGCAGCCTAAACAGCACCTTTCCCCTCCACCGAACTGCCACGGCCTAGCACCGTTTGGAGTCTTACACCGTGTTGCGGCCCGCTTGATCACCCCCCCACCAAAAGAGGTGGCCAGGCCGGTTGCATTGAGGCAACCGGCGGTGGGGGGGAATTGACCACCCCCCCACCATCAAAGGGGTGCTCTCCCCCCCCCCCCCCCTTTACCAAGGGGGAGGAGAAACGGGCTGGAGGGGACCTGACCACCCCCCAGCCCACTTACCATAGCAACGCCCTGGGGGTATCAACCCCCAGGGCCCCTGGTAGGGGGATTTGACCGCCCCCTCCAGGAATTTGAGAGAAAGAGGGGGGCGGCATGTTTGCCGGTTACACCCCCCCCCAGGTGAGATTTTGGTTGGACTCAGGTGAGTCCTGGGTCCCACCTGGCCCATATGAGGGGCCAGGGCTGTACAAGTGCTAAGATAAGTAACAGGGCTGGTTGTAACGGACAACCAGCCAGGAATTGAACAGCACAGGGGTTGTTTCAGCCCCGTAACGGTGGAAACATCAGAAAGGACTGGAATAGGCTAGTTGTAAGGGTACAGGGACTGATGCCATGTGGGCTGATGTAGCCCAAACCAAGTTACAAGGCCTGTAGAGCCTATAGAGCTCTTTTGGGGCGGAAAATTTGCCTTTTGACTTGTTGTATCATGGGCTCACAAGAGGCTAATTGTTTGTACTTAAGGAGCTCTTCTCCCTGCTGTTTTCCATCATCCATTCATCATCCAATCAAATTCATCAACAATATCATCCAACGTGTTGCCCCATTTGTGAGAGCCCATCAAGCAATTATTGACACAAGGTGTCCAACATTTCTTTTGCTTTAAATAGGGCACATTTTCCTAAGCTAATTTCTGGCCATAATTATAACACCTGTTTGGGACGTGCACTGATGGGTTAAACCTGTATTCTGGGGTTATAAGGTTGTTCAGAAGTTTAAATTGATAAAAAAAGGGTTGAGGACGGATATTATTAATCAGACTGAAGCCATAAATAACTTAATTATCTCTTTTAATTATTTGATTACCTTGGCACGGTTTCTTGATGTAAATATAACTGGGTCTCTGGGTATCAATATCCTCTAAAGAGCTCTTTATTCATAGCTTTTGGAGTCCCAATATTGTCCTTCCGAGGGGTACAGGGGCTCAAAGGGACAGACACTGAGGCTAGCAGGGTAACCAGTGGTAGCCTTCCAGGTGTTTTTGGTTCTGTAAAACGGGTAGCATCTAATTCCACAGGTTATGGGAATTATTCTACTTTATAATTGATGTTTGGACATGTGAATAACACTAATTTGTCCTTTTTATTTATTATCTAATTAATTATCCTTATTAAATGTTCCCAGTAAGTTAATAATTATTTTAATAGAAATAACTACGGATATTCTGATGTCAGGTGAGTTCTCATTATGTATTAATTAATTGGAGTAAAGTAATGATATTTATTTTACTCCTTATTTTCAAAATTCAGTTGATTTACTAAAATAATTACTTTAAAATGTAATTCATGGGTATTCATATAATATTTTTACATCATAAGATTTTTTTAGTATTTCAAAAACATTTTGATGTCTAGAAATTCTCATAATAGTATATTAAAGTATTTTAATACATTTTTAGAAGTAGTCATTATCTTATTTTTGACATTTTTGGTACTTTGAATTATATTTAATAAAAAATATTTATAATGTTTATTTAAGTATTTTTATATAACTTTATGTATTTTTAGATTATCTACTATCCACGGGATCACTTATTACATTTGTAGAATTTTCCCATGTAGGTTGTAGCATGTTTAAGTGGTACCTAGGTTTCTCAGGCCGCCTGTCACTTTGACAACCCATAGTCCCATGGCTGCATAATTTTCAGAGGCCGGGGGCTGCATACACGGCTTTGACAGAGTGACAGAGCTTCAGCTCAGCTGCACGCGGGTGCATTGGCTGCCGCGGCTGCGTGCGGGAATTGTGACAGAACACATTTCTGTCAGTAACTCCTAAAATATACACAACACCTCAATTATGACTGCATTTTAGGTTTGAAAGCTATACGTGACAATACATGTGAAATATTTAATTGGCCAAAAATTTCAATAGTGGTGCAGTGGTATTTTGTTCTTTCTTTCCTTAATTATTTAAAAATATAAGGAGTTGGATTTCAAGGGTGGGGTCAGTGAGTGACCCTACCTAATTTTGAGTGCAAAATTCATTTTTGCAATAATATTTATGGTTTCCCTACTCCTTCTTAAGTTAATTTTATTTTTATTATTTTTATGTTATTTTTGTTACTTTTGCAGCTTGCTCTGCAATAGTAGCAAGCTGACAAAATCAGCTTTATCAGTACTTGTATCCTGTTGAGCCAATGATGATGATGATGATTATGATGATGATAATCCTAGTACCGCAGTTCCGGCTCCACTACTACCAAAAGCTTGTTGGTTCAACATCAGTACTGAACCAGTCTTATCTGTGCTACCCTTACTACTCCTTGGTTCCATTCCTGCTTCCCCAACACCTTTCTCCCACAATTTGATCATTGGGGCATGTTAGTTGCTACTGACTGAACCTTTCTTCATCCCATGAGCCGCCAAGGATACAGAAGTGGATGGGTGGATCTTCTTAGCAGGCCATTGTTCCTTGGCATTGACTCAAGCCTTCAAAACTTGTAAGAAATCCTAAAGCAATCAAGAATCCAGAATTTAGCTCTTTGATTGATGAGTGCTCAAAACATTTTTTTTTTGTGGAGGGGATTTAAGGCAAACTTCTCTCACCTTGATCCCAGTGATACCAATTTTACTTCCAGCACTTAATCAAGGCCAATGAGAATCCGCATGTAAGATTCAATCAAATTGTTGATCATAGGTAGAGTGTTGACTGACAGTAGATCTCTTCCTATCCTTGAAGCTTGAAAACTTGGATGAAAAAGGCTTGGGTTGTTTTTGGATGGGAGTTGAATTGGGAAGGGTCTGATAGAAAATAGATCTGACCCAGGAACTATCCAATTCACTCCAATCACTAAGTTTAGTAGTTGATTTGTTGGCTGTAGAAAAGACAATGGTGAAATCATCTAGAGCCTTAAAAGTTGTAGGAGTAGGAGTATTTGGATAATTGAATATGGTACAAGAAGCTTTGGATAATTGATGAGTTTTTTGTTGAGACATCAGTGTCTTGTCCCCACCAACTCTGAGTTTGAGACTCAATCCCATCATGGGTGTTTGACAACAAGCGGAGGATTCTTGAGAGATAACTTCTGAGTTGGGATTAGGATGATCCAAACCAATTGGAGCTGGGCTGACAACAAGCTCAGAAGTAGTCAATGGGGTGGTTGGACTACATTGACAAGGATCAGATGAGGGTTTGGATGGATTTTGATCCTGATTGGTACTACAAGACCCAAACATACTCTTGAGGATCTTGAAATGTTTCTGAGAGCCTGATTCTGGGGTTAAGGGCTTTTTTCTTGTGACGGTCTGAGGATCTGATGATTTGAGAGCCTCATGAGGTGCAGGGGAAGAGTAAGAGTTGATGGTTCAAACTTCCTTGGTGGAAAATCTCTTACAAGGATCAGTCAAACCTTCACCCAAATCAATCAGGACATTACAGCACGTCCACCACTCCTTATACTCTTCCTGAATCTTTTGAATGATTGTATAGAGTTGATCAAGAGCCCTAGGGCTGACTTGAGTGGGATCAACAATCAAACAATTCTCATCCGGTCAATCTTGCTTAGGTAGTGGCTCTGGGTCTTGATGAGCTTCCAAATCGGTCAAATTACCATCTGATTCATTGGTTGTCGTAGCAAAGTTTTGATTGATGCTGGCTTGATGGGTTGCACGGATCATCTTACAATATTTCCGTCTCATGATCTTCAATTCTGATTGAGGGGATTGACAGAGTTGTGGGGGAGGGGAGGGGGGGGGGTAGAACAAAGGTAGAGATGGGTGCTAAAGTGATGTAGGTGTGTCAAGGGGGGGGTCAAGAATCATATCAGAGCAGCGCAAGTCTCACAAACCTTTGATACCCCTGGAAAATTCCTTAACCTGATTGAGTTTGGTTTTTGGACAACCTTGTTCAGAGGTGATTCAACTAGGGATCCAAATTTCACCCATACTATTACTCCTTGTCAACAGTCCACCACTTGTATTACCAATGTGAGTGAGTTGGGTTGAGATTGGATTGTTGAGTTTGAAACTAGCGTCTGAAGTTGGTAGTTGTTCCAAGTGTTGAGCTGGATTGATGGAAGCAAAAAGGTGATGATGATGATGATGATGATGATAACGGCCATGAAGAGGAGGGGAGGATAGGGAACCAAGACTACAATTGGTGGGTGAGATCTCCAAGGGGGTCACGAGTGATTTAGAGGATGGATAATGATGAGGATCTTGATGAATCTTGTACTGGTGGGATTGTGCTAATGCTTTATCCCATAAGGCCAAATGACTCTTGGGTGTTTTGGAGCTTGGGATGGAAGGAGGAGGAGGTGAAGTGGAGGTTTGATGGTTGATAGGATTGACCCTAGAACAATCAAGCTTAGTTTCTTGATGGATGTCACCCTTGTTATGATGGGACCAGAGTGAAAACTTGCAACTGAGGCAGGAGGATTGAGTTGTCTTACCATCATTCAAGCTGGTGACGTTAGAAGAAGAGGCTCTCAAAGATGGACAAGAGGCGCAAATGGTACCATAAGAGTCCAAGGGGTTAACCGGATGATGTGGATCAACTTGAATAGGTTTACATTGACTAGATTTCAAGTTGGTAGAGAATCAGAAATGATGATGACCACCACCAGCAGCCTGGGAGGTTTTCTTCTGATGATTCAATGAGGTTTGACAACTGGATGATGATGATGAAGATGCCGCCGCTGCTGGGAAGCCCAAGTTTAAGTTTTATAACCAAGAGGTAGCATCTCCAATGATTGAGAATTTTTTTTGAATCAGACTAGTGGGACTTTTATGCTTAGTTAATACTGGCTTGGATGATAGGCACCTGACCCTGGATAGACAGCCATTGTTAGAAGTTTGTGAATGTGGGGAGGAGGTTGAATGGTTGGGGTTCAAATCAATTGAAGTACTGTATTTATGACCAAGACAACTTTGGGTTAAGCCTTTAGAGGAAATAGTCTGACCTGGAGGCTGTATATAAAAGTAGGGAGGGAGGGAGGGAGGGAAGGATTGTCAAATGGGAAGGTAGAGGAGGATCACCTTAGATGAAAACGTACCGGGTTTTAAATTGAAGGACTTGGTGTGCTATTGAAGCTTTTGGAGAATAGGGGGGTAAAGGATAGAGGACATTTAGAGTTTAAAAGCATTGTCAATCCCTCATTGGAGGTATGATCAGGTTGGATGACGTATTGATGATGGTTAGGATCCCTGAGATGACTGGATGTTGGTGAAAAAATGATACTAGAGTGACTCCTACCACTCAGACCACAATGAGGAGGGTGGTTATTATGAGAGGTGGGTGAGGTGGTGGTGATGGGTTGAGGATGAAGGTTAGAAGAAGGTTGACAAGTCACACGTGATTTTTTACTCAAGCTATCTCCTTGCATTCTTCTTTGGTTGGCCAAGAAAGGACTGAGCAATGGAAAGATAGGATAGCAATCATGACTTTTTTGGTTTATAAGTCAATGCTTCCATAACTGACTGAGAATAGATTTTCCAATCAATGGATTGCTGCTCCATTTCCATTTTATCCCAATCTACAAAGAGCAACAGCAAGTTGGATGGCTGGATTGCGCTGAGGATTCCAAGAATCGTTCTGGAAGTTGTGGTGGTCTTCAATCATCTCCAAAATTTTCATGAATGAAGGCAACAAAGTTTGGAATATTTGCTGGAAACTTAATTTGTGGATGAGATTAAGCTTTTACCTTTCATACATAGGGTTGTGGAGGGTGTGTATTCTTGGAACCATGTATTGCTTTTCCAACAGCAAATTCAAAGCTAACCAAGTTGATTCCAAATCAGAGTCTGAATCAGAGTCTGAATGGGAGTCAAACAGTAGCAATAGTTCAGTCAGCTTTTTTTTGTTTTCAACTTGCTGTTGGTAAGTCTGATTGAACATGTTGAGAAAGATGGTGATGTGATGTGGGGTGATGAGATGATGAGATTTGTGTGAAGATGGAGATGTGAAAATTGATAGAGATGTGAAGCAATGTAGATGAGATGTGTGTGATGCAATGGAGATGGATGTGATGTGGGGTGATGAGATGATTATGGGATTTGTGTGAAGATGGAGATGTGAAAACAAATGGAGATATGAAGCAATGGAGATGAGATGTGTGTGATGCAATGGAGATGCAACCGGTATGGATTTGCTGATGTGGATGGGTGTTTTAGATGTGATGGATGGTGGATGGATGATAATGCATAAATGGCGGGTTTGATGGCGGGTTTGATTTTTTAAATGTGCCATTTTCATGAAACCCGCCATTTTGAAATACACCAGTTAGGGGGTATGTGTATTTCAGAAACCCGCCATTAAAAATGGTGGTTTTGGTAAAAAAATGGCGGGTTTGCTAACTCTGATACGCCCTAATATAATAATAAACTTGCATTGAAATCAGAACCCTCACACCATCACACCATAAACCTTATCACTTCAAATCACACACCTCACCATAAATCAGGAAATTTTTATTTTCAGAATTTCCAAACCAACTTCCATACAGCTTTTCAAATATGCAATCAATCTGGATGGAATTTGTTTTACTGTTTATTTCAGGATGGTTTGTAATCTGAATTTCTATCCTTGAATTTTATATTTGAAAGGCACTGATTGTTTCCCAGAATTCAGATCTTTCATCATCCTATGTATTTAATATCAAAAAATCATTTCCTTTCTGAATTCAGCTTCAACTAAATTTCTTTCAATTATTGGGCGTCATTCAACAAAACTTTGAAGATTATTGAAGACCATCATGTATTCTGGAATTAATATTTGAATTCTCAATGCACAACTGATATCCAAATTTCAGTTTCTCATTGAAGATTGGGCTCAAATGGTAATGGATCAACTATTCATTGCTTTGAAAACATTTCCTCAATTCTTTAGTTAACATTCCACTCATATAAAAAAATATTTCTCAGTTCTACCCAAGTCTTTGAAGCTCAATTTGTTCCTTTCAGAAAAATTCAAGGAAGGATGTACCTCAGGTCATTGATTCTTCAGGATTCCCAGTCTTTAGTGTCTTCAATGATTATAAATTGGGGTTCAAGTCTTCAAACTGATTTTTAACATGCACCAACCAGAATATTTGAATATTTTTGAAAAATAATATCAAATTTAATGAATTCAATCAAACCCAAACCCTTTTGAATTCATCTGAATGTGACAAGGATTATTAATTTTCTACCCTTCATTTCTGAATATAGATGAATCTATCCCTGAAAAATCAAAAAATAATATACTCAGAAATGTTTTAGATTTTTTCCCTTCATTTTCAAAATTCCATATTTCCTTCTATTTTATTTTTTTTCTTACAAATTTTTTGATCAATTCAACCCATAAATATGATTTATTGAATGAATGACTGTATTTTGTTTGATTTTTTTATTTATTTCAAAAGAAATTGAATGAGTCCTCCCCCCCTCCCTCCAAACCAACATAACCAAAAGACATTCACAAAATTCTGAAAGCTCCAAAAAAAGGAAATAATTAAACTATACTTTGGAAATAGAATATCATCAGAAACCTCTATGCTTTCTTTCAATGAATTATTTGATACTTATCTTGATTAGTCAATCAAAACATCATCAAACATGCAAAAGAACCAAATGAATATAATTTGCTTTCCATCATGATTTGAACAATAATATTTCACTACTTTTTTTTGGTGGTATTCTGATTACTCTTCAAATTTTGATATATTCAAAAAATACTGAACATAAAGAAATTTTTTTAGGTTTTCTCTTTTGGAAACATATATTTTGGGGTATTCTTCATCTTTTTTTATCATTCTTCAAAAAATGATATTTCAATCATTTGAATCATCAACCAAGTTCCAACTTGAAGAACAGATCCTGAAATTCATCATAATTCAAAGTAAAATAAATGAATTGATTTTGTAAAATGGGAAATTTTGCCTTGAAGATATGTCTAAAAATAAAACTTCTGACTTTGCCCAATTGTTAATTTGTGTGAAGACTTCCCCCCCCCTGCACCACCATCTTTTTGAGCCCAAAAGAATGAATCTGGTTGCATCCAATTTTTTTGTTTGAAGAAAATGAGATGCATTCTTTTATCCAAAAATAATTTTCTATACAAAACTTACCAAGCATTTTTCTTTTGTTTAAGCATATGCTATGTTGATTTTCAAAAAAAATTGATAAAAAAATAGTTTCATTCCCGTGCATGTTTGTCTCCTAGGCTCATTTTAGTATTCATATTTATTCAATAAAATTTAGATTTTTCAAGAACCTCCAAGTTAAATTGAGCTAGATCAATACCTCCAGGCCAACTAAACTGATTCCAGTGATAAAATGTTTGCTCTAGAATACCAAAATTGTTCTTCAAAATATTTCAACATAATCTTGCAAGATTAAGATTCCAAATCAAAAATTCCACAGGAATGCCAAAAGTTGGATTGGCCATTTTAAGATAAATGCAGACCCAGCTCCAAAATTAAAAATTAATAAAGACATCCATCAACTGGATCATTTTTTTTTATTCTTCAAAATTTATTGGTCTTAACCAAATATTAATTGAATGGAAAATTCTAAGACAAAATCCCAGGTTGAATTTTGAAGATTCTTTCTCATATCATCCTCCATATTTCTCTATTCAAGCAATTTCTACCTCTCACTCTAGCTCACTTGATTTTATTATTGTCTTCTTTTTTTGAATGATTCAAAGAAAAAAATATTTTCCAAAATCTTCACACAGTTTTCTTCCTTTTTTTTAATCCAAAATTGTTTGGATACCCCCACCTCATCAACTCCTGCTCGAGTCAAATTTTAAAAAATTTCCAGTTCATCCTCTGAACCACCATTCAACATGAACCGCTAGCTCAAATCCTCAAATTAACCTCCACCTGGAAATAACACCTCAACAGCATGGAATACTCTTAATCATTCATTAATCTTAGCTGCACCCCACCACCTCAAACCCACCAAATCATCCCCATCAGCCATACCATCTAGATCAAACCTCAAATTTAAAACTAGAACCACCTTAAAATCAGTATATTTTACACATAAAACTTCTAGAACCACCATTCCTTCAACACCACTCCTTCCTCCAATGAAATACTAGAACCTCCAGCTACTGCACCAGGTAAGTGCCTTCTAAAGAATCCCTCACCTATTTCTTCTCTCATTGTCAATTATTTCCACCTTTTCCTCCCTACCACTAGAACCTATTCTTCCTGAATCCTCTCCTTACCCTTGGTCTTCCTCACTATTTAATCCACCAACTCCCAGCTCCATATTACTCATTAACCCCTGTCTTTTTACTATTTATTAGCACATAAACTTTATGCTTAATTAGAAAAATTATTGGATGATTTATTACAAAATTTATCTAAAGATAAATTATAAAAAATAATAATAATCAATCTGAAAATTCTGTTTCTGATGAATTAGAAGATTGAATTTATGAGTGATTAGAAATTTTATTTTATTGCCTCCTTTAAAACTTTTTCTTTGCACACATAAACCTCCCTGTTTTTTTTTTGGATTTTACTCTTCAGATATTGATAAAAAAAATTCTTTGTTCAATTGATGAACTTGATACAAATTTATTCATTTTTATTTTTTGGATGATGGGATGCTTTAAGACATGGGATTGGTTCTGTTTTATTGAGCATCATTTTTTCCCTTGAAATCCCTCACTTATATCTGAAGTTTAAAAATTGTGAATCTCCATTGCTTCTTAAATAAAATGGAGTGGTTTTTGGTGTTGTTTGATTGAGCATCACTCAGGCGCTTAAAATCCCCCACTGATATCTTAAGTTTATAAAGTATGAATCTCCCTTGCTTATTAAATAAAATTGAGTGGGTTTTGGTTCTGTTGGCTTGAGAATCACCCAGGCCCATAAATTTCCTAAATTATGGCTTGAGAAGCAGGGCTCACATGGATGATTAAAGCTGTATAATTAAAGATTTTTAAAAATTATCCTTTCAATTTGAACAGAATATCTTCCTTTTGGTATGCATCTAGATAAACCAAGAAAAGGATAAAAAATGGGATAAATTTGAAAGGATGGGAGGCAATTAATCAAAAAGATGCATTGCCTCTTTATACCTCATTATCATTAGGCATTTAATATGAATCTTGAAGAATCCATAATTTTATCAATTCAAGAAAAAAAAAGAAGACCAAACATTTGCTTCTTTGATACAAACTGATCATCAGTTTGACCCAGAACCCCATTGATTCATTGCATATATTTCCAACCTTTCCAAGTACCAACAAATTCCATGTGGTATATGCATTTTTGCACCTCAATCCCAGCCAACATCCTGTGAGGTGAATTTTATGCCATTTTCCAACACACCCATGAGTGAAAAAAATGGGTGGGGGAAAACTGTATGAAATTTCCTGAATAGTGCCCATTGAACCAATGAATTGAATAATAATGGACCCAAAAAGGGGATTAATTTGGGAAGGTGTCTTGGGGAAGTGCTCAAAAAGGGGAGAGGCCTTTGAGAAATATTGTTCAATTTATTTATTTATGAAGATTATAACTAAAAACCTGAAGATTAAGCTGTCAAAATTCAAAAATTGAAGAATTCAATTTTAAAGAATTTTCAACCCCTGGCCCTTGGGGTGTTTGAATTTTATTGAAAATAATTTTCCAAGAAAAGGCACCATACAACTCACATGGGGTATCCTTGCCCATATGATGCACTGTATTTTGATTTCTTTATGATTTTCACCATGCATCAATTCTTCAATATCCCTAGGTTGGTTTGAAATCTTCTTTATTAAGTTCAAGGGATGTTGGAGATCAGAATTTACCAGGAAATTCACAATCCCAATGGTATATTCAACTTGGAGATGTTTGATCAAACATCTCAATCAATTTCCAAATCTGTGTTTTCTTACATGAAGGACCAAGTGTAAAACATAATATTGGACATCAAAAAGAACAAATAACTAAAGCTTACAGGAATATGCAAATTATATAACTACTATTTTATGCTTTCATCATACCAGGATTTCCTATTTGTAAACAAGGAAAATAACTCAAATATCATATTGACATAGGATATTTATGGTGTATTCACTGAGTTTGGTTGGGTTTCAACTGGGTTTTTCTTTTTAAAAAAACTGGGGTTGGAGGGTACTCAAAGCTTTTTGGTGATCAATTGACCTCTGCTTGTTGTGTGCAATCAAAATGACTGTGGCAGCTTTCAAATGAAGCCACTAAGAGGGTTTTTTCCTCAAAAAAAAAGCATAATTCTAGTTGTAAGGGTCATGAGAGTCACAAAAGCAGTAAAAATTCTTCTGGTTTTTCTGAGTTGATCAATTAATAGGTCATGTTGACAACCAAAAAAGATTGGGATCAAATGGCTATTGCCCCATCAACCAATTTTTTCTGGCCATCAACCACAGTCTGTCACATAACCAGCAGGAGTTGAACACCCAACCAAATTCACTGGATACACTATACCTTCATTTTTGTTTGGTTTTTCTCTAAAAATTATGAAGCAGAATACTTTAAATCCATGGATTTCAGAATTATTTTCAATTTCATCAACAGGTTGAATGCTGATGACACCATAACTGGCTGATCAAATCTTTGCCTTTTTCTCTGATGAAAGGCAATATTTCTCCTTTTTCTACTTTTGAAGCTCCAACTCTTTTTTTTAAAACTACTATCCATTTCAAGAATACTGTCCTATTTTTTCATGAATTTTTTTATTTTATTCAAATCCTTTTCCCCAAGCCTTTTTTTTGTCTTATTTTTTGAAGCTTTTGTCCTAATTTTAATTTTTTTTTCTTATATTAAATTTTTTTTGCCCTAGATTTAAACAATATTTTCCAGTGATTCAAGAAATCCTGTCCTCATTTATAATTTTTTCTGTCCTATTTTTCATATTTTTCTGTCCATGTTTTGGTTTTCAGACAGGCATTTTATTCATGCTTCACTGATTAAGTACAAAAAAAGTATTGAAAGCAATTTTTAGGGTAGGGGTGTGACTTCCTTTCTGGTTTGAAAAAAACCTGCCCCAATGTTTGGTTTCATCACCACTTCTTTTCCAAAAAGTCTTTTTTCAATTTCAATTTCAATTTATTCTTTTTCTTTAATGAATCTAATAATTTTTTTTTTTTGAGGGGGAGGGGGGCTGGTCTAGATGCTCAAAGAAAAAAACACCACTACCAATCTCATTGTGCTTGAAATTGAAGCCAGCAAGGCCAAAGTTGAAAATCTATAATGTATGAATATAAAAAGAATGATAAATATTCCCATTCCTCACCTGAAATCAATTTTCATTTACCAATGTTTTCTTATGCACCTGTCCCATCCAGAAAAAGTGCATACTTTCACTTGGTAGAGAATTCCCCCCCCCCCCCCCCAAGTTGTATTATACCCTTGCAAGACATAAAAATCTTTCTTTTTTCCCCTATTTTTTGATATGGAAATCCCAAACACTAAGCAGTCACCAAGTCATTTCAACCAGCCTTTATAAGTGCCCAAGGGAACTTTACATGGTGCCAAAATGATTTGGATGCATGCACAGTGGGGCTTGACAAGCTTTTCAAATGACTTGGCTAGGTGCCAAGGAAACTTTGATGGGAATCATGTGCACTTTACAAAAAAACACATGGTATTTCAAGTGCCTTTGGACACCTGGAAAAGTTCAAATTTCCATGTGCCAATTGGGCCTTGTGTTGGCACCCAAAGCTCTTGATCAAGTAGGTTGCACAGAGTTATTTTTTTGGTGCCTTCTCAAGCTTGCTTTGAAATACATAAAATCTTGGTGCACCCCCTTGTTACCACTCACCCCAAGAAGCCTTTGAGGCAGGCCATCTCCTACCTTTTCTTTCCTTTTCAAATTCATTTTTTGTCAGTAACCTCCTAGTCTATTTAATTTATTTCCATGATTAGTCTTTTTGATTTACTTTTGTTTTTTTACCTTTGCTTGTTTCTTCCTTTCCTCCCAACACATGAGCCAATGTTCCAAGCTTTTATTTGCATCCAAACCAGTTAGCCAGGTACCAATTTTACTTTAAAAAAACCTGGCATAAGTTTTCCAGGCACCCAAATGGGCCTGAAACACCATACTTATATATTTGATAAATAACTTTATGTGCTGCGCAAAGGGGCTTTACTCACCATACATGAAAAACATGTGATTTTGAAGCTGTAACAAATTAAGGGAATTTTCCTTATATCATTGTTTTTGACTTTCTTTTACCCATAAATATTCTAGTTAACTTAATAGTTTAATTCTATGTAAAGTGGACAAAAAAAATTTGTGGGACTGTTTGTCAAAACAACCACCCCTGTGTACTTCAAACAATGTGGATGAAGCCCAGGGTGTCTCAATATTGCTGTTGACCAACCATCTTTAGGCTCCCACTCCAGTTGGCCAATTTCCACATTGCTACCAACATGGTTTTTACTTTGATTTTTGACTGCTTGATTGATTCAAAAAACAAACATGGTAAGTGATTTTTTCAGAATCTTTTTCTTCATATTTTATTCTGATTCATGTTTTTTTTTTTGATATTTAGTCTTCTTCAGGCAATTGGTTGTTTCAGAAGATCAAGGTGGTCCAACCATCAGGAGAGGGTACAATTGCAATGGTTAGATTCAATTTTATAACAATGTGAACCACCTCCACTCCAATCCAACCGCAAGCATCTCAAGGCACCTCCTAGTGGAAGAAGAGCAGAGATATTGAACAACATGAACATCAGATACATAAAAAGCTTGAATGAACATTTTTGATTGGTTTCCATGAATTTCAACCCACCTCTCTCAACATTATCATGACCATCTTACCAGGGCACTGAAAACTCAACATCAATCAAAATTGGTTATAATTGTTTTTAGAAACTCTCAATATTAATTTTTCTTTCATTAAAATGATTCCTTTTGATCCTCTCTAACACCCCTATAAAGATGAAAAAATATCAATCATGCACAATTTTTAAATTTTTTTCCCTCCACCTCATTTTTTGGGTGTTTTGTGCTTTTTAAGATTTATTTTTAAAATCATAATTTGATATCTTTCAAAATTTCAATTTTTGTATTATTCAAATCCAGAGGCTCAAATTTCTAATCCCATGAATAAATGTAAATACATGCCTTTTTTTGAACAATAGATTTAGCTTGAAACATATGCCTGAAAATAAATTGACTGCTTTAGGTCAATCAGTTCAATTATTTCTGTCTACCCACTGTACATGTTAGGGCATATCAGAGTTAAGATTTTCAAAAAGTTGAATAGCTGATCTCAGGCTTATGCATTTTTTTTTTTGGGAAATGATAAATTCACAACTCATTTGAGTGGTGTACACAACTCAAATGGGCCGTGTGGAATGCTACACAACTACAATTGAGTTGTGTGGCCTCTACACAACTTGACTGTAGTTGTGTAGCCCCCACACAACGGTTCTGTGTTGTGTGGTATCCTACACAACTACATTTAAGTTGTGTGGGGCTGTACACAACTCAAATGCAGTTGTGTAGCTTGCCACACAACTAAAAGTGTTGTGGGCCAAAAATAAAAAAAAAACTAAAATAAATTGAATAAAAAAAAAAAAAAAAAAAAAAAAAAAAAAAAAAAAAAAAAAAAAAAAAAAAAAAAAAAAAAAAAAAAAAAAAAAAAAAAAAAAAAAAAAAAAAAAAAAAAAAAAATCAACCAAAAAACAAAAAATGTTGATTTTTTGTTATGATGAATAAATTAATCAATCAATTAATTAATTAATTGATTAATTAATTAATTAATTGATTAATTGATTAATTGATTAATTAATTAATTAATTAATCAATCAATTAATTAATTAATTGATTAATTAATTAATTAATTAATTAATTAATTAATTAATTAATTAATTAATTAATCAATTAATTAATTGATTGATTAATTAATTAAATTAATTAATTAGTTAGTCAATGAATGAATAAACCAATCAATAAATCAATAAATCAATAAATCAATAGATAAATCAATAAATCAGTGAATAAATAAATTACTTAATTAATTAATTAATTAATTAATTAATTAATTAATAAAATAATAAATAAATAAATAATAAATAAATAGATAAATAGATAAATAAATAAATAGATAAATAGATAAATAGATAAATAAATAGATAGATAAATAGATAAATAGATAAATAGATAGATAATGACATAAATAGATAAATAGATTAATAGATTAATAGGTTAATAGATAAATAGATAAATATATTAATAGATAAATAGATTAATAGATTAATAGATAAATAGATAAATAGATAAATAGATAAATAGATAAATAGATAAATAGATAAATAGATAAATAGATAAATAGATAAATAGATAAATAGATAAATAGATAAATAGATAAATAGATAAATAGATAAATAGATAAATAGATAAATAGATAAATAGATAAATAGATAAATAGATAAATAGATAAATAGATAAATAGATAAATAGATAAATAGATAAATAGATAAATAGATAAATAGATAAATAGATAAATAGATAAATAGATAAATAGATAAATAGATAAATAGATAAATAGATAAATAGATAAATAGATAAATAGATAAATAGATAAATAGATAAATAGATAAATAGATAAATAGATAAATAGATAAATAGATAAATAGATAAATAGATAAATAGATAAATAGATAAATAGATAAATAGATAAATAGATAAATAGATAAATAGATAAATAGATAAATAGATAAATAGATAAATAGATAAATAGATAAATAGATAAATAGATAAATAGATAAATAGATAAATAGATAAATAGATAAATAGATAAATAGATAAATAGATAAATGGATAAATAGATAAATAGATAAATAGATAAATAGATAAATAGATAAATAGATAAATAGATAAATAGATAAATAAATAAATAAATAAATAAATAAATAGATAGATAAATAGATAAATAGATAAATAGATAAATAAATAAATAAATAAATAAATAAATAAATAAATTGTGTTTGGAACAACCCATTTGACGCGTGTATGGGCCCCCACGCATTGATTGGGTTGTGTGGGGCCCTACACAACTCCCACACAACTGGGAGTTGTGAATTTATCATCACCCTTTTTTTTCAAAATTTAATTTCTGTTGGATAAACCCATTGATTCATTGTTTGTTTTAATAGAAAAATATTTTTTGAAAAATTGATGTTTTTCCAGAAATAGACTTTAAATTTTTCAAAATTTTAATTCTTATACGCCCTACTGTATGTCTCACTACTCCAAAAACTTGTTTTTATCCCTCTCATTTCCTCTTCCTTCTTCCGTTGTGTTTCTTTCGTTTGTCTCCACTATACCTCTTCCAGACTCCATTGGATAATTTGTACCGGGTCCCCCCAAGCCCCAACTCTCAAATCTTGTACAGGGGCCTCCCATAGCCTTCGTCTAGATGAGTATGCATAGTAAGCAATGTTAAATCAAACTGCACTCAAAAAATAAAAATAAAAATAAAAAATAAAAAATAAAATAATGCGGCATATGAACTCAATAGCACTTGAAAAAAAGAAAAAAAAACAGCTAGGGAATTTCCAGGTTTTCCCCTCTAACAAATATGTACCAAGAAAAAAAACCTGCGATTCGGATTTCAAACCTGGCTCAGTATAGTCAAGTCACGTGTCACTCTATTGTCGATGACAATTCACTCCCATGACACTTGAAATATGACGTCATCCAAGCAGCATCACCATCTTCATGTGAGGCGGTCATCGTGGTCATCACGCATGACCCAAGTTGGTGTTTGGATGACAGAGCTTTTCCCAATTTCCCCTGGTCAACAATCGCCGGATGTGAGGACAACTGATTCATCACATCATTTTCCTCGTAATGTCCAACGAGCCCGGTGTGATGAAGTCATTGGATTGGAGGAATATTCAGAGCTCGACGACGGATTCTCCTCGCGCGGTGGAAACGTCGTCGAGTAATCACACAACGTGGAAGGACCTCTGGTCAAAGGTCAACAGCTCAAAACTCGAAAGTAAGAGAAACATTTCTCCGTGCCTCGTGTCCGCTTCTTTGCACTTCCAAAATGGAAAAGAAAAACTCAACGTGACATGGGCTTTGGAATGAACCTACCACTTGAAACAAACTAATAAACAAAAATCGTCGGATACCGATTTAGCCCCGAATTCAGACCTGAAACGTAGTTTTCAGAAGGATGTGATGAATAGTAGATTGAGAAACTCGAGCCGGTTTCGAAACCAGCTTTCGCCCATGTTAGGGCAAGGCGTTCTTCGGGGTAATGATCAGCCTATCTACTGTAGGCGATGGACATGTCACCGAAAGTGTTGTATCCTGAATCTGCATCTATCTCTAGGTTCCGAAATTTCGAAAAATTTCCTCCGGCGCAATCCTAAGGAATGGGAAACCTTCAGAAACTTTCAGCTGGACCCTCCCGGTTTCCCAACCAAAACAAATCTTAATTCTGAGCGCAACAACGGTCTTACGATTCATCCCAACTCTGACTGGGGCACCGAGTCGGAAGATAGTGATGAGTGAGTTGACAATCACAAGGCTCTCATGTCGTCGTTATTTCGTTTCATCGGTTGCTGATGATAACTTTCACTGTGGCTGGAAATACAAGTTATCCAGGCCAAACTGAGAAGGAGAAAACCGAAAGTTCGTTGGAAAAGGCTGGTTTAATTATTCAGCAGCTCGGAGGTATTTTTCTTACGTATCATTTCGATAAAAAAAAAAGCTTAATCTTATTCTGACCGTACCGTCAACTTGTGAACTAAATCATTTCGGGTTAGAATCTTGGAACTCCGAATTTATCAATCAGATTGGGCCGGTCAAGTCTCAATTCAAAGATATCGACCATCGAGTCCAAGGTTTAATCTCCTCTGAGGCTGCGTTGGTTAAAGCACTAAGGTAAGTTTTCGAACTTCATTATAAACATGACCAGCAGTTTTAACAAATTTTGGGCACTTCAATAGTCACCAAGTTGAAACTAGCAATTCTAACGACCAAGAGACTGTCAATCAAATTACTGAAGACTTTGGCAAATCATTAGAGATGGCTGTAAAAATGAAAGTGAGGCTTCTTTTTCCTTTTCTTTCTTCATTATTTGATTATTCTTTTCCCCCAAAAGTTAATATTGAGATTTGATGACCCAAATAAATTCTTAGAGTGCCATGCACGGCATGCAAAGAAAACTCAGAGTTTTGAATGAACGATTGAACAGAAACAAGAGAGATTTCACGAATGAACTGGCTGCTCTAAGTTATTTCCTAGTTCCCTCCAACCAGAGCGCGCATTTGAATTTGGGTTCCTGATTGAAGATTTCTTTTTCTTTTTTTTTTTTTTTTCTTTTTTCCATGTGTAAATGGACAAAAAAAACTCCTATCAGAAACAAAACACCAACAGGAAATAGAAAACTTCAAAGCCGAATTTCTTCAAGAAATGGAAAGGGTACCTCATGAAATCCAAGCAGCAAAAAGCACCAAATCAGAGCAAAAGTATGTGCCAAATCTGACATTTTAATTCAATGAAAATGTTGGCTAATGGGTATATAAGATTATACCCGATGGTCTAATTGATCATTCCAAGTGTTATATGCTGACTTCTGGTTGTTGATGAAGGCAAGTGCATTTGAAGCTTGCCAAGATTCTAGCAAACGGGATAGCTCAATAACCAGGAGATGCATACATGACATTTACGAAATTATTTTTGGCAATCTGGGGCTATTTGATGTAATTGATGTTTAAATGATATCCATATCGAGGTTTATTTCCCAAGTGGAGCAATTACCAACAAGAAAAAGAAAAGAAAAATAAGCTTTATTTCCGAATCTGAAAATGGCCAGAATATGAGAGCGAGATCAAAAAAAGAAGAACGAAAGAGTCACCAAAGACAGAGGACAAACTTTGCGCAACTGAGAAAGACAAAGAATGACGAGCAAAAAATCATTTGATGCTGTCAAGTAAGCCGGAACTACAAGCCTCAATATCGACAGGTTCCTTGGGAGTGTTACAACTCAGAACTACTTGATCATCTTCACGAATGTGGACCATATCCTCGACTCGGATTCTGGTGTATGCACATTGGTTTGGCGTGTGTAGGAAAAAGAGAACGTAAATTGAGAAATTGTGAGCGGTTTGTTCTTTTATTTAGACCTGAACGCTCGCGTTTGAGAAAAACAAAATAAACCGGGATAAGTAGGAGTGGTGACTAACCCTATTCCACGAAAATGCTTAGGGTATCGATCTTCATCGGGAACATACACCCCCGGTTCAATAGTAATCACTGAACCGGCTTTGAGTCTGAAGAAAGTGAATGAAGGCAAAAAAGCCCCCCAAGGAATGAGATGATACTCAAAATTGCACGAATGATTTTTTCATTAATTTTGTACATACCGATGCGAGCGATTCCATGTTGGCGTGTCGTGTAAATCAGTGCCGACAGGGTGACCGATGTAATGAGGATACAGTCTCTGCAAAGAGTCTGGATGATCGAGATTGAATCCTAATTTGACCAACTCGTCCTTCAAGAGCTGGCAACTCTCTCGATGTAAACTGCTCAAGGAATGTCCAGAACTCTGTCGACATTGATTGATCAATTCTTTTTCTACATTTTTCACCAATTCGTATAGATCCTTTTGAGCCGAAGAAAATTTGCCTTGATTACCAACAGGGAATGTTCGTGTAATGTCAGCCACATAACCGGCATATTCAAATCCAGCGTCTAACAAGACCATTTGGTCCTTTCTTTTAAGAATACGGTCATTAGACGTATAGTGTATCGTTAGGGCTGCTGAACCAACTGCACATACTGGCACATAACCCATTCGACCACCAAAACCGGGTGATCGATCATGGCAAGCACTTTCGAATTTGACGACTAGGTCGTGTTCAGTTCGGGCGCTGTCCGGCCTGCCGCCGGCCGCAGAACGCATGGCAGCTTTGAATCCGTGAGCACTGATATCGGCAGCAATCCTGAGTAGTCTCAACTCTGCTTCAGATTTGATCATCTTAATGGGATCCAGCTGGGCTTGTAGGGATCTGATAGGTCGATACTTGGATGATTTGAGATGAACACGGTGAGTTGGTCGGGCGGTCGCCAAAACAGCCAAACAAGTCTCAAGATCTGAGGCTGGTGATCTTGAGGGGTGACGAATAGTTGAGTTAAGGAATCCAACCAAATCTCCCGTTTGGGCGTTATTGGGCGAGAAAAAATCTAGAAGAGGGAATGTTGACCGCCATTCGGGTACCGATGGAAATTCGATATTCGATGGCAAGTCAAGGTATACTGGCGACTTGGTTGATTTAGTCAACACGGGCTTTAGTCGGTAAGCGAGCTCAGATATGTCATAGGCCTAGCAGCAAAAGGAACATGGGATAAGCGAGGGCAGCAGTGGAAAGATAGGGGGTGAATTAATAATATACTTGGCCTACCTCATCAGCCCCAAACCATTTCTTCACACCGTCAATACCTGACCTGGCACCCTCCCACATCTCTTGAGCAGGATCTTTCGGCCTCACAAACATAGTCATCGTGTAGCCCTTGATGCTATTGTCCTTTTCTAGCCCGAAAAAATCGATTCAACCCCATGTATACACTGTTCAAGTCACTAGAGTGAATTCAAGAACCCACCTAAGAGGAGACATGAATCTGGTTCTTGGAATCCGGTTAGATACCAAAAATCGCTCGATTGGCGAAATGGATAACTAATGCGGACATGATCGAAGAAACAGAGTATAGATTAGTCGATCATAGTACTAATCAAGGTTGGTTCCGTTCAGCCACTCGTCTTTCGATCCATGTGGGCAAGGACATACAAGACATGATGAGCCATCCATTTAGTCCTTAAACCCGCCAAAATGACTGCGGATCCGTCTCCCAAGCTTTCCATCAACTTTGTCCTCCGTTGAGCGTATTCATTTCGGGATATTCCGATCGTAAGATGATCTGGTTCCAGCAAATGCGGATGGGTGATCGGCAGGGGTTGTCCAAAAAACTGTTGTTCATGGGAGGTTGATGACGACGGCTTTGAATTATGATTGACTGATTGATCTGCAATACTTAAAATGAACGATTGATCAATAAAAAGAAGAAAAGAAAAAAACCAAGCTATCGTAAGATTTTTGGGGCGGAGCTGTCCAGATAACTCCTCGTCGGATTTGTTGGGGAAGAAAAAATTGAGAGGGACTGATGTCGGATTGACCACTAACCACCCGATAGGCACCTATTCGAACGGGTCAAACGCCGTCCACGAGATTCAAGAGATCGAGAGCGGAGGGATGATCGATTGAAATGGCCGGAAAGTCCTGAGCCACATCTGAGTGGTTGACGGATTCCAACGAATCTGAAATTCATCATCATCCTTTCTTGCGAGTCTTCGGCGTATTTGATGTCGATTCGGAGGCTCCTTGGCCGTCTGACTGTCTACACTTGGCAGCGCTGGTGGACGACTATGTATCTATAAGAGCCTCTCCAGCCGTTGGAGAGCTCGGCTCGTTAGGTAGCGACTTGCTAGCTAAGAGCATCTCCAGCAGCGCCGGTAAAATAGCGACGCTTATTTCAAGTTTACCGACCCATCTGCTACGTTTAGCGACCCGAATTGCTGCGCCCTCCAGCAGCGTCGGTAAAACCAAAGGTAAATGAGATTTCACTCATGTGAAACCAATCACCTGCGCGCTCGTGCTCTTGGTTTTTGGATCAGGTTGGTTTCATCCCTTTCTTTCTTCCAATCTTCTTGCCATTCACCTGCCCCGTTGTTCCTTTCATCCTAGGTGAAGGTTTGTTTGTCTCAGTCTTTCTTCAAATGCTCTTCCCATTCTTGTCACCATTGCTAATCATCCTAATCCTTGCAATTTCCTTCAATCCTCCCCAGATTTCATTCCAATGCTCCAAAACAAAAACATCCAACAAATCCTCAACTCCCAGAGCCTTCTCCTCCGCCAACAAATGAAATACCAATTGTTGATAATCACCTCCACTGGTACCTTGGTTAAAAAAAAAAAGGAAGGACTGAAGAAAATAATCATCATGGATCAGTCATGAATTGTCTGGCAACTCTCAACTGCAACTATCACCAAGGATTCCAAAAGCTTTTCAAGGATTACTTCTCTGAAAACCTAGTATACCCCAAGCACATATTCCATCAACGGTTTTGAATGCAACAATCTCTATTTCTAAGGATTCTAGATGCTGTTGAAGCATACAATGACTACTTTATCCAGAAGCCCAATGCTGCCGGTAAACTTGGGATCTCCTCACTTCAAAAAGTGACATTGGCCATTTGCATGATTGCTTTTGGAAACTTGGCTGATGCCAACAATGAATACCTCAGAATGTTGAAAACAACATTGTTGGAGTGCCTATGTTGTTTCATTCATGCCATCATAGCTATTTTCAAATTGGAGTACATGCAATATCCTACCCAAACAAACCTTGAGCAAATCTTGGCAATATCTGAACAAAGAGGCTTCCCAGGAATGATAGGATCACTAGACTGTATGCACTGGTTTTGGAAGAATTGCCCCCATGATTGGCAAGGGCAATATACAGGTAAAGAGAAGGAACCAACAATTATACTTGAGGCAGTAGCATCTCACAACCTCTGGTTCTGGCATGCTTTCTTTGGCTTACCTGGAAGTCGCAACAATATTAATGTTCTTGACTCTTCCCCTCTTTTCAACAAACTTCTCTGCAGAACTGCACCAAGTTGCAACTTCAAGATAAATGGTCAACAATACAATATGGGAAACTACCTGGCTGATGGGATTTACCCTGATTTTGCCACATTGGTCAAGACCATCTTACAACCACAAGATCCAAAACAAAGGCACTTTTCTCAAATGCAAGAAGTGTGCCAAAAGGATGTCAAATGAGCCTTTGGAGTCCTTCAAGGAAGATTTGCAATCATCCAGCATCCATACTGTGGTTGGGACCAAGCCAATGTGAATTCAATCATGGAGACCTGCATCATCCTCCACAAGATGATTGTGGAGGATGAACAAGACTTAGATATGGAGCCAATTGTGTAAAACAACCACATCACCTTGGAAGCCAATCAACCAAACCAACCCACTGATTTTTCCTTCTTTTCTTAGTCAGATGTCCAAGATTTGATCATCAAGTGATCATTATATTCTTAAAAATGATTTGATTGAGCACCTATGGGCTCATATGGGCTGTAATGAGGAGGAGGAATAATCTTGTATTATGTTTTTTTGTGTTTTTTATTTTGATATGCTTGTATTGTCTTTTTTCTTTTTTTTAAATTGAAAAATCACCAATTGGGGTCTTGGCACAATGGAGCTATTTTGCTAAAATCAGGGTTCATTTTTATTGCCACTGTGGATGAGGACCACAGAGCCCATTATGTTTAATACAACAGTAGAAGATCTGAGGTATGAAATCAATTGAAACAATTGAAGGAGGAGTTCTCTTGTGGCCCAGATACCCAAAAAAAGACTGAACAGGTGGATACATGAAATAAATGGTACAATGAGTGCAGAACAATACTTGAGAACCGTTTTTGATAGGTGAAATAACTATTAAGATGTGATTCAAGTGGGATAGATAAGAAAATCAAACAAATACATTATTATCAAGAAGATGAAGATTGGCCAGGAAGGCTGTCAGTGTTAATCTGGTAATTTTTCATTATTTTCCTCCTCTTCTGAATATAGAAAGCCTAGGCCCATTTCTCAAGGTTACTGAGATCTTTGGTCATGACTTCTTCTTCATGCATCTGACAAAAAATCTCTACCTGGTCATCTAATATTTCATTGGCCCTCTTTGATTTGCATGCTATTTCCAAATGGGTATGGGCAAGTTGTTTGATATCTTCATCTTCTTATTTTGCAATGTGTTTTCTACCTTGAGTCTTTTTCACACCAGCAGGTCTGATGGGTTTTGAAACATCAAGTTTTTTTGCTGGGGATGGTGAAGAAGGTTTGGAAGTGTGATCATATGACTGAAATTTGGTTGAATTGCTTTGTTGGGTTGATTTAATTTTTGGTATTTCTTTTTTTTCCTCAAGGATATGAGTGTACTTTTTCCATTTTGAGGAATGAAAAAGTATATCATAAGCCCAAAGATGGAAGAATGACTTTGCATACATCTACTTGTACAGCTTGTGGGCCAGGGCCAGGAAATTATCTTGAGTTTTCCCACTAGGATTGGTTGTTGAAATCTGCTTAACACAGCCATTGAGCTTGCTCACTGCATTTTGAACAGTGCTTCATTTATTCTTGAGGCTGACAGGGGTGCAAAGAGGGAGGGGTGTTTGGCGGTGAAAGTGATCAGCAACTTGTTTCCAGAATGTTGCAGTGGTTTGGTTGGTTCCGCTGAGTGGATCTTCAGATATTTCAAGCCATTATATGCATATTTATACATCATTGTCTTCAGAGTAGTTTTGGGCTTGAGCTCTGACTTCCATTTTGTTAAATTTAATCATGTTTCCTTGAGTTTTAGTTTCTGGGATCACTGTGGCAGAGAATATGAATGTATATCAGTAAAAGTGAACCAATTGCAAACATGAAGGGGAGGATTACCTGAATGAGCCCTCCCCACAGATTCAGCATCTTCAGACAATAGGGATTGATAAAGTGGTGGCATCTTGATGATTGGGATGTCTATAAATACACACAATTGGTCAAGGTCAAACAGGATACCCAATAAAATATGAAATAGCTGAAAGGGAAGGAATGTACCAAGGTATATGCCAGTGAATATGGAGGACGGAGGGATGTGGGAGGGTGGATGTTATGTGGGAATGTATGGAGGGGAAGATTTCTGAAAGTGGCAAAAGGGCAAGGGGGATATGGCAGATATTGGTCCAAAATGGTGAAAATATTGGACAATGGGGAGAACTCCAGAGAGTAATTTCAAGGTGGGCCCACTATTTTCAAGTTTCATGGTTGGTAAATTTTTCCAGATGTAGCAACACAAGGGGCCAATTTACCAACGCATGTAAAATAGAAATGGCCATAGCAACGCTGCTGGAGGTCATTTTTGGGCCCTGCGTTGGTAAATTTACCTCTGTGCACCGTTTACCAACGCTGCTGGAGATTCTCTAAGAGCATCTACCACCGTCTTGACAAGTTGGATCAATAAGAAGACTTATAGAGGATTTTTCCAATTGAGCCACCATTGTGGGCTCAATGGGGCTCCATAGCTGTTGACTGGATAAAATTCCTTGACAAGCAAAATTCTGTTGGGCCCCACTCTAATCTTTCTGCCTGCCACCCCGCGCCCTCCCCCTCCATAACTCCATCCTACCATACCACCTGTCATACTGACACCAAACTCAGTCTAACCTCAGTCTTACCCTCAGGCCTGATCTACTTTCTTAGGAACTTCAACATCAGGGCTCAGGAGACTTACATCAATATGTCTCCAGTAACTATATACCTCAGGATCTTCATGCAGTACATATCTACATATAGTCTAACCTCATACTATACACAGATAGACTCCATAGGCTTTCACATACTCAATCTCCCAGACTCTACTCTACCTCTCTGTCTAACCCATACCTCTTTGGGTTACCTCTCTGTCTAACCCATACCTCTTTGGGTTATCTCTCTGTCTAACCCATACCTCCTCTGTGTGGTTTATCCTTTGGGAATCTTCATGTACATCCTCCTGCAGATTGTATTACATACTCTCTCTACTTAGTACATAGTGTCATGACTCCCATGTACACTGTACATCCTTCAACTGTACTCTCCCAACTTAGACAGCTCAGACCTGGAACCTTGTCCCAATGTAGAAGCAGCCTAACCTAATGTAGTATTATCCCTGATAAGCCCTCTCTGTTACTTAGACTGTTCCCATGACATCATGTGTGTAGTCTGAGCCCCAATCACTTGTACCTCTGTTGTAGTTCCAACCTCTTGTCTATTTAATAAGCCTCCTCTTTCCTCTTCCTGATGCTTCCCCCAAGAAATCAGTTTACTACTTCTTACTAGGAGATCTTTCCAAGCAAGTGTCATTCAGCACCATTCAACCCAATCCTCCTCTTCTCCTGTTAGCCTCCTTCAGTAACCTTGCCCCCAAGCCTACTGTGGGTAGAGACCCCTCTGTGCCAAGCCCTGCTTGCATGTCAGCAGCCCTTGTGACATTAAACTGATTTCTTCCCCAATGACCCCTTCTTCACCAACCACACTCCCTATCCTTTTAGACAGCATCAAATCTTGCTATTGAGTTGTGGCAATTTTTGTTTGCTTTATTTCTGTCCCAACCTTGAACTTGGCTATTTGATTTGTGGCCATTTTCATTACTTCCCTTACCTTACTGTCAAACCTACTCAAAGGACCCAGCTCTCCGTCCTCTAAGTATCACTTCGACGCTTTGACGCTTTGACACTTTGACACTTTGACACTTTGACACTTCAACACTTCGACGCTTCGACGCCTCGACACTTCAACACTTAGACAAGGTATAGTAACCAGTATTTGACTGTCCCATAAAGGTAATCAGAGGAAGAAAAAATTCCTTTTTTAATCATTTTATTCTTGCTCCAAGGTGAAGAACAACTCTTGGGTAACTAATTATTCTTAGAAGTAAGAATGCCCCCACGACGTGCTCTTTTTTCTCACATTTCTAGCCCAGCAGTCACCCAAAGCTCTAGGGGGAGAGGTACCACTGAACCTACTGACCATTCTACCCCTAGATCTTGTGGAACAGGTAGGACCTTTTCTAACCTGGTTGCACCAGTGGCTACCACTTCCACTCCTATGGATATAGGTTTATTGGAACCTATTCCCCAAGTATCCCTTTCTACTATTCCTTCTTCTGACAATGCTAGCCTCCACAGTATCACAGGTCAGTTTCCAAGCCCAGGTTACCATGGTTTGGACTCTCCTGCCTATGATGCAAGCATGTTCCCAATCCCAGGAGAAGGTGAGGAAGATGAAGAGGATGAAGACTCAGGATTCGATTCCAGAATCTTGAGTGGCCTGGGTTCACCATCCCCAGAGGGTAATCCGAGTCAAACTTCTAATGCAACAGCAGTCCCTTCACCTTCCCCACACACCAACCTTCCTTCCACCACTCAGGCTCCTTCAACTGACCCTGCCCTGCTGGCCATTCTTCAGCAAATGACCACTGCAATGACTCATCTTTCTAAACCTGCTGACCATGGACCCTCTGCTAACTTTAAATCTCCATCTATCAATGCCCCAGATAAATTTGATGGAACTAACCCAACCAAGCTTAGGCCTTTCCTTCAAGCTTGTGAACTCATTTTTGCAAATGATGAGAGAGTTTTTGCTAATGACAGAAAGAAAGTATTTTTTTCAGTCTCTTACCTTTCAGGAAATGCCAGTCGATGGATCCAACCCTATCTTGCTCACATTGGTAATCATGAGCCAGACTTCATACTTAACTCCTGGCTTCTATTCAATCAACAGCTTCATACCCTTTTTGGGGATCGTCTAGAAATCCAGCGTGCTGAGAAGGAGTTAACCCTCCTTAAGATGAAAGACAGTGGTTATGCTACTAACTATATCACTGAATTCAGGACACTTATGACCAAGGTCTCTGGGTGGGGTGATAAAGCCTTTTTCTTTCATTTTAGACAGGGTCTCCCAGCCAGATTACTGGACCAACTAGCTGGTTATGATGGACCTCAAGAAACCTTTCAAGACCTAATGGATATTGTTCTTAAGTATGACACTTGTTACCATGAAAGGATCCGGGAGAAGTCCTTCACTCTCCCTCAGACCTCAAGACCTGGAACCAGTCTTCCAAATCCTCAGAAATCTCAACAGACCAGCCAACCAGGTAGGTTTAAGGGGAAGACCAAGCCAACCCCTACTAATTCTACTCCAACCTATGTCCCCAATCCAAACGTAGGAGAGGATGGACACCTCAAGGCTGAAGAAAAAGCTAGGCGAGAAAGAGAGGGTTTGTGTAACTACTGTGGAGGAACTCACAAAATTAGCCTCTGCAGGAAACGTCCAGATTTTAAGCCTGGCCAGAAGCCCAATCCTATGAAGCCAAAACAGGGAAAAGACTAGGTGATGGGAATGTGGTACTCCTTGACCATCACCCTCCTAATATTCAAGTACAAAATTTGGAAAGAAAAGACGCTAACCCTCCTTCCAAAGACTTACGTTTTGTTTGCTTGACCAATAACCAGGCTTACAGTGTACTTGTTGACTCTGGAGCAACTCAATCTGTTATTTCAAAATCTATGGTTTTAAATTTTTCTCTATCACTCAAACCCCTGACCACTCCTATTTTCTTATTTACCTTCAGTCCTTCTGACTCACCTTCTCAGGAAATCACCCATAAGGTTTCCTTCAATTTCTCTTTTCCCTCTTTTCCCAACTTAGAATGGGATTTCTTGGTTGTTGATACTCCCCCCAAAGAAGACATTATTCTAGGTATTGACTTCCTCCATTTCTGGAACCCAGAGGTAAATTGGCAACTGGGATTGATCACCCCAAGACACCAACCAACTTTGGATCATTCCTCTTCCGTTGAACTCTCCTTGGCCACTGCTTCCTTTCCGCCAGTGAACCTGCAGGTCACTGCTCCTGTCCCCTTTTCAGAATCTATGCACTCACAACACTTCCCTTTGAGTTCAACAACTACTTCTGTGAACAGGATATTCTTTGGACATTCTCTGAAATTCTTGGAGGATATGGAGAATGATCTATCCGTTCAAGTTTTGTGTATGATTATTTCCACTTCTGACTCTGACCCAAAGCAGGCTACTGTAGAAGGTTTGGATGAAGATGAGGAAACTGATGAAATTGAAACTGTGATGGAGAGAGTTCCTGATGCTTATCATACCTTTTTAGATGTTTTTTTCCAAGGTCAAAGCTGATAAAATCCCTCCTCATCGTGCTTACGACCATCATATCAAACTGGAAGGCCCTATGCCTCCAGTTGGGCCTATCTACTCCCTTAGTCACCATGAGAAGGAGGACCTACAAGCCTATATAGCGGAAAATATAGAGAAAGGTTTCATTTTCCCCAGCACTTCCAGCACTGGAGCACCTGTCCTCTTTGTAAGAAAAAAGGATGGTGGTTTGCAATTGTGTGTTGACTATCGCAAACTCAACGCTGTGACTTGAAAGAACCGGTATCCCATTCCTCCCATGACTCACTTATTCACAGTCTTTTCTGGTTCTACCATTTTTTCCAAAATTGACCTCAGGGGTGCTTATAATCTCCTTTGAATTAAGGAAGTGGATGAACATCTTACAGCATTCAGAACTCAGTTTGGGAGTTTTGAATATTTGGTAATGCCTTTTGGACTCACCAATGCCCCTGCCTCTTTTCAATGTCTTGTTAATGACATTTTTGCAGACCTTCTGACCATCTGTGTGGTGGTATACCTCAATGACATTCTTATTTTTTCCAAAAACTTAACAGAACATACAGATCATGTGTGTGAAGTCTTGAACAGACTTTGGAAGAACAACTTATATGCAAAAGCTTCTAAGTGTGAATTTCATGCCTCCTCAGTGGACTATCTAGGATATGTCATTTCCAGAAGTGGCATTGAAATGGAAAACTCCAAGGTCCAGAAGATCTTGGACTGGCCACCACCAACAAACAAAAAGGCCTTGCAACAGTTTTTGGGTTTTTCTAATTTTTATTGCAGGTTTATCATTAACTATTCCAGAAAGGTGCACCTCCTGACTGCTCTAACTGGAGCAGACCCCATCTTTCTTTTATCCCCAGGGGCTCTGCAGCAGTTTGAGGACCTCAAGGTAGCCTTTACTAAAGCTCCTGTACTCAGACATTTTGATTTTTCCTTACAAACCTTTTTGGAGACTGATGCCAGTGACTATGCCCTAGGGGCTGTCCTCACCCAAGTCTCTCTTGATGGATCCAAACACCCAATTGCTTTTTACAGCAGGAAATTGGGTAGTGCTGAACTGAACTATGAAATCCACAATAAGGAACTCCTGGCCATTGTATGGGCCATCAAGATCTGGAGAGCTTACCTCCTCAGTCTTTCTTCTCCCTTTGAAGTTCTCACTGATCACTTATCTCTTAAATATTTCATGACCTCCAAAGTCTTGACTCGTTTCCAAGCCCATTGGGCTGAGTTTCTGTCTGAATTTGACTTCACTATAGTCTATAGACCTGGAAAGCAATTGATAGTGCCTGATGTCTTGTCACGTCAAGACAACGTTTATCCCAAAGGGGGGATGCCCTATGCAGAAAAGAATCCAGCAAATGTCAAACAACTCTTGAAACAGACTGACTTTGAACCTTCTAGAATTTTCTTTATCTCTGCAAAACAGGTTGACAAACAATTGGAAACCTTAATTCAGTCCCAGATCTCCAACAAATCAACCCAGCAGATTATTCAGAAACTACATAAAAAGGAACAAGTAAAAAGTTACCTTATAGACCCAGACACTGGACTCCTCATTTTCCAAAACAGAATAGCAATCCCCAAGGAGGATGAACAACTCCAACTTGAAATACTTCAACAAAGACATGACTCTCCCCTCTCTGGCCACCCTGGACAAGACAAAACAGCTGATCTAGTCAAAAGAGATTTCCATTGGGAAAATATGACTTCCTTTATCAAAGATTATGTTTCTTCTTGTTACCTTTGCAGCAGAAACAAAGCCAGTCACCACAAAAAGTTTGGACTCCTCCAACCCTTACCAATTCCAGATTCTCCCTGGACTTCACTCTCTATGGACTTCATCTCACAACTACCACTATCCAATTGGTTTGACTCAATCCTTGTGGTGGTTGATTGTTTTTCAAAAATGTCACTCTTTATTAAAACCAGAACTGATATCTCCTCTGTGGAGTTGACTAACCTACTAATTCCTCATGTTTTTACTAAACATGGCCTCCCAACTGAAATTGTCAGTGACAGAGGATCTTTATTTGTTTCTTCCTTTTGGAAAATTGTATGTGAAAAATTACAGATAAAAAGAAATCTTTCCACAGCTTATCACCCTGAAACAGATGGACAGACGGAACGAGTAAATCAGATCCTAGAACAATTTCTTAGGATGTATGTCAGTTATCACCAAGACGACTGGGATACCTGGATCCCCCTTGCTGAATTTGCTTATAATAATTCCACTCACACTTCTACTAAGCAATCTCCTTTTTTCACCATCTATGGACAACATCCCAACTTTGACAGTCTCCATGTAGTAGATGATCAACCTGCCAGCCACTACATAACCCAGATTCACCAGAATCAAAAGTTATTGGGTATTGAACTAGAAAAGGCAATTAAAACCTACAAAAGATATGCTGACCTAAAAAGAAGTGACTTTCCTGCCTCATTTGCTGTTGGAAACAAAGTTTGGCTCTCTTCTAAAAATATCAAAACTAATCCTCCAACTCATAAACTCTCAGAGCGATGGTTAGGTCCCTTTTTGATTACAGAACAGATTGGAAAAAGTTCATTCAAGCTTCAACTCCCTCAACAATGGTCCACCATTCACCCTGTATTCCACTCCTCCTTACTCAAGCCATATCAGGATAACTCACTATCCTCTAGGCACCAACCACCAACTGAGCCAGTCAAAATTGATGGTGAAGAAGAATGGGAAGTGTCTCAGATATTGGATTCCAAACTTAAGAGGGGGAAATTATTTTACTTAGTTGAATGGAAAGGCTTCCAGAATGACAAGGATCGCACTACTTGGGAACCTCACTCTAATCTTACCAACTGCCCTACTTTACTTCAAGACTTCCATACACTCTATCCCTCAAAACCAAAGTCATCCTTAAAATAAAAAAAATACAAACCTTACTCTCCTTTTCAAAAAAAATATATATATATATACATCAATAACATGATGAAAAAAATAAAGATTCTTTCTCCTTTTTCCCTTTCTTCAACCTTAGCAAAAAAAAGAAAAGATCAATTACTTCCCTCTAAGAAAATATAAATAAAAACAAAATAATAATAATAATAATAAAATAAAACAAATTTTATATAAAAAACTTTTTAGATAGCTTCACACATCAATTCTTCCAACTCTTTTACTCTAGAAATCCAAGTATTTACTAATTTTAACTTGGCAACTTGATAAGAATTTGGCCCCCTTATAGTAGTCCCTACTTCAAAAGTATGCCCAGCTAAAGCCAAAATATCAGCCAGTCTTTTCTTTATCTCTAAAAATTTTTTCTTTCTAGCTTCTAAAAATCCATACTTCTCTTTTCTTATCTCACTACCCCAACCCTTCTTTAAACCTTCCTGAAAATTTGAATTTAAAGTCCTAGAATTCCTACTCTAAATCTCCAAAGATTTATTAACTTGATCTTCATTTAAAACAGAATCTTCTCTGAATTTTCTTCCTTCCATCATCTCCAATAACCTTTCCCCACTTTCCAATTCCTCCAACCAGACCTCAGTTTCACCTCTTCTTTCAATTCCTTTCCTTCTATTCCTTCTGTCTTCCACCACCTTCATCTTCACCTCCAAATCCTTCATCTTGTTCCTCAAATCTTCTAACTCCAAAGAGTCATCTGATCTGCCCCCTTCTTCAACAATGATCTCTCTTCCTTTTCCTTTACCAATCTCTTTGGTGGTTCCTCTATCTTCATCCATATCACTTAATTCCATCTCCAAACTCCCTTTGGCGTCTTCATCATCATCTCCACTTTGACACTTCAACGGTTTGCTTCAACGCTTCAATGGTGGTCTTTGACGCTTTGACGCTTTGACGGTGGGCTTTGACGCTTTGACTGTTTTCTTTGACGCTTCAACGTTTGACGCTTTGACGACTTGCTTTGACGGTTTGACAGAACCCTTTGACGCTTTGACAAACCCCTTCGACGCTTTGACAATTTCCTTTGACAGGTTTGACGGACTCCAAAATACCCTTGTTTTGTACCCTTTTCGGGGGGACCTCAACCACCTCCTCGTCCAAATCTACGTGAGGGGTTCCCCATCGTATAAATGCCTCACTGCACTCCTCCTGCAGACGCCTCAACATACCATCTATGGCCAAATTACCGGTTCAACGCAGTGCCTCCCTCTTTTCTTGCGTTTTCTTCAATCTCTCCTGCATCAAACGGACTATTGCAAACCTTTATCAGCACTCCAGCACCTCCAATACTAAATCCAGAAGCAATTACCTGAAGATTCATCAAGTCTGGATGAGTAACCCAAGGTCATGGCATCATCATCTGGAGCCTCTTTCACTTCAAAAGGTTGACTCTTCTCCAGGACCCATAAGGTTGGCCCCAAGGCTTTTCTGCCTTGCTTATCCATATCACACATTCTTCCATACTGCCTACAAATTTCACATTTGGCAGAATTGTGCTTGATACTGGTGGTGCAGATTCTTCCAAGCTTGACGCACCTATCACAACTTGGGTAGTATTGCTGGACTGGATGATAATTGTTGGTCTTCTCCATTGGATAGGTTGGTGTAGGTGATCTGGTGTAAGGAGATAAAGGTGGTAATGGGGTGGATGGTGGTGATGGTTGTGGGTAAGGGGAAGGAAAACTCAAGTTAGACATGGCTGAAGGACAACCTGGATGGCCTCTTCAACCTCTCCTTTTATGGTCATCAGGAGATTCCCTCTTCTTCACCAGGGGTTACTGTCATACTGACACCAAACTCAGTCTAACCTCAGTCTTACCCTCAGGCCTGATCTACTTTCTTAGGAACTTCAACCTCAGGGCTCAGGAGACTTACATCAATATGTCTCCAGTAACTATATACCTCAGGATCTTCATGCAGTACATATCTACATATAGTCTAACCTCATACTATACACAGATAGACTCCATAGGCTTGCACATACTCAATCTCCCAGACTCTACTCTACCTCTCTGTCTAACCCATACCTCTTTGGGTTACCTCTCTGTCTAACCCATACCTCTTTGGGTTATCTCTCTGTCTAACCCATACCTCCTCTGTGTGGTTTATCCTTTGGGAATCTTTATGTACATCCTCCTGCAGATTGTATTACATACTCTCTCTACTTAGTACATAGTGTCATGACTCCCATGTACACTGTACATCCTTCAACTGTACTCTCCCAAATTAGACAGCTCAGACCTGGAACCTTGTCCCAATGTAGAAGCAGCCTAACCTAATGTAGTAGTATCCCTGATCAGCCCTCTCTGTTACTTAGACTGTTCCCATGACATCATGTTTGTAGTCTGAGCTCCAATCACTTGTAACTCTGTTGTAGTTCCAACCTCTTGTCTATTTAATAAGCCTCCTCTTTCCTCTTCCTGATTCTTCCCCCAAGAAATCAGTTTACTACTTCTTACTAGGAGATCTTTCCCAGAAAGTGTCATTCAGCACCATTCAACCCAATCCTCCTCTGCTCCTGTTAGCCTCCTTCAGTAACCTTGCCCCCAAGCCTACTTTGGGTAGAGACCCCTCTGTGCCAAGCCCTGCTTGCATGTCAGCAGCCCTTGTGACACCACCCCTCCCCCTTTTAACTTCATCACTTCCATCAACAACCCCCCACCCATTTGACATTTTTCTCAATTGATCTCATTTTTTTTTTTTGAAATTATAATGATTTCAAAACTATATTTTTTGCCCTGTTTGGGGTTGGTCCGAACCCTTATCAAGCGGGGATCCATGGAAGGGACAATGGTGGGACTGGTTCCATAACTGCTCAATTACTGTTGCATGATCCCAATTCATTGCAAAAAGTGTTCAAAATGGGGTTTTGGCAGTTATCCACCCTTGTTGATAAAGCCGGCCCATGCAAAAGTCATCAAGGAGCTAGGGAGCAAGTCCCACTGTTGTCCCTTATGTGGATCCCCGCTTGATAAGGGTTGAGACTACCCCCCAAAAGGGTACAAAAACTAGTTGGTAATTCATTTTAATTTCAAAAAAAAAGAAGAAGAAGAAAATGAACTTGATTGAGGAGAATGTAAATTGGGTGGGGGGTTGTTGATGGAAGTGATGAAGCTCAAAGGGGGAGGGGGTGGTATGGTAGGGTGGAGTTATGGAGGGGGAGGTTGGGATGCAGAAAGATTAGAGTGGGGCTCAACAGAATTTTGCTTGTTGAGCCTCAAAAAGGATCCATAAATTTATGGATCCTTGCCAAGGATTTTGTTGAGTCAACAGTTATTGAGCCCTATCAAGTGCACAATGGTGATTCATTGCAAAAATTCTTGATAAGTATGCTTATCAAGCCAACTTATTGAGAAAGTGGTAGATGCTCTAACAAGAGGGTTTAACAAGACAATTGGAGAAACTCTAAGGGGAGTGGTACTGAGGGGTGTAGCATGCAGTATATCCAACTGGATGTAATCTTGGTGGATGTATGGTGTATCCAATGAGTTTGGTTGAGTGGTCAAATCCTTCTGGTCATGCAAAAAGCTGTGGTTGATCGCCAGACCAAATTAGTTCATGGGGTATCCAAGGGTATCCCATCTTTTTGGGTAATTAAGTTGACCTAGTTGTTGATCAAATCAAAAACAACAAGAAGGATTATTGCTGCTGCTGTGACCCTCATGGCCCTTAAAACAAACATTATGTTTTTTTAGGAAAAAAACCTCTTGGTGGCTTCAGTTGAAAGCTACCATGGCCAGGTTGATAGCACACCCCCATTAGTTTACCACCTGAAATGGTGGTTGAATAACTGCCACAAGGCTTTAAGCAACTGCCAACCATGGGTTAACAAAAAAACCCCTGAGTAAAAAATCAACCAAATTCAGTGGATTTACCATATGTATGGAGTATCCACTGAGTTTGGTTGGGTGATAAACTGAGTGATTTTTTTGAAAAACCAAAATTGGAAAGTTCTCAAAGCCACATGGTGGTTAATCAAACACTTCTTTTCAGGTGTTCAACCAATGGGGGTGTGCCATCAACTTGGCCATGGCAGCTTTCAACTGAAGCTACCAAGTGGGGTTTCAAATAATTTGGACCAGCCATCAACCATGGACTGTCACATGACCAGTGGGAGTGCACCACACAACTAAACTCACTGGATACACCATATGTACTGCTTAAAAGTTTCCAGAGTAGTTCTTTTCTTCAAACATTTTGACTGCTTTTTCAAAATCATTATCAAGTTATAATTTTTCCTGTCCTTTTTCTCTAGTATCTGTTTTAAATCTTTTTTTTCTATCCAGAGTTGAATTATTTTCCAAACTAGAATCAAAATAAAGTGAACAGGCATTCAAAGTAAACTATCCACTTTGATTAATCCAACCTAAGTTTTCAAATGATTTGACAAAATTTCAATTTGTGTGGACAAGATTTTGATGACTGGAAATAAAGCATAAAGAATCATGAAATGGGAAAGAATTGTAATTTTGAATAAAAACCTGTTTCACTCTTAAATTGCAACAAATAAAAAAAGTGAAAAACATGCACCCCATACCATTAGGGGGAATAATAAATTGACATGAAATGGAAGGAATAAGCAGCACACAGATGATACCCATGAAATAATCCTCAAATTTCAAAGGAATAATTTCAATTTCAGGCTTTGAAATAAGAGGTCCAAATTTATGTGTGTGGTTTAGATGTGCTTTTCAATTTAAAAGGAAACTGTCACAATTGAAATGTGAAACTTGCCTGCAGAAAAATGTGATGACATATGAAATGAAAAAAACTGAGAAAACTAGTACAACATGGAAAATCATCTTGCATTTAAGGACAAGAAATTTCTCTCTTAGTTTAAAAGTAAAACCCCAAGAAATTCTTCCTACATTCATCATATTATTTTCATGATAAAGAGTTTGAGGAAGACTTGCTTGTTAATAAATCATGTAAAATTAAGTTAGAGCTTTTGAATTGTGGATGAGTGGATAGAGTAATGCAAATATTTTAATTCAATGGAGTGATAATTAAAAGACCATAAATGATTAATGATCAAAAATTAAAGTGATGGCAAAAAGGTTTAGGATTAAGATAGTGTCAGGTACAGTTGTAATTAAATTAAATTTGACACATGGGTTTTAGTCTGGGCATAAGCAAAACTTGGAGTAATGAATAGAAACTTTTTGATAAAACTAGAGTATTGCCTCCAAATTTGGGGACTGATTGGGATTAGGAGTAATTCAAAAAAGTATAAATTTCAAGTCAATCATTTTTGTGGATTCACTGGAAAAATTTGAAAAATAAAAATAAAAATTTATTCTCAATTAATTTCAAATGGACCAGTTTCTGGGATGTATAGGATTGAAAACCTCATTGTGTAAACAATTTTATCAGTTTCAAATGAAATGTGGTTGTCAGTTCTATGTTCAACCACTACCCTAGTTGATTAACTGGACCTTCTCCTTGAAAATGATACACATAATTCACCAGGTCTAAAAACTGGATGTTTCAGATAAAGACCAACATTTTAAATTTTCTGAATTTGATATTTGTTTATTTTTGATGAGAAAGCAAAATTTTTGGGAAACAATTTGCAAATCATCTTGAAAGGGAGTCCCTTTTTATCAGGGTAAGTAACTAAGGGGATGAACAGAATGGCAATCAGCCTTCCTATTAAACCAAAATTTGCAATCTTGGGAAATATCAAATTGCTTCCCAATCTGAAAACAATCAAGCAATTTCCATTGAAATGACCAATGGTAAGTTTTGGGTTCTTCAAAATCATATCAGGGGCACCCACTTTCAGAGTCAAGCTATGAGGAGGAAATTTGGGAAGAAATGATGTGTTGAGAAACTCTTGTTGGTATATATTTTGAGAATTATCCTCAACAGAGTCATGAATTTATTAATTCTTCATATATTTTTTTTCTTCATTTCTAGGAATAGAATCCAGCAGAAATTTATTTATGTTGTAGACTGCTTTATTTTTGAAATCTGAAATAAAATGGTCCATGATATCACCATTTAAAAGGTAGCAACAGTGCAAGTTTTGGAAAACAGTGTTTAATAATCTTTCCAAAGCTTGATCTTCACTGTAGAAAGGAATCACCATGTTTTCAGCAAGAAAAATTTTGTTTGAAACCTGTATATTATTCCAACCAAATCCAATATTGAGTAAGAAATTGTATTGATCAGGATCCCCTGAAGCGTGAATATTTCAACTAAGGTGAAAAACTTGTAAATGTATCCAGAAATACAAATTTACCAAACTTTCATGAACAATTTTTGGTTGAGTAACTTTTTGAACAACTGGTAAAATTTGCCTAAAGTACCCACCAAGGACCATAACCTTCTCTCCAAAAGTTAGGTTGGAATCCATGAGGTCTTGAAGGAGCCTGTCAACCAACTCAAGAGCATTCCTATGGCTCATAGGTGCTTCACCCCTCATTATAACAGGAGAAATTTTGAGAGCTTAAAACTTTTGAAACTTCTTTTATATTCTTGATACAGAGGAGTGATTAATCTTCAAGGGAATTCAAAAATTGTAAGCTTTTCTTACATTTGGTATATAAAATCACATGCCATAGCTATTCTTCTAGATGATCTGATAGATGCTAGCAAGCATTGATATAGAAAGGCTTTTCAAGACCCACAAGTTCCATAAATAAAGAAGTAAGAGGGTTGAGAATAATTGCATGCATTCATTATCAGATAAAATATTTTATTCTGTCTATAATTCAGAAGAGAGATTTTATGCAATTCTGATTAATTTATAAAAGCATTCTGTTATACCTCAAGGATCCATTTACTTTTATTATTTTTTTCACTGATTGATCAAGTCTTGGAAGACCAGGAAAATCTTCTTCAAAATCTTTTCCGCAATCCTTAAATATGATATTGGCTGTGGATCTTGATATTTCATTTTTGAGATATCTTTTATTTGTGATTCAAGAATGAACAACATCATCAACCATAGAAGTGAAGGAAAAATTCCATAGGCAATGCAGGTCTGCAGACTGAAAAAGTGATAAAAGGATTCCAAACAATTTCCTTACCTCAGAAGGTTGAAGATATTTCTCAGCTTTCTTTCTTTTTTTTTGAAATGATTATCATCCTTGAGCCAACCCCTGGAAAAAGCTTCTTCTCTTGAATCTGATTTAGAAATTACACAAAGAAATAGCACCAACATAATTATTCAAAAACAATCTGAGAAATCAACATTAAGCATCTCCAGGGTAAAAAGTGTAAATCCTCCCAATGGAGAAACCTCTCTTTCTTGGCCTCAATTCTATTCCCTGGTGATTCCAGTTAAAATTTGGTGGAAATCCAGAGTATTTGATTTTCCTTACAAATGGATAAGTAGAATTCCTGTTGAACTATTCTGTGAGCATGGATTTCACTTGGTTTGATCTTTGTAAAAATAAATCCAGGGATTCACCAGGTTCAAAAATGACTTTTTGTTGGTCAGGTAGGTGAATGTCCAGTTTTATAACAGCAGGTTAGATTGCAGAGGGATAATGATAATGAGTTAATCTGTTATGCTATGCAGATGAAAATAAAGAATTTTTTCTTCTATGTAGATTATGGTTTGGAAGGTATGGTATAGGTGGGAATAAGGAAGTATTAACCATATGATGGTTATGGGTATCATAAATAAAGGCATTGGAATTTGATTGTTGCTGTTAATTTGGAACCACAAATTAAGGGGAGGATGAACTTCTTGTATGTGATGAATTCAGGAAGTTACTCATTTTGTGTCAGAGAAAATAAACTCAAGTGCTTTGATTTCTTGGTTTAGGGGGAAGTATATCAATTCAAAGTGGGATGAAAGGGGGTTTATATTAATGTTAAATTTTCAAAAAAAAAAGTTTCAACCAAGTGAGGAATTAATGTTCATTACAGGTGTTTTCAATATCATTTGTTACATCTAATTTCCTTTTTACATTTTATTTGCTTTCTAAATGTATTTTCATTGTTACATTGTGGTCCTTGTTCCATGTGTTTTCCTTGTTACATTTTTTGGCCCTGTTACATGTGTTAGCCCTGTTACATGTGTTGGCCCTGTATGTGTGTGATATTAAAAAAAAACTTATGTACATACAAATATATAGTTGAAATTTATGAAAAAATAATAAACAAAAACCTTGCATATGTAGATGAATCAGAAAAAAATTATATAAATAAAAATATTCAGTTGAAAAGTATGAAAAAATAAACAAAAAAACCTTAAATATGTACCTACCTCAGTTTAAACCACAAAACAATTGATGGCACTTTCTAGCAAGTGCCATCACAGAAGCTCTGTTTGAAGCTCTCTCCAATCTCTAGTTGAAGGTATGTTCATGCTCTAGCAATTTTTGAGTGCACAGTCACTGTGCATTGGAGATTGGATAAATCTTGACCTGAGCTTGGCTGGAGCTTGACCTGAGCTTGGCCATAGCTTGACCTAAACGTTTCCATACATTGGGCATGAGCTCCTTGATTGCACTTGCTAGCAAGTGAAATGCAAATTTCTTTGGTTTTATGTGCAACTTTTTGAAGAAAAAAGCAGCTGAAAAAAAGCACACTCAAATGGATGCAAGAGGTGCTTCAAAGATGATTTTTTTAAATGAATAGAAATCCAAGGAAATTGGCTCTAGGTGAGGAGTGGGAAGATTTTTAAATATTTTCATATTTATAGATGAGTAGTGCAATCTCAGGAAAAGATAAAGAAGACAGCCTCAATTCTGTAAAATATTCTTAATACAAAAGGTAATGGTCACTCTCTGGAAAATCAAGACACCTAAAATATGAGAGTTGAGAAGACTATGACAACAGTCTTTCCTGTTCAAGGAATGGTTCATATAGTTTGCACTCAGACACCTTAGAATGAAAAAAAATCTATTCCAAGGACAAAGAGGTCAAGTAGTGGGTCAAGGAAACAAGTAAAATTAATAAGTAAAAATTTAAAGAAAACAAGTGAATCTGAAAAAACAGGAGAATTTCTCTGATTCAATATACAGAGGCATCAAAATCATCAAATAAAGCTAGGATTAAGAAATGGATTCCCTGGGAATATCACTAAAACAGCATATTTGAGGCAATTAAACACAGAAGAGATTGTTAGTGGAATGTTTTAATCCAGAGTTCATGATTTAGAACCATGGAATGCACTCAAGCATTGAGAACCAAAAAAAGAGGCAGAGATTTCAACAATGCAAAGTAAATCACAGTTCAAATTGATTTTTTGAAGGTGACCTACATTAATGCAATGAATCTGGTTTGAAATTTTATAAAAGATAACCAGGTTTTAATTCCATATTTAATTATTCAAATTGAATCAAAATTTTGAAGACCAAACAAATATTTGATTTAAGTCTGAAAAGAATGCTCCTTATGTGCAGAGATAAATGGTAATGGATTTTAGGAATTAAGTAGTCAGTGTTATTTTGATCAAGTTCCACATTTCCTAGTTATAAAAAACTGAGTACGTCAGGATGAATTTTCAGGTGATATCTATGAAAAAATTACTCAGTTTAAAATTTTAACAGTTGCCTGGGTATAAAACTGAAATATTTTCATGATTCAAATCCCATTACCTATTAGGTTGTAGCAGAGTTAAAATTTTCAAAAAATTAAATGTCTGATTTCAGGTTTATCCATTTTTTTCAAAATCTTATTTTTTTCAGTTAAAACCATTGATTCATTGTTTATTTTGATAAAAAAATACTTTGTGAAAAATTGATATTTTTCCTGGAATAAGTTAATTAAATTGGGTGATGATAAATTCACAACTCCTAGTTGTGTGGGAGTTGTGTAGGGCCCCACACAACCTGTGGGAGTTTTGCAGGGCCCCACACAACCTGTGGGAGTTGTGTAGGGCCCCAAATGACCTGTGGGAGTTGTGTAGGGCCCCACACAACCTGTGGGAGTTTTTTAGGGCCCGACACAACCTGTGGGAGTCATGTAGGGCCCCTCAACGCGTGGCGGCCCATACACTACTCCAAATGGTTTTTCCAAACACGCGCAACCCCTGGGGGGGCATACACCCCCCATAATGGGCATTTTTGATTTGGGTGATGATAGATTCATGGCTCAAATGAGCTGTGTACATGATTTATTTGAGCTGTGTGGCATGGTTACACGGCTAAATTTGAGCGGTGTAGAGCTCCACACAGCTCAAGTGTGGTTGGGCTGTACTCCACGGGGCCCAGGACTGCCGTGTGGTGTCCACACAACTACATATGAGCCGTGTAGAGCCCCACATGGCTTGAATGCAGTTGTGTATCTGTGTGGCATGACTACAAGTCTGGTGGCCCCAAAAAAAAATCAAAATAAAAAAAAAATAATAAATTAAAATAAAAAACAAAAAAAACTGAAGACAACCAACCGGTTGTCTTCCAACTTGACTATCCCTAAAGTAAAAGGGCCAAAACAAACAAGAAGTCTTTTGACAAGCCCTAAGGTAAAAGTGCCAAAAAATACAAGTATTTTGAACAGCCCTGAAGTAAAAACACCAAAAAAAACAAGTTCAACTTGTGATGGGATTGGCCCAACACAAGTTGAACTGAATTACCATTAAAATCTCATTCAAAAAACTCATCATAATAATGTTAACTCAAAAAACTCAAAATAATGATGTTCAAAATGTGATAACCCTTTATATTAATAGAATTACGAGATCAGCATCAGAACCCAAACCCAAATGATGAAATTCATCTATAAGTTAGAATACAACTCAAGTTGATCTTTGAGGTGATCAACCCAACAAGCTGCTTTTTTAGAAACCAAGGAACGGGGTTTGGAAACTATGTGCGGGATTGGAATTACATCTCCTTTAAGTACAAGCTGCACCCAATGTTTATTTTTAACAAAACAAATGAACATTGGATCTGATTTTTTTTTTGAAACCCACTTTCATAGGAGTAAAAGTACAACATGAATCTGATGAAATGAAACATATTGGTATTTCATAAGTATCAGCTATTATTTGACCCATATCTAACTTTGAAAGCCATTTTGAAGATGGAATCTTTTCATTGATGTCATTGACATCAAGTCTTTTTTCTATCTTTCCAACATCTTTACTGCCACCAAGGATCTTAGCATAGCACATCTTATTTTTCCTCAATGTTTCAACCATTTCTTTCCAAATTTTAAACCATCCATCCTCATCATAACCAAGTGATTTAGCAATGACTCTAAAACAACAATTTCCTTCACCAACCGGATCCCAAAACCAACCCAAGAACTTATGTAAGTTTTTGGGTATTTGATTGAGTTAATCCACTTCCTAAAATCAAAAAGTTGTTAGCCCAAATTCTAAACTCATTAAAGAATTCAACACTCACCAAATATGAGCTTCTGTTTGACTCAAAAATTTCTTCTTCTTCATACTTCAAAAAGGAATTGGATTCCAACAGCACTGAACCTGATGAACTTTCAGTTCCTTCAACTGAACTTTGAAATTAAGATGAAGAGCCTAACTTGGACTATAAACAATTCACAATCAGTTCATTAAACCAAAAAAATGAACCTTTAAAAAAAGAAAATACTTACAATCATTTTTCTTTTCTTCTTTGGTTCCCTTCTACTTCTCTTTGCCTGCTTAAGTTCCTTTTCATAGTGTTCAAATCAAGAAGGATCTTGCCAGACTTTAGTTTCTAGTCTTGGATTTTATTGATAATTTGCTGCCTCTTTTGGCAAGTGCTTCAAAAGCCCCCAATAATCTTTTTCAGGAGGAGCCAAAATCATTGCATTCAGCTTCTCATGTAACTGAGAATTGCTGAGCAGTTCATCAACATTGAACTTTATAAATTCAAAAGGATCAAATATTAGTCCAGTAGGAATCATCATTCAAAAAGCATTTATCAAAAATAATTAATCAAAAATTGATTTGAACAATCCAACAATCCAACTTAAACCAACTTAAATAACTAGAACTGCAAGGGCCATAATCCAACCTCCACTGAGGATGAACATCCTCAGGAACAACACATCCTCTTGACACTAGTAGGTCACCTATTTGGTGGGAACAGGGCAAACCCATAGTCATTGAGTATGATGTGGTGCACACTTCCCCATCACAGTTCCACTTTAATCTCTCTAATTTATACACAACAAGTTTGATTGCCTGTAAAGACACCTTGTATCCCAATGGTAAAAGTTTAGTAGGAAGAACTATTCCTATCTTTATTCAAGAGTTGTAAAGGGAAGCCTGAACCAATTTAATTTGATTGGAAACTGTCTCCTCTAGGTTTTGCCAAAAATCCAACATGTTTCCAAAAACATTTGCAAGGAAATGTTTGAGAGTAGCATGGGCCCCTTCAACCCAAGATGTTGTTTCTTTCCAAAGTCAGGTTTTTGCAAGTCCAAGCCATTCCAAACGTCTCTTTGATATGGAAGATATTATGATCCATATAATTGAGTACATCCTCACATTCTGCCAAGAAACACTTTACACAAGTCTTAATTTAAGCAAAACAAAACTAGGAAGATTAATAGTAGAGGAAGTGATTTGGCACTTACTCTAAGCTCCACATCATTGACTTCTGCCTTCTCCTTGGTTTTTGATGCCCCATACTTAGCCCACTGAGACAAAAATCTTTTCCACCCTTCAAATTAATTATTAAAGCACAATTTACAGCTTTCTGGTATGTTTTTAGAAAATTGCCATTGACAACACTGTCTTTTAGGCTCAAGGAAATTTTTTTCTAGAGCACGGATCAAAGCTTTTTTCACAGTCCATCACAAAGACTTTGGGAAGTCTCTCAGGATCATAAGCCAACTCCTTTAGTGCATTGACAGACTAACTTTAGAACTCAACTGTTTCTCTTGTTATAAAAACAAGAGCTTTTGTGAAATTTTTCTGGTTGGCTGTAATTCCTAAAACATGCAATAGGGGGATGTTGTACTTATTTGTTTTATAAGTACAATCCATCATAGCTATATGATGGAATTGTTTGAAAAGCTTGAATGACTTTGGCTGGGCCAATAATAGGGCTTCTAAGTGACCCTCCCCACTGAACTTTGCTCAATGAAACCAACCTGAATCACTAAGTTTTTCAAAGAGGACCTCCATAACACTTTTCCCCTTTAGGTCTGCTAGCATTACCTTATGCTTAGAGTTATAGATTTTTTTTAATCAATATATTTGCCACCATTGATCTTGCTCAATTTTCTTTTGAGTTAAATTGTATTTAGCCCATCTTTCATGCCTTCTTTTAGATTGTCTAAGGATACCCCAGAGATTCTCCTCAGGTGAGGATACACTGAGGGGTGTGGAGATGGTTCATTGTTATGTTGATCATTTCTGTAGGAGGTACTCCACAAGGGGTCTGCCTTTGTGCAAATTTCATGGATTAAAAACTTGCACCCAACCTTCCTTGTGTGAGTTTGCCTTGACTGTTTGGTGAGAAATTTCCCTGAGTAAGAAACATGTCTATCACAGGCTAAATCCACATATCTTTCACGCTTTGAGTCAAAAACTGTTTAAGCGTAACCATGCTTCATTTCCCATGTTTGACAATAGTTTTGTGCCTCTTCCATAGTAGGAAAAGCTCTCACAGGAGGTGGGTGAAGTGTATCTGGAACCAATTAAATGGTTATATTGATGGCATGCACTCCATCAGTTTCAATAAAATTAAATGAGGCAAAGACCACGTAACATAAAATGTCACTCACCACCAGAGGTCATGTCCATATGTGAAACATTTTTTTCCTCAATTGTCACCCTAGATGAATATGCAATTGGGGCTTCCAATTATTCATTACCCAAATCCTTCTTTTCCCCAGCTTTGTTCATGGCACTATCAATTTAGTCCTTCAATGCATCCATTTTACAAAAAGGAGGGCTTGCCACTGTTCCCATCATGCAACAACAATGCAATGCTACTTCAGTATTCAATCCAACTTTCAATTGAACAACTGCCAATTTTGCTCACTTTCAAGTTGAGAAAGATAAATTTTGTGTGATTTCTTATTTGAATTTTCCCTTTATCTTCAATGATTTGGTTCACAGATTAATTCTATCTCACTTTATATTCACTTTGGTGTCACTTGGGGATTGCTAGGTGTGGTCCAACAGTCCCACATAGTATGCATTGATCCCAATTTTGGGTTGATGGAACCCAAAGGTGGTCCAGGGGGACCCAAAAATTCTGGCACAACCCCCAGGGGGCGGTATACCCCCAAACACAGCTCCAAACCTCTGTGTAAGGGGGTACACAACCCAAAAATGCCGTTTATGGGGGGTATACGGCCTCCTGGGGGTTGCGCCTGTTTGAGAAGGCCCCTTGGGCGCGTTTAGACGCGTACAAAACGCCCGCAAGCGCGTTTTGGACGTGTGTATGGGCTGTGTAGGGCCTGACAAGACTCCCACATGGCGGGGAGTTGTGAATTTTTCATCACCCTTTATATTTTTGTACCCCTGTACACAAACATTTAGATCTGTTTCCGGGGGTATACAACCCCCCCAGGTTGTTCAAGAATTTAGTTATTTTTATTTTATTTTATATTTTATATTTTATATTTTATATTTTATATTATATATTTTATATTTTATATTTTATATTTTATATTTTATATTTTATATTTTATATTTTATATTTTATATTTTATATTTTATATTTTATATTTTATATTTTATATTTTATATTTTATATTTTATATTTGATATTTGATATTTCATATTTTATATTTTATATTTTTGTTTTTTTTTAAACTAAAAAATCAAAATTTTTTGATTTTTTGGTTGATTTCTGTTTTTTTATTTAGTTTATTTTAGTTTTTTTTAAGACTGCAATTGTTTTAGTTGTGTGGCAAGGAACACAACTAGATTTGAGTTATGTACAACCCTACCTGACTTGAATTTAGTTGTGCGTGGTGCCACACAAACCTGAACCATGATGTGGGGGCTACACAACTGTATTCAAGTCATGTTGAGGCTACAAAACTTGATTTTAGTTGTCTAGCGTGCCACACAACTCAAATGGGACGTGTGGCACACTACACAACTCAAATGGGCTGTTTAGGATGCCACATGGCCCATTTGAGTTGTGTAGCATGCCACACGACCCATTTGAGTTGTGTAGAATGCCACACAACCCATTTGAGTTGTGTAGCATGCCACATGGCCCATTTGAGTTGTGTAGCATGCCACACGGCCCATTTGAATTGTGTAGCATGCCACACGGCCCATTTGAGTCATGTAGCGTGCCACATGGCCCATTTGAGTTGTGTAGCGTGCCTCACCGCCCATTTGCCTTATTTAGCGTGCCTTGTGGCTAATTTGAGTAATGTACACGACTAAAAGAGTTGTGAATTTAACATTACCCATTTAAATTTTCCAAAATTTTAACTCAGATACACCCTATTCTTCTTAGATATAATCTCAAAATTCATTTTTTTATACTCAGAATTTTCTTTCAAAATTTAAAGTGTTCTAATGAAAAAAAGGAAAATCATCATCTAACTTCCTAACAAGCCATTCACATTATATACACAAATAATGAACCCAAATATTCATTAAACTCTCCAATTATTTTTGAAACTTTTTCTTTGATTTGAATTATTAAAAATGGAATTCAAAATGGTTTGCAATTAATTCACAACCTACACAACCTGTACACAACTCAAAACGGGTTGTGTGACACAGTTCACAACCCATTCAAGTTGTTTACATCTCCCCACAACCAACAGAGTCTTGAACAGTCATTCACAACTCAGATTGGTTGTGAGCCTGGACACACAACCCATTTTGATTTGTGGCATGCCGTTCATGACTTGTTCACAAATCCAGGTTTGAGAGCAAAATATATCAAAATTAGAATAACTTAAAATAAATAAAAAATGGGACTTATTTTTCTCACGCATCCAACACTTTATTTTATGCATTTTGACATTGCCGCACGCTCACGCCCCTTTGGTATTTCATGTAAAAATACTTTATTTCACGCAAATTTGAAGGATTCATTTTTTTTAATTATTACTGCACAGCCCCGTATCTGGGCCTCTTAAAACCCTAACCAAAATCTTTGGTAATTTTAGAGCCATTAGAACCCCTTCAAAAATGCAATCAAAAAATGAAAAAAATCCGTAAAAACAAATTTTTGCATGGGTTTTTGGATCATCATTTTGGCTATTTTTTTATTTATTTTTTTTTTGGTTATTTCAGCTGCCATAACTTTCAACCAACATTCATAGAGTCTTCAAATATTTTTTTCATATTTTTTGTATTTATCCATCCACCTTAAAAAATTCCTTCAAAAAACACAAAAAATAAAAAGAAAATCCAATTTCTATTTGGAAATTTGAATCCTTCTATTTTCCTTTTTATTTCATTTTTTTGGTAATTCAAGCTATCAAAAAAAGTAAAACAACATTTAAAGAGAATTCAAATATTTTTCTCAGATTTTTTGGATGTATTATTTTACCTTAAAAAATTCCTTCAAAAAAGCAAAAAAATCAAAAAAAATCAATTTTCTCATTTGACTTTTGGATCCTTATGTTTTCCGTTTTGATTCATTTTTTTGGTGTTTCAAGCTTTGAGAATTGTAAGAGAACTATTCAAGAGCTTTATAATTCTTTTTTCAGCATTTTTGGATGTCATTTTTGACCTTTATAAATTCCATCAAAAAACCAAAAAATTTGAAAAATTCATTCTTCTTTGAGCCCTTCACATGCATATATTCAATATGACTGAAAGGTTTTTCCTGGGACCACCAAACATACCATACCACACCATACCATACCATACTATACTACACCACACCACACAACACCACACCTCATAAAACCACACCACACCACACCAAACCACACCACACCAAACCACACCACACCACACCACACCACACCAAACCACACCACACCAAACCACACCACACCAAACCACACCACACCAAACCACACCACACCAAACCACACCACACCAAACCACACCACACCAAACCACACCACACCACCAACCACTCATCAAAACTACTTGACACTCCAGATACTTCCAAACAAGAAAATCTCTTTTTCCAATGGCTCAAGAAAACATCCACCCACTTTTCAGAACTGTTTCAACTGTTTCACCAGGCCCATCCTCCATTATCTCATGTAATGAAACTACTGATTCAAATCCTCTTGCTCCTTATTCATCTACTCAAACTCTTGATTCAAGTCCTCTGTCCCCTCCTCCTGAGCTATCATATAATTGAGAGGAGGAGCTGGTTGAGGCTATCCAATCATGGGTAAAGTTCCATGGATATGCCATATCTACCAGAGTATGAAATTGCAAGAATCAGGCCTACACTTACCAATTTGATAAATCTGGGGAATATAAAACCAGCAAAGATACCTCCAAATTAAAAACATCAAGAAAGACCAATTTTCCTTTTGGATTACCAGGGAATTTTTCAAAAAGATTGAGTTTTTGGGTGGTGAAGTTTATATGTCCAGAGCACAACCATCCACCTTCTATTGATCCTTTGACTCATCCCCTCCACAGAAGAATCCAAGGGGGGCAAAAGGAGGTGGTTGAAAATTTATCCAAAGCAGTAGTTCCCCCTTTAAAAATTCTCAACTCTCTTATACAAAACTCATCATCACCTATCCATACAAATCTCCCTACAATTTACAAAAAAAGATCCCAAATACAAAAAAATGCCCTTGATGGCAAAACTCCTGTGGAAGCACTTATACTGGAACTCAAGAATTATTCTTTTTACTAAAAAATGAACAATGTGGATGGTCAGATTACTTCATTATTTATTTCACACCCTGATTCCATGAAACTTCTCAACCTTTTCCCTACTCTCATTACAATGGACTGTACATATAAAACCAAAAAATTTGGAATGCCCCTTCTACATATTCTTGGGATAAACAATTCTGATAGAAGCTTCTCAGTTGCATTCTGTTTCTTATCTCAAGAGAAAAAACAGAACTATGATTGGGCCCTGACTCAACTTCAGGAAATATTTTAAGATAAAGAACCTAGTGTGATTGTGAAAGACAAGTAACAAGCACTTATTAGCTAAATTGAATCAGTTTTTCCTTCCTCTCATCATATTCTCTGTGTCTGGCACATTTTCAAGAATATTCAAACTAATTGCAGGAAGCACTTTAAATCTGAAGATGAATGGAAGCTATTAGAGAACTAATGGGATCATTTGGTTTATTCAAAATCTGAATCAAGCTGTCACAAAAACTTCAAAAACATTTTTCTGGTCTGGAATCCTCCCACTTCTGACTACCTTCTTGAAAGCTGAATTCCTCTGAAAATAAAATTTTTCTCCTATTTTGCAAACAAATACTTTTGCTTTGGAAACACAAGTACATCAAAAATATAAGTTTCTCACTCCTACATTAAAAGATTCATCAATTCTTCTATTGGCTCTTTCTATAATTTAGTTCAAAAAATTTACAGTTCCATCACCATCCAAACCCGTGAGAGAGCCATTGAAGCCTCTCAGAAAGAATTAAAGAATCTCATTGGTTTGACTCACTGTGTGGATCATCTTTCTGGAAAGATCAGCCACTTTGCCCTCAAAATCATTCATTCATCTCATTAAGTTCCTGATTCTTCCACCAATTGCAAAAATTGTGATTACTCTTTTTACATGGGTATGCCATGTGTTCACAAAGTCATATTGGCCATCAGAAAGGGTGAACTCTTCCAAATTGATGATTTTCATCCTCAATGGCATTTCAAAGCTCCCATCTCAGTAAGTGTTTCTCTTTTTTTGGGGGGGATTCAAGCTCAAATGAATAATGTCCTGATTTATTTTGATTTTCCTTTCTCCAGTTAACTGTGAACCCTGAATCAACTGAAGATTCAGCAAAAATTGAAGTTCCAACCAAATAAAGTCATTAAAACCTATATTTCACTAAACTGTTTGAAGAATTCAGCAAGTTGCCACCGGGAGAACAGCTATATTATCTGGGTGAAAGCATGAAGATGTACAGTGGAAAATATCAACTTAATCTGGTTGAAGAGCCAAATTCAACTCAAAGATCCAAAGTTAGAGGAAGACCCAAACGAGCAACCAATAAGTTCAAGAAGATCTCTCAGTCCTCAAGCAAAAGAGATCTATCTGGTTTTGAATATTTAGAAGAACCCAAGAGGAGAGGAAGGCCAAAGAAGAAATTCATAGCAAATTTGAAGGTCAGTTACCAATTTTTTGGACAAAAAAATATATCAACATTCATAATTAATTTTTCTTTTCTTATGTGTTCAGGTTTCAAGAACGTGCATGACCATCCAAGGGAAGTGGAAGGTAAAAAAGAAGGAGGAATCAGAGGAAGAGGTAATTTTATAACTATACTTATTTTTTCTGCAATGGGTTGTTTTTTTTCATGAGTCCTTCTCATTTTTTTAACATAGAGTGAATCTCTGACTGAAGGGGAATATTCAGCAGATGAAGAGCTTCCAGATGTGCATGTAATTAAGATGGTGAGCTTTAATTTTCTTTTATTTTTGGCTAATTTGTTGGATATTATTTTTCATTAATTTTTTCATTCAAACCTTTATCAGAGGTCTGTAACAATTGTGAATAAGCAAGTTGCTTCTCCTGAATACAATCCTGGGAAAAGAATCAAAAGACTAAAGTTATCCAATGAAGATGGTGATGCTCCTTACCATCCTCCTGGGGTGAAGGTATTAGCAGCCCCAACAATCAGTGAGAAAGTGAGTAAATTTGGTATTTTCTTATTTTTTTAATTTTCTCCAATTTCTTTTGGGTTTTTCCTCTAGGTTTCCTGCACATTATCTTATTCTTATTCTGAGATATTTGACCAAGTATCAATTGAAGAAGTGAGTATTATCTTTAGTCCATATTTTATGTTATAAAAAATTCTGATTTTTGGTTTTAGTTCCAATACAAAGATTCCATTTCCCCAAAAATAGCCATTCCACATATCTCCCATGTTCAAGATGTCATAAGGGATGGGAACTGTGGCTTTAAAGCAGCAGCCATTTGCTTGGGGAGGCTCTCAGAATACTGGATAGAAGTCAGGAAAGAAATGGCGAAAGAGCTTGATTCAAACCCAATCTTCAAGGACACAAGATTACTGCGTGATATCTGGGGTGAAACTTTCCAAAAAGCAAGAAGGCAACTGAACCACCTTTATGGCACAGCACCCATAAATATGTGGATGAAATTTCCATGCCATGGTTTCCTTCTGGCTGAAACATATAAGTGTCCATTGGTTCTGTTTTCTTCTTTAATGCCTTGCACTGATCTTCCTCTGAATTCCCCTCCCACTCCCGATTCCAAAACTTCTCCTATTTGCTTCATTATTTTAGAAGAATCCAAACATATAGTCTCATTCAAGTTCAAGTCTGATCATTGGCCAGCTCCCAGGTTAGATCCACTTTGGAAAAGATTTGTGACAAAGGATTCCAAATCTTGGAAAACCATTGTTCAGAGAAATTTGGATCTTGGTAATGAGCTTTTTTTCCCTCCACAAAAATCAAGTAGAAAAATAAAACCAATCATAGTTGAATAAATTTTAATATTTGTATCCATATTTGTTCTTTATTTTTAATGTTTTGAATGAAGCTTGTAAGGTGTATGCAAGAATGCAGATGATCTTCAAAAATTATTAATGAACTGTTTTTTTTTTAATATTCAAGATTCTGAAATCTTGAATCACCCAAAAAAAACAATTATATAGGCCAACAAAAGGATTCAAAAATCCAGTGAGAAAAGTGAATTTTTCAAATTTTTTGGTTTTTTGATGGAATTTTGAAAGGTCAAAAATGACATCCAAAAATCCTGAAAAAAAAATTAAAAATATTTTTAATAGTTGTTTTACAATTCTCACAGCTTGAAAAACCAAAAAAATAAGTCAAAATGACAAACATAAGGATCCAAAAGTCAAATGAGAAAATTGATTTTTTTGATTTTTTTGCTTTTTTGAAGGAATTTTTTAAGGTAAAATAATACATCCAAAAAATCTAAAAAAAATATTTTAATGCTCTTTGAATGTTTTTTTAACTTTTTTGATAGCTTTAATTACCCAAAAAATGAAATTATAAGGAAAATAAAAGGATTCAAATGTCCAAAGAGAAATTTGATTGTTTTGATTTTTTGTGCTTTTTGAAGGAATTTTTTAAGGTGAAAGGATACATCCAAAAAAATATGAAAAAAATATTAGAAGACTCTTTGAATGTTTTTGAAATTTTGTGGAAGCTTAAATAACCCAAAAAAAAAAACAAAAAAAAACAATAAAAGTAGCCAAAATGATGATCCAAAAACCCATGCAAAAATTTGTTTTTACAGAGTTTTTTCATTTTTTGATTGCATTATTAAAGGTGTTATAATGGCTCAAAAATTACCAAAGATCTTTTTTAGGGTTTAAGAACCCCTGCTACGGCTCTGGGAAGTCAGAATTCCAAAACAAAAACAATGAATTCTTGGAAGTTGTGTGAAATAAAGTATTTTTGCGTGAAATACCAAAGGGGGGGCGTGTGGAAACATCAAAATTCATGAAATAAAGGGTTTGATGCGTGAGAAAAATAATGCTGTATATATAATTTTTTTATTTTTTATTTTTTTTTAAAAAAAAAAAAAAAAACAAAAAAAATGCACAAAACTCTCAAAAAACATGCTGGAGGGAAAAAAAAATCAAACCAGATTCTGTACTGTCAATATTTTTCTTCTTAATGAAGGTGTACGTGAGGATCTAAAGGAATGATTTTCAGGAAAGAAATGTGAAAATCAAGAGGTTCTAAAAAGAATCCAAACCAATTCATATCAGTGTTGATTTTTTTCCATTGGGTTGGTGAGATGGTGATGATAATAGAAATGCTTATCCAAGTTCTTTGGGAATATGATGTTCATATTATCCAATTTTTCTACTCTTTGTCTTCTGTGACCCTTGATCTGCTTGAGGACATACCTACCTGAGGTTGAATCACAGTTGAGGTGATCTAGATTGTTCTAAACCTGATCCTGACCAGTGAAATCAAACCAATCTCTGATGGTTTTTTTGATCATTGTAATCTTCTCCAACAACTCATTTCCCACAGAAGACTTGATTTCAAATAAAGAACCCCAGAATTACAGTCAAAAGATAAAGAATACTTTTCAAAGATTAATACTTACCACATTTTTCTTTTTCTTTTTTTTTGGAGGGGGGGGGGTGAAGGAATTGATTTAGTAGTCAGACATTGAGATCAAGAAACCAAGACAGTTTCAATCTTGCAATTTTTCAACTGGAGTGGGAGCCCAAATATCAGTTTGTTGACAAGACCAAAATCAAGACACCCCAGGCTTCATCTATGTACAAGGGGGGGGGACAAAATTTATCCCACTGATTTCATTTTTTTCTCCTTTTTTTTTGTACCTTTTTTGGTTCTTTGATTTTAAAACAAAAAATAAAAGAAAAAAAATACAAGATGGGGTTATTATATTATTTTGTGTCTGTTATTTACATAGCAATGATTTTTTTTGATTTGAAATCAAAAAAAAAAAAAAAAAATCCAAAATTGGGTCATGGTTTTCTGCATATGAATACCAAAAATAAAATGAAAATGAAAATGAAAAATATTGAATGATTGGAATTTCTTGATACTTGGTAAGGATTGATAGGGGATCATGATGGAAAGGAAAATGAAATAATAAAAAACAAAAATATGAAAAAAAGGAAGTTCTACCATTGAGTAGAACCACCATGAGCTTGAACAGCTGCCTTCATTTGTTCAGGAATGCTTTCAATCAGACGGATGAGTTTCTGATTTGGAAAATCATCCCAGGCACTCTTGAGGGCCTTCTCCATCTCATCCAGGGATTTTGGTTGGTACAAGTTCTGAATATCAACCTTCATTGTATGCCAAACGTTCTCAATTGGCTTGAGGTCTGGTGATCAAGCTGGCCATTCTATCTTTTTTTTTAGTCCTCTTTTGTTTCTTTCTCCACTTTTTGCAAATTTTGGCCTTGTGGACAGCAGCACCATCTTCCATCAGGATTGCATTTTGATGGTTGACTATCAATAGCCATGGCCCTTAAGGCACTGTTGTAAACAATTTCAATGAAATCTTTTGCTGATCTTCTTCTTGGAGGCATGAAAACAATCAGAGAGGTGCTTTCACCCATGAAAGCACCCCATATCATCATTGTTGTTTGACCACTCTTGAAAATGGGGGCAAGGCATGTTGATTCATACTCCTCATGGGCGAGTATCCATACATTGACTTGCTTGGTCTTCTTGCCAACTTCAAAGGAAGATTTGTGATGAATTTCTGGATCAAACCAAAAGGACTGTATATTTATTTTAAAAAACACTCAGCGTCTAATATAGAGTATCTACAACCTTTAAGTTCTACTTATGCCAACAAGACTTAAAGACCAGCAGGAACAAAGTTAATAAGCAGAAGGTATAGTAGCAAGGGTTTGAGAATTTTAATTATTTTAATAGAGGCTATTGCATCAATGCTTTGCATCAGATATCAACTTAAGAGATTAAAGGATTAATAAATCTATAGTGTTTGCACCAAATCAAAGATGGGATCATTGATCCTCAGAGTTTTGACAATGATCTCAAGGAGAGGAGAACAGATTTGTCAAGTTTGAGATCAAACGGTAGATGAGGTTGATCAAATGGCCTGCCTGAGTGAAAGCTGTAGTAAGTCTCAGGTGCCAATTGATATGGAGTGGCTTTAATAACCGTGAGTCTTGAGTGGATGTTGTTGGAAGTCTCAAGTGATGCTTTTTATAGAGTGATGAGTCTTGAGTGGATTTATTTGGAAGTCTCAAGTCATGATTGACCATCAGCAGTCAGCAAGTTTGTATGCAGAGAGTTGGTAACCTTCAACCAGTTAATTGATCCAGGTAGAGTTGATGCATATACACATATGCATTTTTAAGATAAAAACCTCCCCCCACAATAGTAACAACCCACCCCGCGATAGCGGGAGTATGATTATAAATCAAATTGAGAAATAGAAGGGAAATAGAAGGAAAAAGAGACAAAGAAATGGAAATAAAATGAAATAAAATGAAATATAAAAGAAAATAGAGATATAAAGAGATAACAACAGAAATAGAAAGAAGTGAAAGTGTGCAAAACTCAACACCCCTCCATGATTTGGTGCCAACAAATTGAGTTTGAGTATTTCATTCCTCAGATAAGTAATTATTTAGTAGACTCAAGGCTTTAGAGGAGCATGGTTTGGTTAATGCATTGGCCAGCATAGCAGAGCTAGGAATCAGATTGATGGATATTTCTCCACCAGTGAACTGCGTGCAAATCCATTTGAGTTTAATGTTGATGTGTTTTGTTTTTGAATTGGAGCCAAAGTTCTTTATCTTTTCTAATAGACCCTTGTTATCAATGAAAAACTTGGGGCAATGTTGGTTGATGGACCAGAGTTTAATGATTACAAATCTGAGCCAAGTGCTCTGTTGAAACCCTTCCAAAAGTGTGCCCAGTTTGGCCTTGTTTGATGATAGTGTAATGTTGGTTTGCTTTTTGCTGCTCCACAGTATGGGACACTCCATCCAGTAGGCCACCACTCCCAATTGAGAGATGCAAGTAAACGGATCATTTGCCCAGGTGGCATCAGTGTAGACTTGGAGGGAGTTGCCTGCGTCCCTCTGTTTTGGTTTAAGAAGTAGAGCCTTGTTTATCATACCCTTCAGATATTTCCACACATGTACTACTTGATTCCAGTGATCAATCCCCAGCTTACTGTTAAATCAAGAGAGAATAGATACTGCTGGGGCTAGATTGGGCCTTTTTTGACAGGAAAAGAAGTTGAGCATGCGGGTGTGAGCATGATAGTTGATAATTAGCTTCTCAAACAGGGATCTTTTGGCATTGGTGGCGGGCCCTAGTTGAATGTTTGCCTTCAAGGGAGTTTTCATCTCCCTAGCATCTTCTAATTCCAGCGCCTTCAGACCCTTTTCTATCAGTTTTCTTTGACTAAGCCTTGCACTATCCTGTAAGAAGTCATATGAAAACAAATTAACACTGTGGTATTTGAACCCACAACCTCAGACTCTTTATATGAGTGATGCTCTTACCAATTGAGCTAAGTGCGCTTTTGAGTAAGGAGCTGTTGATTCATAGCTATTTGGCTGATCACCCCGGAAGAGGTGTACTTATCCCAGCATTCTATGATGTGGGTGGCACATACCAGTCAATGAACTGCTCATGGCAATTATGTAATCTAACACCCCTCTGTGCTTTGAGCAGGGACTCAACCATTTGATTTCATTGATAAAGACGTATTTTTATTTTTGACAGCTGTTAGGCTGCAGTCTTTGTGACTGTATAACTCTTGCTACCATGTCAGAAGTCATATGAAAAAAATGAACACTGTGGGATTCAAACCCACAACCTCAGACTCTTTATATGAGTGATGCTCTTACCAATTGAGCTAAGTGACAAAAGCTTTAGACAGGATGATATGATTTCCAGCATCACCTTGACCTTATACAACATTTGACCATTTACGCTGGACGCAGTGTCCACAAGAGTCCTGCTCAAAGACTCACAACAAGAATCCAACTTGGTAGATGCCAGTTATTATGCCTCTGGAAATCAACCACGTCCACGGCAGCCTGATAATAGAAAGCCACCACCTGCTCTGTCCTTCCAACCACGTTCAGTAGCTCCCACTAGGAAGAACCCGCAACTACGTCCTCAACCCACTTCACTGGCTGCTCAAATAGAAAGGCTTGACCAAGAACTCAAACAGCTTCAATCTCAACACTCTATTAATGTTTCAGAAGAATGCTCCAAGGAGGCCCCTGGGGCCAATCAGGTCAACAACTTCCTCACGGTGGCCGATGAATCAAATGACCCGGATGACTGTGGCTTTCTCATCTGTGAAGACACGCTCTACAACACATCCATCCCTGAGAACCCCAGGATCAAACTCGTGTACAATTCGGGCACCTCCAGATCAACGGTGTGCAATCTTTTTTTGTTACTTGATCCAACACCTGTCACCAAACAGCTAAACACGTATGGTGGTTGCATCAAAGTCCCTCATGTCAGAAAACTAAAAATTGGTGGTACTACAATCTTTCCGTTATTCTACGCTCCAGGTGGCCCCAGAAACCTCATCTCAGCCACCCAGCTAGAGGACCACAGTCTACGGGTAGTTCATAAACACCGCATGGTACTGGTGAAACTTGGGGATTGCATAGTCTATCAATTCCCACAAATTGGCAATCTGTAGATCTCATATCACTCCCCTTCCTCCAACGTCAACATGGTTGGCTTAACCAATGCCTTGGTGGACTGGCACATCACTCTTGGACACCCGTCAGAAGTATACCTGAAAAAATTTCTTCACATCCACAAAATCCCCACCCCACAGCCTTTCCTGTCCTCAAACCGGTGCAATATCTTTTCTGAGTGCAAGATCAAGCGGAAGTTGCATTCTAATCTACTCCCCACCTCAAAAAAACCCTTTCATTGAATTCACATGGACGTCCTTCAAATTACTCCCCCATGTAAGCAGTTGGTGTTCTACATATTGGCCATCATTGACAACTACTCAAGGTTCAACAGAATCTACATCCTGAAGAACAAATCCGATGCCAAGGAAAGAATTGTCAGTTACATCCACAAAATAAGGAATCAACTCAATATCACTCCAAGCTTCCTGCACTGCAACTGCGGTGGTTTATTTGGGTCAAACAAACTTTGTGAATTCCTCTCAAAACAAGGTATTGTCCTTGAGCAAGGCCCGGCTGATTTGCCTCAAACAAACGGACTCGCCAAGCGCTTCAATCAGACAATCCTCACAAAAATGTTGTGTCTTCTTGCTCAGTCAGACGTGCCAATCAACTACTGGGATGAAACCGCAAGGTATTTGTCCATTCTGATCAACCTGCTACCCTCTGCCTTGTTGGGATGGAAATTGCCGGTTAGCATGTTACTTGATGCAAATGCAACCATAGAACCCGTTTGTAACGTACTGAAACTGGTTCCATTTGGCCTCAAGGTGCACGTGCACAGCTCACCCCCATCCAAACTAGATGTAAGATCCAAACCGCTTCTGTTCCTAGGATACAAGCCGTACTTGGACGCGGGCCAATTCCTGGACCCAAAAAGACGGAAGGTTGTGGTAATCCAAGACTTCACACCAACTCGTCTGTTCTTTCACTACCTGTCAGCTCAGTCCTTGAAGAAATCTCCCTCTTCACTTCCACAGTGTGCGTCCCCGGTCTTGCCAACGTCTGACACTGCTACCAAGCCCATATCTGTCCATGTTCCCGCCTCTTGCCATCAAACGCATTCACATCAGGATAATTTGGAACCAACTGCCCCTGCTGATTCCGCACCACTTGCTTCTCCACCAGACGCCTCCACCAAGACCGCGTCTCTTCCCCTCACGCTCACCCATGAGCCTACCGTCCAACAAGACCCTACAGACCTTCCCGTTGCCGCACCCAAAGGCTATGCCCACGTGCCGTACTTCAACAAAGCTCCAAAGGACATCTCTGCCAATATCAACCCCACAGCTATCATCTTGCACTCCAGACGACCACATAGTGACCTTGTTGATGTCAAGGATGTGGACAAGATGCTCATAAGCAAGGTCATATTGGTCAATAAAGCTCTAGCAGACCCAGACAAACGTCCCAAATGGATCAAGTCAATGTCAGCTGAAAAACGGTCATTACTCATGCATGAAACAGGCACCCTGGTCCTGCAACCGGAAAACAACAAGGTCATTGGTAGGATGTGGCGCTTAGTGCAAAAGAAGAACAAATTTGGGGAAATCACTCAACGCAAGTCACTTTGGGTATGCTTTGGGAATCACCAAGAGTATCCTTGACACTACCTTGATACTTACTCGTCTGTTGGTCGGAGAAAGTCTCTCAAGGCGCTTCTCTCAGCAGCGTTGCAACATGACTGGCATGTCTTCCAATTTGACTTAGAAACGGCCTTTCTCTATGGCAATATTGACGCAGTGGTTCATGTGGCTCAGGTTGCAGGCTTTGAAGTACCCGGCAAAGAAGATTGGGTATGACAGATGAACAAATCCCTGTATGGAACAAAGCAGGCCCCGAGGTGCTGGCGCGCACATCTGGCCAGGACACTGCTCTTGCTTGGCCTCAGTCCTTCTGTTGGTGACAAATAAATCTTTGTGAACAAGTCCAAGACGCTCCTATTGCACCTGCACGTAGACAATGGTCTTGTTGTTGGGAGTGATTGAACCAAAATCATGCAGTTCCTGGAACTTCTGGGGGGTAAATACAAGATCAAGCTCCAAGAACGCCCAACTCAACATCTGGGTTACACCCTAGTTTGGAATCAGGATGGCTTTCTCATGATGCATCAAAGCAACTTCACTGAGAAGGCTCTAAGGGATCTTGGTTTTGAGCAACTCAAAGCCATCAAAGCACCCGCACCCATGAACATACACAAGGTGGTGGGACAAGAATCACCGTACTTTGATGTGAAGACTATGCAAAAAGCACTGGGCACACTGATACACTTGGCCATTAACACCAGGCCCAATATCCATTTTACCATCAATCTTCTATCACAGTTTGCAAATAAACCAACACAAGCCCAGTGGAAGATGGTCAAACATCTGTTCAGATATCTGAGGGGAACTAAATCCACTGTGATACTGTTCACCAAATCCACCAATCCTCAAGACCAACTATGCGGCTGGGCAGATGCGGATTACAGTCAATCCATCACCACACAGAAATTGACGTCCGGATACGTAGTTACACTATATGGCAATCCAATCAGCTGGACCACCAAGAAACAGACAATAGTAGCTCAGTCCACAACGGAGGCGGAATTTGTTGCAATAAACTTATGTGCAAAACAGATTAGGTGGCTGTCTACACTAATCATTGGTCTTGGAATACCAATCTTGAAACCAAAGATCAAGAACAACAACCAAGGAGCCAACTTCATAAGTAAAGAAGCTCAACTAAATCCAAATTCCCATCACATCAAAATACGGTTTCAGTACGTGAGAGATCTAGTTTCAAAGTCACTGATCTTGGTCAAACATACTCCAACAGACAAAATGATTGCTGATATCCTTACAAAGCCACTTGGTTATGTCAAAGTAATCCAGGCAAGACTCCAACTACATCTCACCGCTTCCAAATCTAGGAGGAGTGTTAACTAAAGATCCTGCAGCTCCCGCCCGCAGTCTACGTCATCTACCTCCGCGAGTGTACTTGGTCCTCCGCCAGGTTGCAGTCTCAGTGCTCCACTGCCTAGTGTCTCTATTCACTTTCTCGGTCCACCCTCTTCCGTTGCTCACCACCTGCCTCTCATCTGATTTCCTGTCTCGTCTCATAATCCGTCTCATCTCCACCCAAGTCGTCCTCAAGCCATCAGTCCAAAGCTCCATACAGCACATAAACCAGTCACTGGAACCCTATTAGCATCAAGGAGGAGCAAAAACCACCATCATCTTCTCCTACAATCAACTTTCCAGAGCCACCAGTAGTGCACTTGACTAAGGTGACAATTTGTTCCTCATTTCATTCTTTCCATCTCTTTCTTTCTGAACACTACTCTCTTTCATGAGTGCGTTCCTTACTGTCTCAATGCTTAGCCCCTGATTTAATTTCATATCCACACCTTTGTCAATTGTCTACTAAGATTTACTGTTACAAGATTTTATATATATATCAAACTGCAATAAAGAGATTCTTGAGTATTTCTCACATATCAAACATTAGTGTCATGTCTAAACCTAGGACAGCATCCGTTGCGTGAGCAGTCAAGTTTGGGAAGCATTCCAGGAACTTGGATTCAAACTTTTCTGTGTCACCTACCACTATCAATTCATCCACGTGGAAGAATAGGGCGGAGGACTTGTCCGGTTGCATGAACAGGCACAGGTTGGCATTGGATTTGACATAGTTGATCAAGGTCAGCCAGGATGTGAGGGTGTGATACCAATTCTTGGGTGCTTGTCTCAGACCATAAAGTGACTTTTTCAGTTCTAAGAATCTACTTTTCCTCTTGCATCCCTCTGGTTTGAGGATGAATATCTCTTCCTCCAGGGGTGCAAATAGAAACGGGCTCTTAACATCAAATTTTTTTATCCCTAAACCCTTGTCCAGACCGAAAATTATGAGAAGCATCAGGGATTCAAAATTTCCCGTGGGAGCAAAAGTTTCAAATACATCTATTCCGTCTACTTGCCTATTTCCCAGTATGCACAATCTTGCCTTCTTCTTGGCTGCAGCTGACGTGTTAGCCGGCTTATCTTTGATGACCATCATTGTTCAGGGGTATCTTTCTGGGGTTCCACCAAAGTCCTCCCACATGCTATGTTCTTCAATGCTGTCAAATTCTGCCTCACATTCTTTTGTGGTTTCTTTGTTTTTGTGAGTGATGTGTGATGTCTCCATTTCTGAGAGATGTGTATATTTTACTGGCTTAACCGTCAAGTTCCTAGGTCTCAAAGCATAGTTGGGTTCAATCACAGCTGGAGAGAAGTCCATTGATGAGCTTTGAGGAGCCTTGGACTGCAGAGAGGGTTTGTGCTCCTTGACAAACCTGTCAGACTCTTCTGCACATGACAGACAGTCTTCATCCCCTTGAACTTGGTGGTGGATTGGTGGGTCAATTAGGTTATCTTCTATGTGAGGTTTTTTGGCGTCTTCTTCCAGTATCAGAAATTTTCCCTCCGTCTCAACAGGTGATGCACCAGCTGTCTCAAATTCCAGGAATTTCACACTTTTAGTGTCTACCACCTTACCATTACTGTATATTATCTTATAGGACTTTAGTTCTTCATTGTAACACACTAGTCTCCCAATCTTTCCTGGTGTTTCCAACTTAGAGAACAGAGAATAAGGCCCAAAGATGAAACTGACTGGATTCCCTATTGGACCAAACAGACTAAGTGGCAGAGTTTTTTGTTTGAACAGTTTTTAGGGTGACTCCTTAGATCTGTGGCTGGGGATTTGATTGATAAGGAGCATACACATATCAACCAGGTAGTTCCAGTATTTCTTAGGAATACTTGAGTCATATATGATTTTTCTAAGACTGTCCAGTATTGTCCTATTGAAAATCTTGCTTGGACTGTTCTGCTCAGGTGTATATGGGTCTGCAAAGGTCTGCTTTATTCCCTTCAATCTGCAATAGTTGGTGAGCCTCAGATTCTTGAACTCTGTGTCCCTATCTGAATGGATGATCATTGGGTATTAATTTAGATGTCTGTCTTCTATTTCTATTGTGGTGATTAGCGCCTTTCTCACATCAGACTTACTTCTGATAGGGAAGGCAGCCACAAGTTGAGAGAAACTGTCCACTACCATCAGGAAGTATCAATCTCCAGACATACTTAATGGATCTATGGGGCCCAAGAGGTTGAGATGGATTTCTAGGAATGGTTTGTCAGCCCTTCAATGCTTTCCTCCAAAGGTGCTTCTTGTCATTTTTCCTACTGCACATGCCTCACAATATCTAGTCTTTGATACTTCAAGTCCTAGTTTGGATCTCAGTTGGTGGTAGCTCGTGTGTCCTAGAGACTTATGAGTCAGTTCATTGAGATTCAAGAAGGAGCATTCTGGATGAAGGTTAGTCTTCATTTCATTTTGATGAGGAGTCAGATCAACTGTGGGGATATTGTTTAAGTAAAAACCCTTGATGGTAAGCTTTTGATTGGCATTATATAAGTAGAAATAGTCTTTGAGAAAATCTATTCTCCATCCATCAATGATCAATTTCCTAACTGATAGAAAATTGCAGGATAAATGAGGTACTAGTAAGACGTCCTTCAGCCGCACCCTGTTTCCATCAAATTCCATCTCCACCAATCCCTCTCCTATGAATTCTAGTTGATCCTTGATTGAGCTTGTTTGTGTTTTTCCTACTTTTCTGTAGTCTAGAGAATCAAACATCAAAGGATCAGACATCATATGAGCAGAGGAGCCTGTTTCTAGAATGAAGTTCTTTGTCTCAAAAAGCTGATGATCAATATGGGAATGTAGAGAGCTGAAATTGGATTCATTGTGATCCTTCTTTCTGGGACACATTGGTCAAAGGTGAGGATGTAGCTTCCAGCATTGGCTTTCAGGGTGCTTGGCTAGAGGATTAGGCTTCCCTTTCTTCCACAAATTTTTCTTTTCCGTGTAGAAGGATACCTTATTCTCAGGTTCTCTTGAGTTGATGCCCTTGTGACTGCCTCTCTTGTTATGAAACCGCCTAAGATGGTCCAGTACGTGCTTGTCCGTGAGTTCCTTATCAGAGTGAGTGATCTGTTGCAAAATCATTTATAGGGAATAGGGGAACTTGTCCAGGATCAGGTAGGCGGTGATGTCCATGGGCAATATGATTTCAACCTTGTGCAGTTTGGATATGGAGGTCTTCACAGAGGTAATGAATTCTGGTACGTTCAAAGAGTTGAAGGGTATACACAGGAATTCTTTAAAAACCCAAGCTTGATTGGATGCTTGATTTGACGCAAAATAGTTTTTAAGGTCCTTCCGGATCTTATGACCATCTCTTTTGTTTTCAGGGGTAATGACATTGATGTGAACGGAAGTGTCAAGTTTGGAAACAAATATTGTTTGGATTCAAATGTTCTCGGAGTGACTCATTCCAATTGGCCTCCCTTATGCATCTCTCTTATTCTTCAGTAGTTTATTGAGTAATCCTTCTTGCAGATCAATCATGTTAAAGACTTGGCTTCTCCAAACCAAAAAGTTTTCCATAGTCAGAAGTGGAATTGCTTTGATTGCAGTTTTCAGTATTGTTGCGGTAATCAATTTGGCCATCCTTTTGGTTCAAATTTTCAGTACAATATTTGACTGTTAATCATGATGAATTTCTGGATCAAACCAAAAGGACTATATATTTATTTTAACAAACACTCAGTGTCTACTATAGAGTATCTAAAACCTTTAAGTTCCACTTATGCCAACAACACTTAGAGACCAGAAGGAAAGAAGTTAATAAGCAGAAGGTATAGTAGCAAGGGTTTGAGAATTTTAATTATTTTAATAGAGGCTATTGCATCAATGCTTTGCATCAGCTATCAACTTAAGAGATTAAAGAATTAAGAAATCCATAGTGTTTGCACCAAATCAAAGATGGGATCATTGATCCTCAGAGTTTTGATGATGATCTCAAGGAGAGGAGAACGGAGTTGTCAAGTTTGAGATCAAATGGTAGATGAGGTTGATTGAATGGCCTTCCGGAGTGAAAGCTGTAGTAAGTCTCAGGTGCCAATTGATATATAGTGGTTGTATTAATGGTGAGTCTTGAGTGGATGTTGTTGGAAGTCTCAAGTGATGATTTTTATAGAGTGATGAGTCTTGAGTGGATGTTGTTTGAAGTCTCAAGTCATGATTGATCATCAGCAGTCAGCAAGCTTGTATGCAGAGAGTTGGTAACCTTCAACCAGTTAATTGAGCCAGGTAGAGTTGATGCATATACACATATGCATTTTGAAGATAAAAACCCCCCGCAATAGTAACAACCCGCCCCACAATAGTGGGAGTATGATAATAAATCAAATCAAGAAATAGAAGGGAAATAGAATGAAAAAGAGACAAAGAAATGGAAATAAAAGGAAATAAAAAAGAAAATAGAGATATAAAGAGATAAAAACAGAAATAGAAAGAAGTAGAAGTGTGCAAAACTCAACAATTTGTCTGTCCCAATGATGTTCTTCCAATCCTCAATTGTCCAATTCAGATTCTCAGGAGCAAATACCAATTGCCAAGTCTTTTGGGTGGCATTTATAAATGGTTTTCTTGCTGAAACTTGGCATTGATAGCCAAGTTGATGGTCAGATTGGTGAATTGTCCTATTTGAGACCTTTGTCACAATTGAATTGGCAATTTTGTTCAAGTTGGAACATTTCTTGCTTCTCAAGACACCGCTTAGCTGGCAATGATCCCAATTGGTCAGTATCAATGGCCAACCCAATCACTTTTTGGTTTTTGATGGTCCCTTGTTGGTTATATCATTTTAGAAGGCTATAGATTGTATATTGGTTGAGGCCCAGTTTCTCATTGATTTTGTTACCTAACATTTCACCCTCATACATCCCCAAACTTCACGCCTTGACTTCATTCAATAGTTCTTTTTTCTTTACTTTGTTTGACATTGCACTATGATGGATTTGAAATTGAAAAAAAAAAAAAAAGGAAAAATCAGTTTATGAGATGGAAAAGGACAAAAGATTGAGGATGGTTCTTTAGAAAAGGATTTGAAATGAGAGGAAAATGAAACTCACCTGGTTTGATAGACCAAATCAAAATGGTCATGAGGCCTAAGACCAAACAAGGATGGAGGTCAACTGGCTGAGCAAGGTCACCCAGGCTGCACTCCAAGTTTGGGAGTGTGAACACCTGCCCTCACTTTGCATCAGTGAGACAACTTTTGTCCCCCCCCCCCCCTGTACAGTGGGTGGACAAAAAGCGTGGGACTGTTTGTCAAAGCAACCACATCTGGGTACTTCAAACAATGTAGATGAAGCCCTGGGTGTTGCAATCTTGCTGTTGACCATCCCATCTTTAGGCTCCCACTCCATCCAACCCATTGCCACATTGCCACTGACTTGGTTTTTTGATTTTGATGTCATACAACTCAATTGATCCAAAAAACAAAGATGGTAAGCAATCATTTTGAAATCTTATCCTTCATCTTTGATTCTGATTTATGTTTTTGTTTCTTGATATTTAGTCTTCTTCAGTCAATTGGTTGTTTCAGAAGATCAAGACAGTCCAACCACCAGAATAGGGTACAATGGTGATTGTTGGATTTGTTTTTAGAACAATGTGAACCACCTCCACTCCAATTCAACCTCAAGCCTCTCAAGGCACCTCAAAGTGTGAAAAGTGCAGAAAAATCAAACAATATGAACATCAGATGCATAGAGAGCTTGAATGAAAGTTTTTTAGTGGTTTCCATGACTTCTGACCTAACTATCTCAACACTATCATCACCATCTCACTAAGGCCATCAAAAATTAACATCAATTAATATTGGTTTTAATTATTTGTAGTAACTTTGAATATTAAAATTTCTTTCATTCAAATCATTCCTTTTGATCCTCTCTAACACCCCTATAAAGAAGAAAAAAAAATTTTGATGGTACAGAATTTTTCATTTTTCATTTTTTTTTTTTTTTTTTTTTTTTTTTTTTTTTTCCCTCCAGCATGTTTTCTTAGGGTTTTGTGCTTTTTTTTGATTTTGATTTTTTTTTTTTTTTTTTTTTAAAAAAAAAAAAAAAAAATTATAATTTGATATATTTTTTTCAAATTTTGATTGTTGTACAATTAAGTTACAGATGCTGAAATACATAATACCATGAATAAATGTAAGTACATGCCTTTTTTTGAACAATAGATTTAGTTTGGAACACAGGCCTGAAAATAAATGGACTGTTTTGGGTCAGTCAGTCCCATTATTTCTGTCCACCCACTGTACATTGTTTGAAGTACCCATAGTGTGGCCACTTTGCCCAACAGTCCCACAAGTTTTAGCAAGCCACTGTACGTTTGCACCTGAAACCAGCCATCCTTTTTTTTTTTTTTGATACACTCTAAAATCCTACGAGTTTTCCAGAGTGCGGAAAGATCTCTCAAAGAGTTGATTGGGGGTACACCTGTTCACATCAATCACTCTGCAAGCTTCTCAAATCAACACCTCCATTGCATTCATCCAAGCTATCATCAAAGCAAACAGTGGCAGCTAGATCCCAACGCTAGAAGGACAAGGAGCGCAGGGGGAGAGAATGCTTAGGTTGTGAAAGAGAAAAGCAAGGGTAAGATGATGCTGATATGGTCAGCAGGGGGGGGGGCACAAACGGTGGTGTGGACCTCTACGGAGGGGCCCCTCTGGGTCAGGCGACGCTGCCAAAACAGAGAGAGGGGAATACGGGATGAATTTCTTAAAAAAAGAAAAAGAAATCTGAATATCTTTTTTTCAAAAAAAAACAAATACATACCGACATACACAACGAGAATAGAAAAAAAAAGAAGAAATAAAAAAGTGCAGTGAAGTTTGTTTAGATGTAAGTGTGGGAAAGAAGGCGAAGGAAAGAAAAAAAGGGTAAAAGAAACAAAAAAAAAAGAAAAGAGGTCTTGACGAGGACAACAGTGTGGGTGCATATGCAGATAACAAATGTGGTGTCATGGTCGTTTCTTCTTGTTCTTTTTCTTCGTGTCATCCTTTTTGTTCATGTATGGCATGTTTCTTTCAAAATCGATTAAAAAAATCCACGATGATTACGAAAACCAAACTGTTGGAATAGATGGAAAGGTAACAAAATCGCGCGGTCATAATGAGCAAATCAGATCTTCATCAAGCAACTGAACCCAAAAGAAGCTCAGTCGCCAGATCATCATCATTGTCACCCGGTGATGATGATGATGATAGGACATCCCCGACACTTGCTTGACTTACCCGATCAGATTGTGAAGGAGTCAAGCCAAGAGGTTCAGCCTGGTGTTTACCCAAGACCAAGGATGAATCGGTACCAGCATGATCTTCAAATTCATAATCAAGGTCGTCATCCTCATCCGCTTCTCTATCTCTCGCTGGTCCCTTCACGTTACTTCCTCGAGCTGCGTCGACCTCGTCGGTCTTCCCCTTCGTCTTCTGATCGTGATGCAGTTTGACGATAGGCACTTGAGCAATTGTTGGAAGAACATTGGAATCATCGACGATGTCGGATCCTTCCGCCAATGATTTCAAACCCTGATCACGGGTAGGAGTATCTGGTTCACTACCCTTCTGGCCATCAGGTCTGGAGGCCAAAATAAACTTGGGTCCTTCGTTTTCATCCGCCAATCGAAGTCTAGGTTTCCCTCTGATCCAACCAGCACCTCCAAACTGAGTCCTGCGAATTTCATCATCCCCATCATCGTTGACTATACCTACACTCTCTAGCCTTGAATTCCGATCCTGGACCGAATTCATCAGGCGCTCATGGTCCTTAGTCGTCATGTGGGTGTCATGATCATTTGGATTCGGACTGGATGATCCATATTGATCGGTAGAAGTACGGGGAGTGGCAAAATCAGATTCGTGCCGTTGGGATGCTGTGGGTCGATCGGTAAGAGTCTCCATCCTCCTTCCCTCTCGAATCGTACCATCTTTTTCGATCACCGGACTTCCAAACATTCTAGCCCCGCCAAACAATCCCCCGACTTTGACTTCCTCAACATGGTTGAATTTACCCCAATCGGCAACTTGACCCACTTTAATCTTTTTCTGAGGTGGGCCATAGAATCGGTCGCCGGGAGACGAGGGATTCACTACCGTTGAGAGAGCTTGCGAACGTTCACCGATGGGATCGGATGAAACGACGACCGAATTATCTTCGGTGGGTTGAATCGACGAGGCCTCGGGTTGGGAGGCTCGGACCTTATGAGTGGGCTCGAAAACCATCGGGATGAGGCCGTCGTCCCACGTCTTGGAGCGTCCGAGTAAAATTAATGAGGTCTCGAGGAACCATTCGTTTCGTTTCAAGAAATGTACGACCACCGTACCGCCATGAGGTCGATTCAGGAATCGATGATTCCGAATTTCAATCTCCGCTGGATCGTACCGTAGAGTGGGGGCGAGCACAAACTGGGGAAGCGACTTGGTACCGGTGATGGACCCCGCAGATTGATCGGAGGGAGTGTTGAGTGAGTGTCGTGATTTTGAGGTCTCGCGGGCCTTTCGATCGTTCATCTCAGCCGCGAGCCCCTCACGAAGTTTGTCCTTCAAAGGTGATTCGGGCAAATCTTCCATCGCCGGCATCTTAGCCATCAACTCACTAGGAGGTCTTCCAAACTTGAGTGAGGGCTCTTGATAATGATCTCTAACTGGTAGGGTCGATTGACCAGGGCCGGGTTCTGATAACTTGACTGAGCCCGGACCACCGATGATGGAACTTTTCAATAATCGGTCATCCTGGGAATCGAACAGGACTTTATCCATCGGAACCAATTGTCCAACCGGCCGTCTCCAGCCTGTGCTGGCGAACCGACCCCCGCCCTCGACCAAAGCTTCGACTTCCTCCTCCATGGTCATCATGCTCTTCGGAGCAATGTACCGTTCTTTCCACCTAGAGACCGTACTGTAGGATTGAGTGCGGCCGACCCCACGGGTGGCGATCTCGGTATCGGTTAGGCCAAATTTACCTTCTTCGCGGACTCGTTGAACCTCGTCGGGGAATAAGAATCCATGAGAATAGGTCGTGCCGGCCTTGGGATGATCATAAATCCAACATCTCTCAGTGACCCAATTGATTTGACTGGCGTTGGGATGAATTCTCATCCACTTGGCCACTTTCTTATCTTCGGCTCCAGTCAGATAATTCAAGACTTCCGAGGAGCTGGCCACGTAACTGACCAAATCGGCGGAAAGTGCGTAACATTCTCCACCCATAAATAGGTTCCGGATCAAGTCTGAAAGGTATTCAATTGAGTGAGTGAGAGCACAAGCTTCGAGGGAGTATGGATGACTGAGATCGACTTACAACCCCAGTATGTCATCGAGCGCGGCGCAACACGGAGATGTCGCTCTAGTTCACTCAAGACGATGAACGCATCATCGTCGGCCTTGACGACGAAATCGGCCTTCTTGAAGCCGACACCGACGGTGACCGTCTCCATCCCTTCGGGCACCATGACGCCACCAATACCATTGATTCCCGTCTTCGGTTTAGGTTCTTGTAGTGGATGATAATAGACTGGGATCGTCGCGTTCTCACTGGCCCAATTCATAAATGCATACGTCTTGCCTCGGTTCATGTTTTCCTGAATGTCAAGAATGACGATATCGTTGTAAGTTTCCATTTCGAGAGCGACCCTTCGGACGTGTTGGATCCGAGGTCGACCGAGGACAAACTTGAGTTGGACGTTATTTGTGAACTGGCCGGTAAGGGGATCGACGGGTCTCGAGTGACGAGCGTAGGTAGAGCGAATGAGATGACGACGTTCATAGGCAGAATCGATGGAAAAGACGCCGACGAACACGTTGACGGGTTCGAGGGAGTCAGCGAGTTGATGTGGGAATTCACGTTGCTCCTGACAATAGGTTCGCCAGGGTAACGGTTCCTTATCAGTGTCGAGATAATGAACGAGGAAGACGGTGAGCGAGACGGCGAAGGAGATGAACAGAACGAGGCCGAGTAGGATGCCAAGAGGTGATCGATGACCGAAAGACTTGTTGAATAAACGGATCGATAGAACAAGATGACTGCTGAAAGACCTTATCCATCGCCGCAAGCGGCTGGTGGACGATCTCCGAGACGATGTCGGCAAAAAGTTCGAAGTGGCGATGGAAGAGTCGACTGATTTCTGGTTCAGCAGCTGATCTAAGGAGGAAGGGGATGAATGAAGGGACGTGGTCGAAGAGGAGGAGGTAGCCGAGAGGGCATGAACCGAATTTTTACGTTTGAATCGACGAGAGGAAAACCAGCTTGGTTTGGAACGATAGTGAGCTTGCTCAGGTGATGGTTCTCGAGACAACGGAAGGCTTGGCGATCGCTTCGAGTCGGTGACCGAAGGATGAAGAGGAGTATAGCGACGGGGGTTGTTCCTCCGGGGATGAGCCGATGTCCGTAGGTGATGACTGTAAGAGTGGGATGATACGAACGAACGAGGGGTTGAGTAATTGGGCAAAGGCAATAGGGAAGCTGAGAGGAGAGTCAAGGGGGGACTGACGAATGAAAGAATTCGGATTCGGAATTGGAGATGAGATCATCGGAGAGTTGGAGGTCGTGTTGTTGCTGATGTTGGTGGTGCTGGTTCGAGGATGAAGGCGAAAGCAAGCCATGGAATCGGGAGCTGACGGTTTCGAGACATCCAGTGGGTCTATGATCACTGGAGATACCCGATGAAAGGTTGACGAAGGAGGAGATCGGATTCGAGTGATCAGGCTTGGAGGTTAGGCGATGATGGTGATGATGATGATGATGATGATGATGTTTGAGATGGTAAAGGTGGTGGTGATGGTGGTAGGATGAGGAGGGGTTGATGGATTGGGACCAATAGAGTGGATGTGAGGAAGGGTGTGGGAGGAGATGATGTGGGGGAGGATCGAGAGGACTTGGGGGACGAGAGGTATAGGAGGAAGAGCGACTATCGTCAGAGTATGAGGATCGATTGAGAGAGTGATGGTCGTGATAGATGGGAGGGAGGGATGGATTACTGGTGGGGGAGGAGGAAGAGGATGAGGAGGATGGGCGGGGTGGGGGAATCTGAGATGGGCTGATGATGATAGCAGAGGAGGGAATGGGAGCAGTATTAGTTGCGGTAGGAGTGATGGTAGTAGTACTAGGAGTGGGGGCGGTCGTCGTTGCTGGGTTGAAGGGCAGTCTCCTCCTACGCTTAGACGACCTGTGGGTGAGTGGTTGATGGGCGAGTGATCCAGAGGACTCGTCGGATTCGGTGGACGAACTGAGGGTGTAACGTTCGTCGTCATCATCGACGAGGTTGGAACTGGAGGGATCGGAGGTGGGGGTGAATCGATCGAGATCGGAGATAGGAGGACGAGTTGAGGATGGGAGAGGTTGTGAATGGGACATGATGAGATGCGAGGGAAGATGGAGAGTAGAGGATCAGAGGGGAAGAATGGATGGACGAGGGCAGAAGCAGGTGAAGGCGAGAGAGAGAAGGGAAGAGGTGATGGAGAGCGATGAGCGCGGTGGGGGTGGGGATGGAAACGGAGGCCAAGAGTGAAGGGTCGACGGCTGTCAGGTGGAAGGAAGGGCGAGGACCGATCGACCGAGGTAGGAGAAGGGGATAGATAGATAGATAGATAGAGGAGAGACCGGAGAGGATGGAGGGAACGAGGGACTGAAGTGAGTATTAGGAGGCTCTAGTAGTAAGTATCCTGGGTACGTATGGGAGGAGCGAGATAGCAGGCAGTCCAGTGCTTGGGCCTAAGGCTTGATTGATGAAGCTACCCCTCCCCAGGGGGGGACCGAACTAGGCTAGCAGTCGAGTGTCGACGTAGCTGGTCATGAGAACATGTATGGAGGAAGCGGAGGAGGGGATCATCAAGATGGAAATGACGGTCAAGAGAGAGGGAGAGAGGAAGTAGACGAGAGAGCGCCAACGGGAGAGAGAGGAAGGAAAAGGGAGGAATCGATCGATATCATTTACTAGATCATGCGAGATTGGCTCGAACCGATTCGATGAGAGCTCGAATTGAATCATGAACGGTCAAGAACCAGTCCTGGATGGAATGAAGGTGATGATGATATCCAGGAGGATGAAGAGAGGAGAAGCAGTCGATGACGACGACGAGGACGAGGACGAGGACGACGACGACGACGACGACGACGACGAGGACGACGACGACGAGGAGGAGGAGTAGGAGGAGTAGGACGACGAGGACGAGGACGACGACGACGACGAGGAGGAGGAGTAGGAGGAGTAGGACGAGAGAGCGAAAGGACAGACCAGAGAACTCGAAACCAAGTGCTCTGATCACTCGCTCACAGACAGTATCCACACTCGAACTGGATAGATTGAGCGATGAAGATGACCCATCAGGTCCAGGATAGCAAGCAGACTTGAATACATCACAAGCAAATACTATATACACGTCACCCGAATCCCATCGAAGATAAGTACATGATATCAATAGGTTGCTTGTAAACTCTATGCCACCGCTCAGATCGATCATGACGATGTAAAATCAATAAGCATCTCAATAAAATATGTTGTATACCATGACATCCCAGAGAAGTTCATGATGATCATGAGCGAGAAGTCGAGGAATTCGATCCTATCCCATGATGGCCATCCCTTCCTATCCAGAACTCGCAACTCGTACACGATCACATCCGAGCACCACTGTGAATTCCATACATACCGTCATCTTATAAAATGACATGACACCTAACATCAATACAAGTAGTACCGTATGCTCACAACTGGTTCGTAGGCACCTGCACATACTTCCATCCATCCATACATACATATCTAGGTCTATTGATCATCAATCTCATCAGGATCATCCATCCATCCACGATTTCACCCCAACCTGCTCATCCATCCACCCATCGAATGGTGAACGTGCGGCAGAGACGCACGCAAGCACGCAATTCAGATGTAACCCACTTCCACTTGTGGTGATAATTCACTTCGAGGAATGACTTGAGGCGTCGGAATTCGAAGGTGACTTCATCCATCTCTCTCTCTCTCTCTCTCTCTCTCGGGATGGGATAGATGATCCCGATCCAATCCGATTCCTCTTACGACCACCTATATATGTACATACAGTGGGTGGACAAAAGGCGTGGGACTGGTTTTTAAAGCGCCCACACCCACCCACTCCAAACCAACCCGGCATCCTTGCGCGACTTTTCTTGTCGAAGGGTCTTTGACAATCCACCTGTTGACCACATCGATCAAGCCGCCACCATCCCCTCAACCACCGTCCTTGATCCCATCCCTCGACTGCTAGCGCAATGACTCCGGTAAGTGGGTGTACAATATGACACTCACAAAAGTTGAAAGCGCCTGAAATACAAAATGTGATCTTGAAGGAAGTCTCAACACGGACCATTTGACAACAAGCTCATGAACTCGGTTTTTCTTCCAGGGTGGCGGTCAATAAGCCTTTTATAAATGAAGATCAAAGAAAACAACAAATTATCTTTGCATGCAAACATCATCACTGGACTGTTGAGGACTGGAAGAAAGTGATTTAGACCAATGAGTCAAGCTTTGAAATTGGCAAGAACTCACAACAAGTCCTGGTCTGGAGAACCCCCCAAGAAAAATTCAACTCCAACTGTCTTGCTCCCACATTCAAGAGTGGGAAATCATCAATCATGACCTGGGGTGTTTTCATTGATGAAAGCACCTCTCCTCTTGTTTTGATGCCTCCAAAACAACAACCAACTAAAGATTTCATCAAGATTGTTTACAAAGGCACTCTTGGCCCCTGAATCAGCAACCTCAATCAACCCAACACCGTTTTGATGGAAGATGGGGCCCCTGTTCACAAGACCAAGATCAGCAAGGACTGGTGATGCACCAATGGTATCACAAAACTCACCTGGTTAGCTCAGTCCCTGGACCTCAACCCAATTGAGAATTTATGGAATTTTTTTTTTTAAAAAAAAAATAATCAAACGTTATATCAACCAAAATTGATCCCAGAGATGGAAAGGGCCCTCCAAAGCACCTAGGATGACTTTCCCCATCAAATACTCAAAATTTTCATTGACTCCATGCCTAATCCCATGCAAGCTGTCATCAAGGCCAATGGAGGTTCTACCCAATGGTAGATTTAATTATTCTTGTTTCTTTTTATTTCTTTTCTTATTCCTCATCATCTTATCCCTATCTTACCCAACTTCCATCAATTTTTGAGGGTAAAATCGTTTTCTCTATCTTTTTTAAAATTCATGCTTGATTAACAGGCAAATTTTTCTGTAATTTTATCTGTTAATTTTATGTTATTTCTAATTTTTTTTTTTAAAAAAAAAAAAAAATTAAACTTAATGTAAATTAAAATGAACATTCTCAGCTGGTCAAATAAACAAATTTAAAGCAACATTTTGTGTGTGGGTGTGTGTGTGTGTGTTTTTTTCTTTCTTTCTTTTTTTTTTTGTGAGAAAACCAAAATTGAAAAAAGACAAAAAAAAAAAATTACTGGGAAGAAATTGGGGGGTCAGTCCCATGCTTTTTTTCCACCCACTGTACTAGTGTATCATTACCCCCAGAATGGGATAGGAAGCCTTTTGCCCAGTGCATTGCCTGGTTCAGTATAAAATTTTCCTGGTGTCAATGCAAGAGGTGCATCTAAAACAACATTGACAAATGAATACAAACCCAAGGACATCAACACCGGGTGAGGTGTGGGAAGTCTTTCAATCTTTTTATATTTATAGACTAGAGTATTTCCCCCAAATTTGGGGACTGATTGGAATTTAATGATTTCAATAGAATGTGAATTGATATTAAAGATGTGAAAAATAAAAATAGGTTTGAATTTTCCATTAAATTGTGTTTGAGCTATTGTCAATTCTTTGATCTCAGGAGTAAGTCAAACAAAATATAATTTTCAAAAACATCAGTTTCTGGGATTTAATTTGGGGACTGATTGGGATTTAATAATATGTTGGTAATGATTGGAAGACAATTTTTAATTTTCAAATTAAATCATGATGATTAAGTTAAGAAATACATTTCAATTTTAATTTTCAATCAAATCAGCATTAAACTAAAAAACACATGTCAATTTCTTGATTTAGGAGTAACTCAAACACAATATAAATTTCCAATTAATCAGTTTCTGGGATGTACAGCATTTAAAACCTAATTTTAAACAATGTTATCAGTTTCAAATGAAATTTGGTTGTCAGCTCTATGTGTTACCACTACCCTTGTGGAGAGGCTGGACCTGCTCCTTGAAAATGCTACATATAACTGATCATGGCTGAACACTGGATCTTGCAGATATAGACCAACATTGGAAATTGTCTGACCTTGAGATTTGTTTATTTTCAATGAGAAAGCAAAATTTAATGGAAACTTTTTGCAAATCAACTTGAGAGGGAGGCTATTTTCATCAGGTTCAGTAACCAAGGGGATGTGGGGAATGGCAACCAGCCTTCCTATTGAATCACCAGTTAAAATCTTTGCAACTATAACATTCCTTGTCAATCTGACAACAATCAAGCAAGTTAAATTTAAAAGCCCAATTTTACAGTCCATGTTTCTCAACATAATTATAGGGGCACCCACTTTCAGAATTAAGCTATGAGGAGGAAGGTTGGTAAGAAATAATGTGTTGAGGAAATCTTGTTGGTATAGATTTTGAGTATCATCTTTGAAAGAGTCATAGCTGTAATAAGCTTTCATAGTTTGATTTAATTCATTTAAAGGGAGAAAATCCAATATAAATTTATTTATTTTGTAAACTGCTGTATTTTTTCAACATAAAATAACAGTCCATGAGATAACCATCTTCAAGGTAGCTATGGTGCAAGTCTGGAAAATCATTTCTGATCAATCTACCCAAAGCTTGATCTTCAATATAAATATGAATGACCATTTGATGAGGAAGCAAAATTTTGTTTGAAAGCTAGCTAGCTAGCTCACCACCAAGAACCATCAATTTTCCTCCAAAAGGTAGGTTAGAATCTATGAGGTCTTGAAGTAGCCTGTCAACCAACTCCAGAGCATTCCTGTGTCTTATAGGTGCTTCATCCCAGATTATCAAAGAAGCCTTTTTGAGAGCTTCACCCTTTTGAGAGTTCTGTGATACTCTTGATACAGAGGATTGATTTAACCTCAAGAGAATTCTAAAGGTGATATGAGCTGTTCTTCCATTTGGTAAATTCATGGCAGCTATTCCACTACGAGAAAATGCCATAGCTATTCTTCCAGATGATCTGATAGAGGCCAGCAAACATTTTAATAGGAAGGTTTTTCCAGATCCGCCAGGTCCATCAATGAAGAAGTAAGAGGGGTGAGAGGAATTGCATGCATGCATTATCTGATCAAACATTTGCTTCCATCTATGATTCAGACATAATTTTTTTTTTTAGTTCTGATTCATTTATTAAAGAATTTTGTTCTTCCTCAAGGATACAGTTCCTTTTGTTCCTTGGTTCCCCCACTGATTGATCAATTCTTGGAATCTCAGGAAAAGCTTCTTCAACACTTGTTCCAAAATTTTGAAATACAATAGGGGTTATGGATTTTAATATTTCATTGGTGAGAACTCTTTTATCTGTGATTCCAGAACAAATTAAATGATTAACCATCAAATTGAAATAAAACTTCAATAGGTTTTGTGGTTTTTGAAGGCTGAAAAATTGCTAACAGCATTCCAAACAACCTCCTTAGCTCAGAAGGTCCAAGAGATTCTGCAGATTCTTCCTGATGACTTGAGGATTTTATTTCAAAGTAGGACCAGCTAGATTCTGGTAACAATAAAAAAAGTGTAAAAAAACTAAAAATGGAATGAAGAAATTTAAATGTTGAAGCAAGATAATCTCACCAGGTTGATGTTTGAATAACAGTAAATGGCTGAGAACTAGGCACAAGGTTGATAGAAAGAAACTGGACAGAAGTGAACAACAACAGGAGAGAAAAGGCTGGATAGAGAACAAATCAGAAGTAATTAAAGACACGATTTGAAAAGAATCCCCCAGCTAGACAACAGATTTAAAGCTTGAGGGGTGAATTAGAAGAGGGATGCAAAAGTTAGAGGGATTGGAGTTGAGTTGAGTTTGAGCAGATCAAATTAGACTTGAGGTGAGTTTGAGCAGATCGAGTCAAGACTTGAGGATGGAGGAAGTTGATGAGAGGGGAAGAGAGACAGGAAAGAAAAGAGGAAATGTGAGATGCAAGGAGACATGAGATTGAGGTCAGGAGAGGTGAAGAATTGGAAGGGAGACTTGGATGAACAAGGAAGCTGGAGGATGGGACTTGAGGAGAGAGCTGTTATAATTATGGCCAGAAATTAGCTTAGGCAAATGAGCAGTATTTAAAGCAAAAGAAATGCTGGACAACTTGTTTCAATAATTGCTTGATGGGCTCTCACAATGGGGCAACACGTTGGATGACATTGTTGATGAATTCAATTGGATGATAAATGGATGGATGGAAAAAACCAGGGAGAAGAGATCCTTAAGTAAAAAAGATTGGCCTCTTGTGAGCCCATGATACAAAAAGCCAAAAGGAAAATTTCCCCCCCAAAAGAGCTCTACAGGCTCTGCAGGCCTTGTTACTTGGTTTGGGCTACATCAGCTCACATGGCATCAGTCCCTGAACCTTTACAATCAGCCCATTCTGGTCCATTCTGGTGTTTCCACCCTTACAGGGCTGAACCAGCCCCTGTGCTGTTCAATCCCTGGGCCGGTTGTCTGTTACAACTGGTCCTATTGCCCCACACACTGGCTGGTTGCCTCATGCAACCAGCCCCTGGCCATATAAATGGCCAGGTGGGACCCAGGGCACACCTGGGTCCGGTCTCAGACTCACATGGGGGGGGGGATGGGACCAGCGGACATGCTGTACCCCCCCCCCCCCTCTTTCTCCCAGATCCCTGGAGGGGGCGGTTAAATCCCCCTACCAGGGGCCCTGGGGGTTGATACCCCCAGGGTGTCATCAATGGAAGTGGTCTGGGGGGTGCTCAAATCCCCTCAGCCCGGTCGCTCCTCCCCCTTGGTAAAGGGGGGGGGAGAGCTCCCCTGGCCTCTGCGTTGCTTCAATGGTGGAGGGGCGGTCAGGTCCCCCCAACTGCTGGTTGCTTTTTTGCAACCAGCCTTGTCATCCCCTGGGCAAGGGGGTGATGAAATACCCCCTGCCCTGACCAACCGTTGTGGTGCTCTTTTATGGACGCGAGTCAGGAAAGGGCTGCAGGCGGCGCGCTCAGCAATGGGAAGGGCCTTGTCACAGCTAGCTGCGCTGCGGGCTCAGCAGCAGTCAGGTAGGCCCAGCAGCGGTTGGGTTGGGCTCAGCACCTGTAGACGGGAAACGACGGATCGCGCGGACCAGAAAGCTTGCGCGGATCAGAAAGTTTGCGCGGATCGGAAGGCTTGCGCGGATCAGAAGGCTTGCGTGGATTGGAAAGCTTGCTTGGGTCAGAAGGCTTGCGTGGATTGGAAAGCTTGCGCGGATCGGACGGCTCACGCGGACCAGGCGGACCGCGCATTGCAAGACGCGCGGATTGGGTCACGCGGGTACGCAGATACCTGGAACGGGTTGTTGGGAGGACGCGCGCGGGCAGGCAAGCTGGGCGTACGTTGATATTGAGGGGCATGGGTTATGGGGCAAGGGATGGAGGGGTAGGATTGGGCTAAGGTTCTGTGCTTAGGGGTTGTATTTCATCATTCTTGCTTACTTGTGGTTGTACTTAGGTTAGGGTTGAGAGGGAGGACTTAAATACTTTGCTCTCAACTCTGGGTTGTAGGGGGGGGGGAAGGACTTCACTTCACGGACTGGACTGCACTCTAGGATATCACTTTTTATGGGATCGGATTGGATTGGATTGGAAAGGAAGGAATTCATCTTATTATTTCTCTCTCTCTCTCCCTCTCTCTCTCTTGAACGGCTGCATCCAATCTCCTTACAGACGCTTTGATCAATAACTTCCAGAACTTGAGGACGACTTCTGAGGTGTTGCTCCCTAAAGTTTCCACATCTGGGGGTCTGGCCGGGAAAGATCTTTTGTCAAAGTCTCTCAAAGGTACTCAAGGATGCTACCAACAGCCGCTTCTCTTCCTTCCTCCTCCCACGGCTTCCGCGCTACCCCATGGATTTACCCGCATGTTCGACTCAACATTGCGGAAGTGGAGCAATTCATCTTGCGGTATGAAACAATCGCGGACTCTGAAGGTGTTTCGGATTTTGAGAAGGCGCGCCATGTTGTCCTGTTCATCAAGGACGTGGAAGCGCGTTGGGATGTGGAGGAGATGGATGGCTACCTGAACCTGGATTGGCCGGAACTGAAGGAGGACATGCTGGCAAGATGGGGGAGGCGCGGTTCTCGCTTTTGGAAGGACAATCTCAAGCCATCCGCGGAATTGGGTTACAAGGCAGGCGCGTGCGACGGGACCCGGTTGCAAGCGGAAGTGGACTACGCGGAACTGGAGTACTACAGGGCAGAGTATGTTCCGGCCCCACCACCGGCAACCATCTCTTGGGCTAGCGAACTTGCAGAGGTGGCAAGGGGCCTTGAGGCCTATCTGGAGAGTATTCAGTCTCCCAGCGCATCTGCGCCCCGCATGTGCGCAAATGGGGAGGACGACGACCATTGGTGGACGGGAAAAAGGGACCAGAAAGTGGATTCAAACGCGGAATTGGTTTCCCCAGTGGGGGCTAAGAACGTGTTGGGGAAGCGGGACTCAATGGAACCAGTGCGGCCTACTGACAGGAAGCGGGCGAGGACAACGGAACGGGAAATGGATGCTCCGTGCGGACTGGGAATTGGCAAGCGGCGGACGGATCTTGCAAAGAAGGTACACACGGCGGCGGAAGAGACGGACCACGCGTTGAAGAATCACGACCCAAGCTGGACCTCTTTGATGGCAGGGAGCGCGCATTTGGAAAGGGTAGTGGCAGCAATGGAAAGGATGGGTGCGGAATCGACAGACGGTAGGGCGGAGCGGAAGGGTCAAGTGGTCACGCGCGGTCTGGCGAGCAGGGAGCAGTCAGAAATCTCCGGAGGGGAGAACAAGGCCGCAAGAAGGGCAAAGGGCAAAGGATGTTGTGTGGACGGGGTGGGGAAGAAGAGAGCTGGGATTGAAAGGGTTTCAAAGCCTCTTTCCTCCTCCACGGCGGGTTGTTGTAAGGACGTCTGGGGGTGTTCGCTTTTGTTTGGGTTTTGCGCGCAGATGGGCTCAAATTTCAAAGGATGCAGGAGGGTCTTGGCGGCGGGAGGTGCACCTAGGCAGTCTGGGACAACAATTTGCAAACAAGGTCCCTGCGGGATTGGTTGAGGCAACGCTCCGCGGATCTGGCAATGGGTGGGGCGCGGTCGGCTGAGGACAGCGGCAAAGTTGGGGGGGAGCTAGCGCGGGGTGGAAGGTTGGAGTTGGGACGCAGGACGCGGGCTCAAAAAAAAAAAATCTCTTGTTCCTTCTTATCTATTCATTCTTCCTTTTCTGTCTACCCATGTACTCTTGCGGATACTCTCACTGGCGCGGATTTCTCACCTTCAGACTCTCACTGGCGCGGATTTCTCACCTTTTCCGACTTCTCACTGGCACTGATCTTCTCTCTCCAAGGCGCGGTCCTTATTCTTGCTCAGGGACTCACAAGCCCAAAGGCTACTCAATCGCGCACAACGTATGTCTTTTTTTTTGTGTATAGGCGCTAAATACAAAGGAGAAAGGATAACTATGGAAGGTGAGATGGTGGCAGATCTCTGGGGACAGAACTCAAGTTGGGGGGGGGATGTGGTGCTCTTTTATGGACGCGAGTCAGGAAAGGGCTGCAGGCGGCGCGCTCAGCAATGGGAAGGGCCTTGTCGCAGCTAGCCGCGCTGCGGGCTCAGCAGCAGTCAGGTAGGCCCAGCAGCGGTTGGGTTGGGCTCAGCACCTGTAGACGGGAAACGACGGATCGCGCGGACCAGAAAGCTTGCGCGGATCGGAAAGTTTGCGTGGATCGGAAGGCTTGCGCGGATCAGAAGGCTTGCGCGGATTGGAAAGCTTGCTTGGGTCGGAAGGCTTGCGTGGATTGGAAAGCTTGCGCGGATCGGACGGCTCGCGCAGACCAGGCGGACCGCGCATTGCAAGACGCGCGGATTGGGTCACGCGGGTACGCAGATACCTGGAACGGGTTGTTGGGAGGACGCGCGCGGGCAGGCAAGCTGGGCGTACGTTGATATTGAGGGGCATGGGTTATGGGGCAAGGGATGGAGGGGTAGGATTGGGCTAAGGTTCTGTGCTTAGGGGTTGTATTTCATCATTCTTGCTTACTTGTGGTTGTACTTAGGTTAGGGTTGAGAGGGAGGACTTAAATACTTTGCTCTCAACTCTGGGTTGTAGGGGGGGGGGGGGAAGGACTTCACTTCACGGACTGGACTGCACTCTAGGATATCACTTTTTATGGCATCGGATTGGATTGGATTGGAAAGGAAGGAATTCATCTTATTATTTCTATCTCTCTCTCCCTCTCTCTCTCTTGAACGGCTGCATCCAATCTCCTTACAGACGCTTTGATCAATAACTTCCGGAACTTGAGGACGACTTCTGAGGTGTTGCTCCCTAAAGTTTCCACACCGTCTTGTTGTGGTTGATTGCTGGCTGGTTCAACCCAGCTAGCCACCCCCTCCCCCTTGCAATGGCAAGCAAGGGGAGGGGGAGGGAGCCGGGGCCGCTGGCCCTTGCTCCCGCGGTGGTGGCTGCTGTTTGCAACCGGCCGGGCCTGCGTGGGATCCCTTGCCTGCCGTGACAGCCCTGCATGGGCCAAACCAAGGGATAAAAGCAGCCCCAAGCGGGCCGCGGCACGGGCAGCAGCCCCAATGGGCCTCCCCAAGCCCAAAACCTGAGATAAACACACTTTGGCGGGCCAGCCCATCTGGCCAAGTATTTCCAAAATAAACCTTGGGCCCAATTATTCCCATACAAGTCCATCTGGCTGTATTTGCCCATATCCCCCACCGGGCCCATTAGGGCCCATGTACCAATGAGCCTGTTTCACGTGTTTTGAGGCCAGTTTCCCCAAATCAGTGACATCCACACAGGCCCGTATGGTCCATGTGAGTGTCCAATAGGCCGGAGAGGCCCGTATGTGCATCCCATAGGGATTACACTTATACGTAGCACACGTGTAAGTGCATCCATATTTTAACAAGAGCAGAGAGGTGAAGCAGGATTGGAGTATCCCCACTCCTGCAGACGGTTGAGAGAGTGAGGAGAGAAGCATTTGGAAAACAAACCACCTTTTCTAGTTGTGAGATGACAGTAAAGTTGAAGCAAGGAATTAAACGGAAGGTTTAGTGGCTGCTTTGGTGAGCGCATTGGCTATCATGTTGCCTGACAATATCAGTTGAGTTATGAAAAGACCTTTGTCATGTTGTTCTAAAAGCCATTTTATTTGGGTGTCAACATTTTTTAGGGCTAACTGATGGGATTCTAAGTTAACCAAGTCATTTAGGGCTTTCTTATTGATGTAGGAACAATGAGTGAATTGAAGAACTGGGTTGATTTCTTTGATGAGTTTAAGGAGCCAAAGCGTTTCTTGAGTTGTGAGAACAAGAGTTTTAAGCTCTCCTTTGGTGGATGAGAGGGATACAGTGGTTTGTAGTTTACTGTACTAGGATACCAGGCAACCATAAAGTAGCACAATATAGCCGGAATGACTCCGTTGGGTTATTGGATTGTTACCACTGTCAGAGTCACTCTAGCATTTGATTTCAAACATAAAGGAGGGAGAGTGGAGTTTAAGAGCTAAATTTTTGGTGGGTTTAACATATCTTCACACACACTTAGCTTTGTTCCAATGGGACAGGCTGGGTTTTTTTTTGAATGGAGATAGGAAGGAGATGGAGTGTGATAGATTGGGGCAAGTTTGACTAAGGATATAATTAAGGAAGCTGGTGGAGGTACAAAAATTGATGTTAAGTCTGAGAAATTTTTGGTGATCTTCTTCTGATGCTGGTTCAAGTTTAACATTGGGAGTTAAAGGGGTGCTGATTTGCTTGGATTCCGTCAGCCCAAGCTCCTCCAAGGCGGTATTGATGTGATTAGGTTGATACAATGAGAAGAATCCATTTTTAGATTCAACATAGTGTTTGCCTTATATTTTGGAAAGGGGTCCATTGTGATATATACTGAATTTATGTTTAATTCTAGTGAAGAATTCAGATGAATTCCCTATTATCAATAGATCATTGATGTAAACAAACAAGCAGAGTGACTGAGCATGATTAATGTATAGACATGGATCAGTAGAAGAAACTCAAAACCCATCATTGATCAACCACATTTCCAGAGTATTGTACCAGATCTTTGGAGCTTGCTTTATACCATAGAGTGCTTTGTGTAGTTTGAGATAAGGATATGGACAGTCATAGCCTTCAGGAGTTTTGATGTAGATTTATTTGTCAATTGGAGCATGAAGGAAGGTGGACTTGATGTCCATTTGCTGTAGCGGGAGTTTATGATGGAGAGAAAAGATTAAGAGAGCTTGGAGGATCAATATTGAGCCAGTTGGAGCATAGTTTTCACCATAATCAAATAATTCTGATTGTTTGAGTCCCTTTACACAGAGTCTAGACTTAAATTGGATGCCATTATTGTTTGGGTTTTCCTTGATCCTGTAGACCCACACGGTAGTAAGACCTTTTTTACCTTTGGGTAGAGTTGAACAGCCTTCCAAAACCTGGAGAAGCTAGATTCCATCAGTCTCTCTCTTCATAGACTTGATCCAGTGACTTCTATCAAAAGATTTGAAAACATCTGCATAGCTCTTAAGAATGACACAAGTGATGAAACCTTAGCGTTGTGGTTTTTGGATAGTTTAACAATCACAAAGCAAAGGTAGTGTGGAGGGAGTTCACTCAACAAGCTGATCTTAAATTAACAATTTATCTTAAGATTTGGATGAGGAGGAGGAGGAATTGGGGAAAGGAGTTAATGGGTATGAGCTCTCATCTTCAGGATGATTGGATTTGGAACAGAGTGAGTCATTTTTTGATAAGATGGGAGGATCAGTGTTTGAAGTAAGGAGATTGGTGAGCAGATTTTCATCCTTGAGAAAGGATTCAAATGGTGAGTTTGATAGGGAGGTAGGATTGTCAGATTTAACATTTTAAAATATTCTTACATGTTTTGAGCAGAAAACATGCTTAATGGAGGGACAATAGATTCTATAGGAGTTTAGTTGGGTATTGAAACCAACCAAAATTCCCTTGATTCCTTTTTCTTCCAGCTTAAATTGATTGAAAGTTTGATTCAGAGCAATCATTTTTGAACCCAGGGTCTTTATGGGGTTTAACTTGGTCTTCTGACCAAACCAGATTTCAAATGGGGATACTTTAGTCTTGAAAGAAGGGAGGAAGTTTAGTATGGTGAACAAGCTGACCAGGATCTCATCCCAGAGTTCAAGAGGGCTACTCATGTCAATCACAGAGGTTTGGGTCAATTTGAACAAGGTTCAATTTCCCCTTTGAGCTATGGGGTTATGTTGTGGAGTATAGCATTTTGAAGTTGAGTGGGAAATAAAATTTTCATTGAAGAAAGTAGACAGTTTGTGGTTGAGGAACTCTCCACCTTTTTACAAGTGGAACTTCTTTAACATGTGACTGAATTTATTAGCGTAAAGTTTGACAAATTTGATCACTTCATCAGTGATTTTGGATTTGAGTTTGATTGGGATGCAGGTCTTGAATTTGGAAAAATCATTGGTGAGGAGAAGAAAGTATCTGAATCCAGAATGAGAGATAGGATTGATGGGTCCGCAGATGTCAGCATGTATGAGTTAAAATAATTTTTGGCTCTTGGGAAGATGTTTATTAAATGGAAGAAAATTAATCTTTCATTTGGCACATGAGACACAATTGATTTGAGCCCATATGATGTTTGGGAAATCACTCAAAATCAACTTGGCTTGATATGCGTGTGGATGTCAAAATTGTTGATGAAGAAAAGAGAGAGAGAGAGAATGGAATAGGCCATTTCAGGAAGATGGGAGTTTTCCTTGTGGATGAAAATTAAGTTTTCCTCAATGGTTCTTCTGAGAATTGTTTTTCCCCTGTAGAGTACCCCAAATTTCCCAGTATCCATGAGTTTTAAGGGGAAGCCTTGGCTAATTAATTGTCCTAGAAAGACCAGGTTTATGGTAAGGTCTGGAAAAAAGAGTGAGTTCCTCAACTTTAGGGATGCATGATGGGTGTTTAGCTTAGCAATTCCAATTCCAAAGGATGGTACTGAAGCATTGGGTTTCCTGGTGTGTATCTCAGAGTTGTCAGGAAGAAGATCTTTGAAGAAATCTGGATTATTGAAAATTTTGTTTGAGGCTCCTGATTCAAGAAGAATTTGGTGTCAATCCAGAGCACGGAAGTGGGTCTCTGCAAACATATAGGTTAGATGAGCCAATGGACCAATACTTGATGGGGTGTTACTAGTATTGGAGTTGCTTTGAGGTTGATCCTTACTGGGTCAGAGATGTTTAAACAATTGATAGCACATTTTCTTGTGATGAATTGATTGGGGATTATTCCAGGTGGGTTTGCAACAGAGAAGCTTGGTTCTATTAGCCAGTGCGGATGCGTAGGTGCCAGTTGCAACCTCATTTTTAACTTGATTGAGATTTCTGAGTACAAGATTGCCATTGATACAAGTTTCACAAAGGGATTGGGTAATGGTAGTCTTCAGGTGTTCTAGCTTGGGGCAAAACTTGTACAGGATTAGGTAAGCAATAATATCTTCATCCATACAAATTCCAATCTCTGATATCTTGAGTAGACAAGCTCTCACTTTGGTGATGAATTTTTCCACTTATCTGGGATTGAACTGGAGATTGAGGAAGTTGAAGAAGAATTGAGATCAATTTGTGGTTTGTGAAGAGGTGTAGAACTAATTGATAGACTTCCAGAGATTGATCCCATTATTAAGATGATGCTCTTTTGGGCAATTAATGTACATCCTATTGTCTAATTTAGCCAAGATATATCCAACAATTTCCAGGTTGATTTCTGAAGGACATTTGTTGGGTTTGGGGTTTTTCAGCCAGTGAGCAATACCTTTCAGAGAGAAAATAGTGTGTATCTTGGATTGCCAAAGTGAGAAGTTAGATTTGTTGAGATTAGGAATGGAGTTGGTGAGTGCCTTTAGAAGGGAGGAAGTTGAATCCACTGGTCCAGGAGAGGTCATGATGGTTGCCTGGTGAGCTTGGTTGAAAGAAGGCTTTTGGATTTTAACCATGATGAATTGAGGATTTTATTTAAAAGTAGGACCATCTAGATTCTGGGAACAATAAAAAAAGTGTAAAAAAACTAGAAATGGAATGAAGAAATTTAAATGTTGACGCAAGAGAATTTGACCTGGTTGATTTTTGAATAACAGTAAATGGCTGACAACTAGGCACAAGGTTGAGAGAAAGAAACTGGAAAGAAGTGAATAAGAACAGGAGAGAAAAGGCTGCATAGAGACAAAATCAGAAGTAATTAAAGACACAATTTGAAAAAAATCTCACAGCTAGACAACAGATTTAAAGCTTGAGGGGTGAATTTGAAGAGGCATGCAACAGTTAGAGGGATTGGAGTTGAGTTGAGTTTGAGCGGATCCAATTAGACTTGAGGTGAGTTTGAGAGGATTGAGTCAAGAATTGAGGATGGAGGAGGTTGATGAGAGAGGAAGAGAGACAGGAAAGCAAAGAGGAAATGTGAGATGGAAGGAGACATGAGATTGAGGTCAGGAGAGGTGAAGTATTGGAAGGGAGACTTGGATGAACAAGGAAGCTGGAGGATGGGACTTGAGGAGAGAGAAGAGAGGTGAAGCAGCATTTGAGTGTCCCCACTCCTGCTGAGGTTTGAGAGAGTGAGGAGAGAAACATTTGGACAAAACTTCCATTGTTGTTTACAAATGATGATCATACTTAAGTAGACCCTTTTCCAAGGCAGCCTCTCTGAAGGTTGTGTAAGAGATTCCATTTACCTGCTTTAGGTGATTGAAAGAAGTTGCACCAAAAAAATTATTCAAAAAAATTCTGAGATACAACCTCTCAGAATCAGCTGGATAAACAGTTTGAATAATTCAAATTGAAAAACCTCTCTGTCTTGGCCTCCATTCTTTTCTCTGGGGATGCCATGTGAAACTTTGTGTAAAATCAGAATATTTGATGGTCCTTGCCAAAGGGTCCATTGAATTTCTGTTGAAATATTCTGTCAGCATAGTTTTAGAATGGTTTTATCTTTGAAAAACTTCATCCAGGGCTTCATCAGGTTCAAAAAAACCATCTTGTTGGTCAGGAAGATAGAGTCCAGTTGTATAACAGCAGGTGAGATATCAGACAATTTAAAGGAAAAAATTCTCCAGAATGCCTCAGGTGCAGCAACTCATCTTGAATCTCTAAAACAATTGATTTCATCCAAGTTTTGACCAACCTCCACAGTAACACAGTCATGGAACTTATAGACATATTTGTACAGATATTTTACAGCTGAGATAACTGCACATACTTCTACATTGATGTGGCATTGATACTTTGCCAAGAGATATGGGTTTTAAGCAACAAACCAGGAATTATCAATGAGAGATCTTCTTTTGTTGTGGGAGAGAGATATTGTAACTCCATCTTGGCGTCTTTGATAGACAGAATAGGAATTTTCACCCATGATGGTTTCCAGGCAGAAGGCTTTGGGGTATCTCTTCCTGCATGTGCCATCATCCATGCAAGGTGATTCAAGGTTCAAAATACCACATGGTCCATGTATCATGTTTCTCTTTACTTGTTGAAAAACATTCTGATTTCTTCCATTAGGAATCTCTGCAAAAACAATCATGTGAATGTGTTCTTCTGTTCTGGGCTTGTGGTCATGATGCAGGATCACCAAGATGTGAGCATGTGGAAGGCCTCTCTTCTAGAATTCTGTGACATGAGTGCTTCCCATTGTGGTTCCATTGATTCCATCCTTGAATATTTAATCAAAGATACTTTTCAATTTTGAGTTGAAAAAACGTGTTACAATATCTGGCCTATCATGTGCTGTTTGACCTGGCAAAAGATTATGTAGAATTTCTGGCCATGCTGGGTTACATGTGAGTGACTGTTATAAAAAGATCAGACTTTCCCATATGCTGACCCATAGCCATAGAATCTTTATATCAAGCCTTCATTTCCCTTGGGCCACCTATAAATGATTGAGGAATGATATAATCACAAGCTAAGAATAACAAGATATCAAGTTATGCATAAGTATTTGTAGAATATAGAAATAAATCTCACAACAAAAATTGCAGAGAAACCAACTTAACTGTTCCCTGACCCAACTCAACCCCATGGTTTATTGCATCCAAAACACCATAGAACTGCTCAACCCTTAGATTATTTTGATTATTTCAAATATAGGATAATATTTCTGTCTCAATTTTTATGTATTGGTCAACACAATATTGTTGGAACAGTTGGCCACCCCAGTGCAAAAGGGAGTAATCAGAATGAAAAAATGCCAGACAATTTGAATAATAATTCATGGCAGTGAACCTATTCTTTCCTAATTCATCTTTCAATTATAGAAGAAAAACATATTCACCATGAAGATGAAAAAGAACATAGTGCAGAGGGTCATACAATTTTCTCAGTTCACTAATTCTGCTGAGGGAGCCATCTGAGTGCCTGATCAAAAAGTATCTATGGTTCAATCAAGCAGAATCATTACCTGTTTTAAATTAAAATCAATTAGAAAATGTTCAATTTCATCATCTGAAACCAAAAAAATAGGAAAAAACATACCTTCTATCCATATTGCAGCTATTTGGTCTCCTGTTGGTAGGTTGTAAAATCTTTGATCCATATTTTGTGAAGATGGATCAGCAAGCCTGATGGGTTGATTTGGACCAACCTCACAAGAAAATATTTTAAACATATTTATCAAACCATTATTTTGGTGTAAAACCTATTGAATCCTGAGAAAAAAATCCTGTGCCACATGTGAGTCCCATCTGTTCCAATTGTGTTATTCATTTTTCCTGTCATATATATACAATTGGAGGAATGATGGATGATTTCCAACAATGAGATTAAGACTACCAATGATATGATGAATAGTTCCATTCACCCTAAAAGTTTATATTCCACTTGTTTGGAAATTTAGGGCATTGCAAGTATTTTGGTTAAGATAAATTGATTTTAAGGCAAAAATGGAGTTTATCAGTCTGAAATTGGAGACCAGTTGATGCTCATGGGAATGATGATCCCTGGTAGAAATATTGAACATATGGAGAAACTCAAGTGGTGGTCTTTGCTTCTGTACTAAAACCTGTCCATTGCTAAAGCACAGGGAGCTTGTCTCATTTTGGAAAAGGCTTGCTTGACAATTTTGGCATGACCTGGTGGGTTGTAGAGTGTATGGTTCAAAAAGAGCTGGTTCCATCCACCCCCAGGCAACAGGGTGGCTAACATGTACTTGTTGAATGTTATATTCAGTTTTAACCATGATTGGAATGTTCCCATATGTTTTGAGCTCCATGGGATCACCTTGAAGAATAGTCTCTTGTGGTTGTCCTTCCAGGTATTCTCTGATTCCAAGTGATGCAGATTGTGGGGAACCATGGTCATTTTCATACTTTAGTTGCTCAACATGTTCATTAATTTGATGTTGATTCAGCTCCAAATGGTCCAAAGAAACATTGAGATCCTCATTGACATGAAAAAAATGAGGGTGACTTTCCACAGAAAGAGGAATGTTGGGATTTTGAGGAGTAGCATAAACATTTTGTTGAGGAGGTGGAGGAAGTGCACTTGCATTTGGTAGATCATAGAATAAATCAGGATGGGTAATTTTTGAAATGGAAATAGAATGAGGAGGAGGTTCATGTCTAGGCTGCGGTGACCAATCTGGGACACCTCACGGATTATGGAAATTTTCAAACTTTTTTACATCCCCTTATCCATCAATACATCTGCAATCAAAAAAAAAAAAAAAAAGAAAAAGAAAAAAAATTTTTTTTCTTGTGCCTCTATGGCTAACCACTCATTTCCCATTTTACCAGCTCTTCCCTGCCCTAGCGGTCTATGCAGGCCTTCCTTGGTCATCCAACGCCTGCCTCCTCTGTTCAAATCCCCCCCTTGCATGCGCTTTACCCAGATTTTTTTGCCAAGCCCGCGCAGGGGGCCATCCCCTCCTCAACTCATCACCCCCATCCTCCTCCATGGATCTCTCAATCTCATTGGCCATTGACTCTTGATTGGTCAATCTGTCCAACCCCTTGATCCACCTCTTCAACCAAACCCCATCATCTGATCACCCACGCGAGATTGGTCACGGGAACAATCCTTGTCACCTGACCCAATCAGTCATTCCCATGACCAATCTCACCCCCATCCTTACCGTTGGTGACCTTGCACCAACCTAACATCAATGTCAACACCAATGACACGGTTGCCTGTTGCAATGGCCATCATCCATCTTGCTCTACCTTAGCTTTGACTTATTGGCCCCAACAATCAGGACCAATTGGCTCTGCCCAATCCATTTCTGACGCCTGCAAACCAACATTGTTGTTTGCGGCTTTCGGAAACCTTGCACCAAAAACAACCAATGACCATGAGCGTTTCTTGCGGCCGTTGGAAAATTCACACCCAGCCTTCAACAGTCGCGCGCATGACCATTGAACCTCCCTTGGCCGACCGCAGTCACGGCCTGTCAAACCCATCACAACCTGTTATCCACTGCCGCCATTGTCCTTGACGCAGGCAGTTTTCTCCCCTCATACCTTTTTTTTTTTTTTTTTTTTATTGTTCCTCTCTCTCCCATTTCAGGCGCTTTCTGTTGAAAAAAAAAAAATTGAACTCATTTGTAAGTATCTCTTGTAAACAGTCTACAGGCCTCTTGTCTATAAAAGGAGGGGCTCTCCCCTGCCTTTTTGCATCATCCATCTCATATAGTAATCAATAATCTAATCATTCCGGAGGGCCTCTTTCCCTTCATCTGCAACTTGTGTGCTGGGTATATCTTTTGATTTCCCCTTGATCCTTTGAGCCTCCATACTCAAACCTTGATCCTTATCACCAATGATAGCCTTGCTGGTTGAAGAGAATTCTGTCTGCTTGAATTCTTGAGTGTGTTATAGCACTCTTGATCCCTTTTTCCAACCATACTGGTCTGATCCTTCCCTGATCATCTTTCCAGATCCAGTCACATTTGACTGAGAGGCTTCTTTAGGCTTGGAACCTGGAGTGTTAGACCCCCCTTTATTCTTTAAAAGTTGAAGTCTGCCATGCTAATCTTGAGTTCTTTGGGAAGTTTTGGGTCATTCTTGTTCAAATATGTTATTGCTTTGCTTCTAGAGCTTCATAAACAAATTTCTGTTTGTTTTGTTCAGCCACCCACAGTTATCTCGTACCCTTCAAGCGCTTGATTTTGGAGAGTTGGGCAGGTTCATTGAGAACCTGGATGCTGGTTGGGATTTACTTGATCTTTCCAAATCTTCTGCCAAAAACCAGAGTTATTAGCTTGTGGGCGTTATTACTTACAACTGACTTGTTCCTTTGAACTCTGAACAAAACTTTGACTTATTGTGTTGAAGTCTTTCCCTGCACCATCTTGCCTCAGATAGTGTTGATTCCATTGCTACCAACTATCCCTGAACTCCTCCCTTACATTGATTCCTTATTTACAATTTCCTGGACCTTGATTCCAGTTAAATTTAAATATTGTTGTAACTCTTACAAGGGCAGCCTAAAAAGCACCTTTCCCCTCCACAGAACTGCCTGCCTCTTAGCACTGTTTGGAGTCTTAAAACACTGATTGATGCGGTTGGCAGGGAGAGGTGGCAAGTGGTAAAGATCAGGAATGGGATAATGATCATTTGTTGATCTGGTATTTTATGGGGATGAAAATAAAGAATGGTGCCTTCTATGTAGAGCATTTTTGGGAGGATATGGTTCAGGTGGGAATGAGGAATAGTTCCCCATATGATGGCAATGAGTCAAGGTTTAAAGATCAGGAATGGGATAATGAACATGTGTTGATCTGGTATTGTATGGGGATGAAAATAAATAATTGTGCCTTCTATGCAGAGAATTGGTGGGAGGATATGGTGGAGTTGGGAATAAGGAAGAGGCCCCAATATGATGGTGATGGGTATCATAAAGATGGGTGTTGTAATTTGATTTGTGTAGTGAATTTGGAAACAAAAAATAAGGGGAGGAGGACCTTCTTCTATGTGAATTTGGATAGTGACTCATTTTGTTTTTTAATGTCAATATAGGGCAACCCTTTTTTGTGTTGATATCGGGGTTATGGGTGAAGCACATGAAAGTGGAATGGAAGGGGGTTTTTGTATATTTTGAATGCACAAAGCAAAATTTTGAACCAAGTGAGCAATCAGTGTCCACTACATGTGTTTTCCATGCATGTGTTGTCCATGCATGTGTTGTCCATGCATGTGTTGTCCATGCATGTGTTGTCCATGCATGTGTTGTCCATGCATGTGTTGTCCATGCATGTGTTGTCCATGTCCTCTATTTCATCTGTTCTGTTACATCTTCTCTGTTACATGTTCTGCCCTTGTGTTGTCCATGTTACATGTGTTGATTTTTTGTCCCTTTTTTGATCCCCTCCTTGTTACATAGCATACACGTGTTGGATGTATGTACATACAAAAGTGGACAGAGAGAAAAAAAGCAAACCAAGAAAAAAAAAAGTGGACAGGGAAAAACAAAAAGCAGACAGAGAAAAAAAAAGTGGACAGAGAAAAAAAAAAGCAGCTGAAAAAAAAGCAAACCATAAAAAAAGAGGACTGAACAGGATGAAAGAGGTGCATACACAACAACCTCAACAAATGAATACTAACCCAAGGAACTTGACGCTGGGTGGGGCATATGAGGTTTTTCAATCTTTTTATATTTATAGATTTTTTAATGCACTTCTCCATCTTGCCTATCAACATTGGATCATGAGGATTGTTGTCCGTACCACAACATAACCTCTCCAAACCCCCCAAATCCTTAAACAGCTTTATATTCTTTTTTCCAAAATCAAAGGGCTTTGATCACTCTCCCTGGCCACAAATGGCCCACCCCCACACCCCCAACCCACCTGGAATGGCGAATAACCCAAGTGCCGCAATGGACCTCAAGAAAAACGCAAATGCAAGTGGCAGCAGCCCACCCCCAATAGCCAAAGGAACCAGCAGTCTAGCAATCTTCATGTCCAATATTCTGGATGACCCAAACAATTATAATGCTAACAGTGATATTCTGATTGGTAGAAACTTGATAGAATTGATCTGAATCCTCATACAGACAGAACAGGAATGACAAGAAGCTGACAAGGAACAAGAAGAAGCAGACAAGAAACAAGACAAGCAAATGCAATTCTTAATGAACCACATTAAGCAATAAATTAAATCAAACCAAAAAATCTATGGACCAAGCCCAATAGGAATAGTGCCACCCATGCCCAACAGTGGGCCATCCTATGCTTCTCACTTCAAACAGTGAACAATGCCTCACATTAGACAGCCAGAGATTTCCCAATCCAGAGCTGACCTGAGGATGTTTAGAAACAGAAAAGCAATCATCCACTCAAATCCACTAAAAAAACAAATCATTAAGCTTCCTAAGGAGATCTTTGTACAGTGAGAAAATGAGGCCCTAGGAAGGATGAATGCCAAAGTACAACAGTTGCTAGTCATGGTGACGGCAGCCCATGTGATGAACTCAGGAGATGTGGTCTTCTACACTAAAAAAAAATACACCAAAAATGGCTGATGGACAACAAACACCTTTGGTCCAAACAGGTGCACAGGGACTTGGAAGCCACACCAAGCACATGGTTGGTCCTGGTTCATGGAATACCCAAGGAGTTTGACCCCACTTTAGACCACAACAAAGAAATGCTAGCAATTGAAAATCACTTTGGGAAGGAGGAAATTATAAAAATGAGATGGATCTTGGATAACATGCACACATCCAAAAAAGCCGGATCAATAGTAATTTCCTTTGCAAACAAAGACAGGGGTGACCATATAGTTTATTTCTGTATTTTAATGGACTATGATTACCATTGAGCAAGCAAATTCAAACCATACCCGGCTCAATGCTACAAGTGCCTTAAGACAGGACACTATGTCAAATGGTGCAGAGAATCAGCACAATGTCAACAATGCAACAACTCTTACATGACCAAAGAATTCCCAGCAGGCAAGGAGGAGATGAAAGAACGTGTGAGATGTCAGGAAGGACGCAGGAACAAGGAAGAGGGAATTGACAACATCCACCACTCAGTCTTCAGCGTTCTGTGCCCATTTAATTGGGCCTGGATTCAAATAACATGACCATCCTTCCTCCAATTTTAAAAAAACCCCACACTAACCAAAATAATGATGCACAGGTTCCCAAATTACCTACAGGAAGCATGTCTAATGAAGATGACTTGGCCCAAAATGGGGGTCAAAACCCCCACAGCATAGAATCCCTCTCCTTCACCCAACTAAAATGCCATATCTTTAAAGAAATCATACTGACCCTCCTACATCATCTCTCCTCAACCTCAATTCTACTGCTTCAGGAACCATGGGTGAACCCCTACACCCTTGCACCTTCCACGCAAAGTTACTGGAAAATGTTCACAGGATTTGAACACACACCAACAAACTGGCAAGACCAACAAAAAACATGCATATACATACAAAAGAAAATTCCATCCCACTACCTCACACAACTACCCAAAAACTTGAAGCAACTACTAGCCATACGCATTAAGGACAATAAAGGCCAAACTAATGCATTATTAAACATCTAAAATCCACCAAGCTCAAACCTGGGTCTGAAGTGTAAAAGTGAAAAGAGCTGAAGCTCAAATTGGATGAAGGGATTAATAAATGAGTGAAAGGAGCTTGTAATTTCAAGTGTAACAGACCTGAGATCAGGAGGAAAGGGGAAATCCAGTTGATGTGTTGGCTGAACAGATGATGAATTCCACTTGAGAGCACCATGGTTTATATAGACTAAATACATGATTGGCCAACAAGTGGTTGAGTACAAAATGAATAAGGTAAAATTAGCTTAAGCAGTTTAAGTGACATGGTAAGTGAAATGCTATGATTAGACAGTCTGAAAATCACAATACTACAACACAAGATCCTCTATTAAATAACAGATATAATTTATCTTGGTTATAACACAGCCTAGTTATATTTTACCTGTTGTTTGAGTACTTTAAGATAACAATAATAAGATCACATCAATCCAATCAATTATACTCTAAACTCCAGTGAAATTCAAATATATGAAAACTCAAATTCTAACATGAAGGACCTAGAGGCCTGGATGGAGGCACATAAAAACAGGAAAGCACCAATAAGTATATTCATGGACACTAAATTACTCCATCAAATGTGGAACCCCATAGGATAAAACTCTACTCACAGAGAATCCAGAACCCTCATTAACCTATGTGGGACCAGGGGGTTTTGCCTGGCTTCACAGCCAAGAATTCCAACCTTCTAAACTTCCAAGGAACAAGGCACTGTAATAGACCTAATTTGGGAAAATTTCAAAGGTTCCAAATTATTGGCTGATTTTTGCATATCAGATGAGAACCATGGCTCAGAAAATCAAGCCCTGACAGGGAAATTTAGACTGGATGGCTTCCACAAATTGACCTGGTGGACAAAGCCCCAGTGAAACAGCCACAAAGCAGCCATTTCCATCAACCTCCTCAATGCCCTACAAGCAAGAACACCACTGACAAGAGAAATCTATGCAGATGCCACTAATATGTCAGAAATACTGCAGGAAGCACAAGAAATCTTGCACAGGATGGTCAGAGACAATCTGCAACAGTCCAAATTGTGATGGGATCCAAAAATCATAAACCCAATCTTGAAGAAAAGAAAAAGATCCCGGACCTGGATGATCCTGACCAAGTCAGAGGAGGTGTCCAAATGCTAAAAATCATGGAACAATTAATCCAGGCTCAAGGTAAGAGAGATGAAGCTGGCCCACTGGCAGAGGTACTTGGAGGAACCAACAAATGGTTGGCTTTCCAGGAACTAAAAATCAACAAGAATTCAACAGGGAGACTAATAATTCCCACCCCTTGGTCAAATGAAACCTTTGCAACTGGGAAGGAGGAGCAGGCCAACCTCCTCTTTGAGGGGACCACACCAGAAAATTTCAACATCAATCTCTCTGATATAACAAGGATAGACAGCAACAGAGTGGTGATCTATAATGAAATCTCATTTGCCAAGGTCTCTTCTGCTATCAATAAGCTGGAAATGGGTGTTATAATTATGGCCAGCAATTAGCTTAGGCAAATGAGCAGTATTTAAAGAAAAAGAAATGCTGGAAACATTGTGTCAATAATTGCTAATGGGCTCTCAAAATGGGGCAATACGTTGGATGATATTGGTGATGAATTTTATTTGATGATGAATGGATGATGGAAAACAGCAGGGAGAAGAGCTCATTAAGTACAAAAGATTGGCCTCTTGTGAGCCCATGATACAACAAGCCAAAAGGAAAATTTTCCGCTGCAAAAGAGCTCTACAGGCTCTACAGGCCTTGTTACTTGGTTTTGGCTACATCAGCCTGCATGGCATCAGCCCCTGTACCCTTACAACCAGCCTATTCTGGTCATTTTTGGTATTTCCACTGTAATGGGGCTGAAAAAGCCTCTTAGCTGTTCAAACTCCTGGCTGGTTGTCTGTTACAACCGGCCCTTTTACCTCACATGCTGGCTGGTTGTCTCATTCAACCAGCCCCTGGCCATACAAATGGCCAGGTTGGACCCAGGACAAACCTGGGTCCGGTCACATGGGGGCGTGTAACCAATGGACATGCCGCCCCCCTCTTTCACTCGAATCCCTGGAGGGGGCAGTCAAATTCCCCTACCAGGGGCCCTGGAGGTCAATACCACCAGGGCATTGTCAAGGTAGGTGGGCTGGGGGGTGGTCAAATCCCCTCCAGCGCGTTGCTCCTCCCCCTTGGTAAAGGGGGGGGGGGAGAGTGCCCCTTTTGATGGTGGGGGCGTGGTCAATTTCCCCCCACCACCGGTCGCCTCACTGCAACCGGTCCAGCCACCACATTCAGTGGGGGGGGGGGTGATGAGGTCCCCCCCACCATGACTGGTTGCTGGCTGGTTCAACCCAGCCAGCCCTCCTCCTCCTCCTTGCAATGGCAAGCAAGGGGAGGGGGAGGAGCCGGGGCCATTGGCCCCAGCTCTGCGGCTGCCACCCAGAGCGGCAGCCGCGGCCGGGGTGGGGGGGACTCCATTTTGAGTCCCCCTGCCCCCTACAACGGCCCTGCGCGGGCCGTTGGGCCCCATAAACGGGCCAAAAGCAAAAACAGCGGCCCAAAGCGGGCCGCAACACGGGCGTTAGCCCCAAATGGGCTGCGACACGGGCTCTCAAGCCCAAAAAGTGAGTTTAACATACTTTGGCGGGCCAGCCCGTCTGGCCAAGTATGTCCAAAATAAACCTTGGGCCCAATTATGCCCATACAAGCCCATCTGGCTGTATTTGCCCATATACCCCACCGGGCCTGTTAGGGCCCATGTACCAATAGGCCTGTTTCACGCGTTTTGAGGCCATTTTCCCCAAATCCGTGACATCCACACAGGCACGTTGTGGTGAACCATTTGGGACACCATGGGAAAAGTATTCAAAAACTAAAAAAAAAAAAACCCTGTCCTTGCGCGTTGATCATCCTCATCCTGTCCTTGCGCGTTGCTCATCCTCATCCTCACCCTCGCGCGTCCTCATCCTGTCCTTGCGCGTTGCTCATCCTCATCCTCACCCTGTCCTCGCGCGTCACTCATCCTCATCCTCACCCTTGCGCGTCCTCATCCTGTCCTCGTGCATTGTTCATCCTCATCCTTGCTGATTGCTCATTGTCATTGTCATTGTCATTGTTGCGCGTCGCTCATCCTCATTGTCATTGTCATGCGTTGCTCATCCATGCCTTACCAAACCCATGCCGACCGCACCTCCAAGCGCTTGTCCAATCCTTGGATCCATCAATCTCCCGCCACACTCAATCTATCAGTTGCCAATCTCAAGCCTGTCAGGATTTACTCAATCGCCTCGAGCCATTGAGTCCTGCCTGCCATCATCCAATCCGTCACCCTTCCTGGGACTCTCCCACACCCTTCCATCTCCGGGTGGGGGTGGAGAGTGTTGACTACCGCCGGCAGACATCCGCGGCGGTCTGGTTCATTTTCCTTTCCCACCCCTTCCTGCCTTTGGCCAAGGGTGGGTGATTCCGGTATTGTCAAGCCCGCCCATCCACGGACAGAAGCAAGAGATGGTGAAGGGATGAGAAGGATTTCCACTGGCCTGCGTGATCAAATTTTTCTGATCAGATGATTTTCTTTCTTTTTCCGCTCTATTTGTAGAATCTGTTGTACATAGTCTAACAGGGCCTCCTGCCCATATAAGGAGGGGCTCTCCCCTGCCTTTTAACAGATCAGCACATCCGCTCATCACATCAGATATCTATGATTGCCCCTTGATTCTTGAGCCTCCATACTGAAAACCCTTGATCCTTGATCCTTATCACCAACCAATAGCTTTGCTGGTTGAAGAAGAATTTGACTAATTGAATTGTTGAGTGTGTTACACCACTCCTGATCCCTTTATCCAACCATACTGGTCCTGATCATCCTTTGATTATCTTTCTGGAACCAGTCACGTTTGACTGAAGAGGTTTTATTAAGCTTAAAACCTGGAGTGTTAAACCTCCCTTCATCTCTTTGAAGTTGGATTCCACCATGCTACTCTTGAGTCCCTTGAGAAGTGTTGGGTTATTCTTGTTTGAATCAGTTATTTTTTTGCTTCTAGAGCTTCTTCAAACAATTAGCTTTGTCTTGTGCAGCGACCCACAGTTATCTGGTACCCTTCAAGCGCTTGATTGCGGAGAGTTGGGCAGGTTCATTGAGAACCTGGAGGTTGTTTGGGATCAATTTGATCTTTCCTAAGCTCCTGCTGACAACCAGAGCTATTAGCTTGTGGGCGTTGTCACTCACAATTGCCTTGTCTTGTTGAACTCTGAACAATTCTTGACTCCTTCTATTCAAGTTTTCCCCAACATCATCTTGCCTCAGATAGTGTTGTCTCCCAGCTACCGACTACTATAATCTTTATCCTCTTACATTTGGTTCCCCGTTTACCAGGTTCTGGACTTTGAGCTTGGGTACATTTAAATATTTTTGTAACACTCAGGAGGGCAGCCTAAAAAAGCAACTATCCCCTCCAAAGAACTGCCAAAGCCCTTTGCCGTTTGGAGTCTTACATTTGGTCCCCCGGGCTGGGATCAAACCAGCAACCTTGGGATTTACAGTCTCAAATTTGTGGAATCAACTTTGAAATCCAATCTTTTTCTCTTTTTCTGTTTTTCTTTTTTTTGTGTTTCTGTTATCATCTAGATCTGATCCGTGGAGGAAAATTTTTCCAGAAGTAAGTCCTCCCAATTGTGCACCATCAAGGGGTTTGATCCTAGTTGTTTTTTTCCATAAACCCTACACTTGCCACACTCGTGAGCCACTTTGTAAATCTGTTCTTTGGATCCCTTAGGAAATCTTTTTTCAAAAAGGAATCTATCAGTACCCCTTCTACCTCTGTTCGGGCCAAGATGATCAAGATCAAACCTCAGAAAAAGAACTTATGCTTTAACGGTACAAATGTTGAACAGTTCCTGGATTCCTACGAGATGGCTGCTGAAGTGGACGGTGCTAGCAAATATGACATGGCTTATCAACTGCAATTATTTATCTCCTCTGATGAAGTCATGGAAGTGATTGAATCATTTGATGGATTTGAAACCCATGACTGGGTACTTCTTAAGGAGGCAATGATTGCCTATTGGGGCAAAATTGACATAGCTAGGTTCACTCTCCAAGATCTAGATGACCTAGTCTCTCAATGGACCTCCAATGGTGGTATCTCCTCAGCCTCTGATTATCAAGCTTTCAGGAAATCTTGGGACCCTATCCAATCCTATCTTATCCAAAACAATCACATTGATACGGTGGACAAAATTTGAGTGCAATTTTTTCAGTCTTTCTCTCCAGGAGTGCAGGAAAGAATTAAGGATGAATTGGTGAAATCTGGATCCATGATCACTACAAGAGATAATTGGTTCAAGCTCCCTGCTTTCATGGTTCTTAGGAATACTGTGGATAAAGTGATGAAAGGTCAAAAAGCTCTCACCTTTGAAAAACCTAGAATCACTGAACCAGTCCCTTCCCCCTCTTTTCAAGCATCTAACAAAATCATGAATAAGATGGAAGCCAATCGCAGACCTAAAACAAATCCTCAGACCCACCGGGAAACACCTACTATTGATGAGATCACCAAACTCCTGCAAGCTTTCAAGAATAAAATGGATCAGAAACTCTCCTCTCTGGCTGTCCCTAAACCCTCCAACTCTGTTCCTAGGTCAACCATAGTTTGCTATTATTGCCACAGAGAAGGTCATGGAACTGGTTGCTGTCCTGAACTCCAGAAGGACAACGAGGAAATTTTGGTGGAACAGAAAGGGAGTAACTTCTTTCTGCCTAATGGTGCACTTATCCCTTTTGATTCATCTCACCCAATTTGTCATGTGGTGGCCTCTTTCCAGCCTTCTGCTCCCAAGAAGGCATCCTTGGCCTCTTTTGATTTTTGATCTGCTTGTGGAACTCTTCAACCTTGGTATCCTCCTGCTGTCTCTTCTTCCAGCTTTTCTGGAACTTATCAATCCGATCCAGCTAGAAAACAACATGAAGAACCCAGACCTCATAAAGCTCCTCCTGTTCCATCTTCAATTCTTTGAAAACCGGTCAAACGTCAATCTTCACTGGAGCCTCCTTCTTCTGAGGTAGAAGACATGGAAGTAGAAAAGGAACCCCTCATGGATAGGTTCCCAGAATACTCTGATCCTGCTCCTCTGCCATCCAAATAACCTTCACCAACTGATCCAGTTATAGTGCCACCCTCACCTGAACTTCCTCTTCCAACTCAACCCAAGGTTTGATTCAAAAGGGAAATTTCCAAAGACCACCCCAACGCCGTGGAAGGGGTATTAAAGAAAATCTCTGATCTTAAAATCCCTGATCTATCTGTGGCTGAACTCCTTTCCATCTCACCATCTGTGGCTGAAGGCATGAAGAAATGGGTTTCTCGGCAACGTGTGGAGATTGGTCCTGACAAATTGAAAGTTTCCTCTGGAACCTTGATGGAAGAATCCGGTGGAACAGATCCTCCTTCTGATTCAAATCTTTATTCTTGTCCTCTTGGATTTTTAACATGCTCTCTAGGTGACTCATCCAAAACGGTTTCTCTACTTGTCGATTCTGGGTCCCAACTAAACTTAATTTTGGATGCAATGGCCTGCAAGCTCAATCTCAGTCCAAGGGTCAGCTTCAACTCTGCTGTTTATGGAATTGGGAATCAATCTTGTGAGTTGGTGGGTATTGCTGAGGATGTGCCAGTTTGAATTGGTCAAAATATTGTTGGAACCTGTCACTTTTAGATCACTCGTTTGGAAGGTCCTATGATTTTGGGTTGTCCTTTCTTAATAGACTTTGGAGCCACCCTGATGTTTTCTGATCAAGTTGGGGAGAGAATTCTTCTTCCTCATTCTGATGTTAGAAAGATTGAAGTTCCTCTCTGTTCATTGGATTCTGGTTGTTGGGAAAGAGATTTCCCTGGTCTTTCACCTAAATTGGTTCTGAAGGGGAAGCAGAAGGATTCTTCTAACTCCTCTCATTTTTTAGCAGAATAGTTGGTAATAATAATATTTTTAGTTCTTCCAAGCCTCAGACTTCAACTACAGGGCCAACTTTTATCTCTGAGGCATATTTTTCATCCTTTTCATCTCTTTCTTCTTTTTCTTCTGATCTCAAAAATGTCCAAAATCAAAAACATGTTAAAACACAAAATTCCAAAAATATTTCTCTTCTCTCTGGTTCTGTTGTTTCTTCTTTTCCTTGTACTCTTATCACTGACCAATCTTCCTCTAGCTCTGGTTTGATTCTCCGCAATGAGTATAAACTAGATCCTGATTTCAATTCTTTTCTTAATGGTTTTGGTATGGAGGAGTATGGGCTCCAGTGGAGGCACTTGGGGGTAAAAGTAAGTCCTCCCAATTTTGCACCATCAGGGCATTCTTCTACCATAGTTTTCAAAACTCTACCTTGTGCCAAACATGTGAGAAAAGCCTTATCTTGTGGATCCTCTTTTATGGAAAAGGCACCTTTCAAAAATTTTATGGAACATTGAACTTGGAGGATGTTGGAATCTGGTCTCAGTTTTTGTACTCAGGTCTTGCTGGTGAATGCTTGGAGGAAACAAGAACTTCTCTCTTTTGCCACTAAGTATAAGCAAGTTGCAAAAAAGGTCCAGCCTGTCAACCAACCCATGCCTCTCAATCTAAATCCTCCTCTCGTGCATCCTCCTCTATCTTGTGATCCTTATTGTGGTCTATCTCACTCTCTTACTGGCCCCTTTGTACCTTGTGGTCGTGTCACTGAAGAACAATTGAAGGTGGTCAACTTTGGTCCAGATGGATGGCTTTTACCTGATGAGTTAAATTTGATCAAAAATACCTTATCTCTAAGGGAAAAATCTATTGCATTCTGTGAAGAAGAGAGGGGTCTCTTGAAAGAATCCTATGGTCTCCCTTACATCATCCCTGTAGTTGAACATGATCCTTGGCAAAAGAAAAAGATCCCTATTCCTGCTGAAAAAGTTGACAAATTCATCAAGTTGGTCCGCAAACAAGTCCGTACCGGTCTATATGAACAGTCAACCTCCAGTTACTCTAGCCCTGTTTTCTGCGTTCTAAAGAGTAATGGTAAAATTAGAGTAGCTCATGATCTCCAACCTCTCAATAAAGTTACTGTTAAGGACTTGGGTGTTCCTCCTGCCACTGAAGAATTTGTTGAATCCTTCTCTTGGAGAGCCTTTTATGGTCTAGGAGACATCATGGGGGGTTATGAAAAACAATCTTTGCATCCTATCTCTTGCCCTCTCAATACTTTTGATACTCCTCTTAGTTGATTTCAACTGACTCAATTACCTCAAGGTGCCACCAACTCGGTTGCAGTCTATCAGGCTCAGATGATGTGGATCCTCCAAGACAAAATCCCGGATCATGCGGGTATCTTTATTGATGATGGTGGAATTAAAGGTCCAGTTTCTGACTATGAAAATGAGCTCTTACCTTGGCACTCAGGAATCCAACAATTTATCTGGGAGTATGCTACTATCTTGGAAAGGATTTTTTTTTGAATCAAGGAATCTGGCCTTACTGTCTCTGGATCAAAACTTGCTGCCTGTGTCCCTGCCTTGGAAATTGTTGGTCATGTGGTCTGCAAGGAAGGAAGAAGGATGGCACCCTCTAAAGTCAACAAAATCATCTCCTGGCCTACTCCAATAAATCCAACTGAATCTAGAGGTTTCCTAGGTGTTGTAACTTATGTCAGGATCTTCATTCCCTCTCTATCCAAAATCTGTGCACCCTTGCATTGTCTAACCAGAAAGGAAGCTGAATGGATTTGGACCCAAGATTGCAAAGAATCATTTCAGTTGCTCAAAACTATTGTTGGCAATGACATAGTTTTGAAAAAGATCTCTTATGGGCCTGGAGCTGGCAAAATAAAATTGGCTGTTGACTCTATTTATCAATCTTTTGGGGCTGTCCTTACTCAGGAAGATGAAAATGGTTTGGACCGCCCTGTTCTTTATGAATCTTTGCTATTTTCGGATGTGGAATCTAGATACGCTCAGCCCAAACTGGAACTCTGTGGTTTGGCCAGAATGCTGAAGAAACTCCAAACAGTACTCTGGGGACAACATTTTGAATTTCAAGTTGACGCTTGATCCATTGTGGAAATGATCAATTCTCCCAGTCTTCCAAATGCTCCAATGACTTGCTGGGTAGCTTTTATCCAGCTTTTCTCTTTTGATATTTTTCATAGGCCTGGGAAATCTTTTATTATGCCTGATGGTTTATCTAGAAGACCTATTGGAGACAATGAATTGGATGTTGGAATGGATTTTGATGAGGAAGAACCTTTGGTCTGCCCTGTTTTTGATTTCTCCTCCCAAGATTACTCTGGTTTCCAACAAGGTTTCTGGCTTAAGTTAGAGCAGTACCTTTCAACTCTCCAAAGACCCCCTGATCTCTCTGCCAAAGAATTTTGATCCCTTAAAAGAAATTCCTCTAGTTTCTTTGTCCAAGGTTATAGGCTTATGAAAAGAGGAACTCCTTGTGCGCTTGTTGTGGTTACTATCCCGGCTAAGCAAGATTTGATCCTTGAAAGTCTCCATGAGGGCCTTGGGCATTGTGGGGAAACCAAAACTTATTGATGATTATCCAAACGGTTCTGGTGGCCATCTCTGAAGAAATCTGTCTCTCAATGGTGCAAGAGTTGTGAAGTTTGTCAAAAATGTGATCTTAGGCGTCCAGCTGAAATTTGCTATCCTACTGGGGAGTCCACTGTCTTTGGAAGGGTTGCTATGGATGTGGTTCATATCAAGGCAGGTGGTGCTAAGTACCTCATTGTGGCTAGAGATGATTTTTCTGGATGGGTTGAAGCAAAATTCCTTAAGAACCTTAGTTCTGAATCTGTGGTAGCTTTCCTGCATGAGAATTGGATGATGCTTTACGGTTTGGCTCAATCTTCTTCTACTGATGGTGGCTTGGAATTTGGTGGAAAACTTGCTGAAATGATCCGATTGCTCCCTGGACAACATAGAGTTACTACTCCCTATTATCCTGAAGGACAAGGCATGGTGGAAAGAGGCCATGCTCCCTTGAAGGCTTCTCTGGTTAAATTGGCTGGTGAAAGTCTCAAGAATTGTCAAAAGTTTCTTCCCTTGGTCCTCTTCTCTGATCAAATTTCCACCAAGCAAACCACTGGCTACTCTCCTTATGAAATAATCTTTGGTCAAAGGGCTGTTCTTCCTCTTGATCTTGAAATGGAGTCTTTCTTGGGCATCTCTTGGGAACAAGTTTCTTCAACTACTGACCTATTAGTTGCCAGATCAAAGCAACTGGAGCGGAGTGAAGATTTTTGTAACAAAGCTTATCAGAAGATGATGGAATCAAGAGCAAAATCAGTTCAGTATTGGGAAGATAAACATCTAGATTGGATCAGGGATCCTTTAAACCCTGTTGATCTGGTATTGGCTTATAATCAATCTTTAGAGACTCAGTGGGGAAAACTTTTTTTGAATTGTTGGAATGGTCCTTATAGAGTGGTTTGTCAAGTTAGAGGTGGATCTTATGTTTTGGAAGAACTGGATGGTACTCAGTTGGCTAGAAGGTTCTCTGCTGATCAAGTTAAGAGATTTTATTGTCATGGGGGCAATTTGGTTTCAAAGTAAGTCCTCCCAATTGTGCACCACCAGGGTCTTCTGCTGCGTTTTGTTGTAAAAACTCTACTTTATGCCACATACAGGATCAAGAAACGGCCAATTATTTTTTTTTTCATGTTTTCAAAATTATGATGCAGACTAGGGACAGTCTGTAAGTTGGGGAGAGATGTGGTGAACCATTTGGGACACCGTGGGAAAAGAATTCAAAAACTAAAAAAAAAAAAAAAATCATCCTGTCCTTGCCCATTGCTCATCCTCATCCTCACCCTTGCGTGTCCTCATCCTGTCCTTGCGCCTCACTCATCCTCATCCTCACCCTTGCGCGTCCTCATCCTGTCCTCGTGCATTGTTCATCCTCATCCTTGCTGATTGCTCATTGTCATTGTCGCGTGTTGCTCATCCTCATTGTCATCGTCGTGCGTCGCTCATCCATGCCTTACCAAACCCATGCCAACCGCACCTCCAAGCGCTTGTCCAATCCTTGAATCCATCAATCTCCTGCAACACTCAATCTATCAGTCGCCAATCTCAAGCCTGTCAGGATTTACTCAATTTCCTCAAGCCATTGAGTCCTGCCTGCCATCATCCAATCCGTCACCCTTCCTGGGACTCTCCCACCCCCTTCCATCTCCGGGTGGGGGTGGAGAGTGTTGACTACCGCCGGCAGACATCCGCGGCGGTCTGGTTCATTTTCCTTTCCCACCCCTTCCTGCCTTTGGCCAAGGGTGGGTGATTCCGGTATTGTCAAGCCCGCCCATCCACGGACAGAAGCAAGAGATGGTGAAGGGATGAGAAGGATTTCCACTGGCCTGCGTGATCAAATTTTTCTGATCAGATGATTTTCTTTCTTTTTCCGCTCTATTTGTAGAATCTGTTGTACATAGTCTAACAGGGCCTCCTGCCCATATAAGGAGGGGCTCTCCCCTGCCTTTTAACAGATCAGCACATCCGCTCATCACATCAGATATATATGATTGCCCCTTGATTATTGAGCCTCCATACTGAAAACCCTTGATCCTTGATCCTTATCACCAACCAATAGCTTTGCTGGTTGAAGAAGAATTTGACTAATTGAATTGTTGAGTGTGTTACACCACTCCTGATCCCTTTATCCAACCATACTGGTCCTGATCATCCTTTGATTATCTTTCTGGAACCAGTCACGTTTGACTGAAGAGGTTTTATTAAGCTTAAAAACTGGAGTGTTAAACCTCCCTTCATCTCTTTGAAGTTGGATTCCACCACGCTACTCTTGAGTCCCTTGAGAAGTGTTGGGTTATTCTTGTTTGAATCAGTTATTTTTTTGCTTCTAGAGCTCTCCAAACAATTAGCTTTGTCTTGTGCAGCCACCCACAGTTATCTGGTACCCTTCAAGCGCTTGATTGCGGAGAGTTGGGAAGGTTCATTGAGAAACTGGAGGTTGTTTGGGATCAAGTTGATCTTTCCTAAGCTCCTGCTGACGACCAGAGCTATTAGCTTGTGGGCGTTGTCACTCACAATTGCCTTGTCTTGTTGAACTCTGAACAATTCTTGACTCCTTCTATTCAAGTTTTCCCCAACATCATCTTGCCTCAGAAAGTGTTGTCTCCCAGCTACTGACTACTTTAATCTTTATCTTCTTACATTTGGTTCCCCGTTTACCAGGTTCTGGACTTTGATCATGGTTAAATTTAAATATTTTTGTAACACTCAGGAGGGAAGCCTAAAAAAGCACCTATCCCCTCCACAGAACTGCCAACGCCCTGCGCCGTTTGGAGTCTTACAACATATGGTCCGTGTGTGTGTCCAATGGGCCGCTGAGGCCCACATGTGCATCCCATTTTGGATTAAACTCATATGTAGCACACACATAAGTGCATACGTATTTTAACACACCCCCTCAATCCAAAAGGGGTGAAATTTGCATATTAGTCACAAAGCCTTGATGCTTGTTCCTATCTAAAACCTTAGTAAAGATATCTGAAATCATTGCTCCAGTAGGCATGTACCTCAACACAATCTCCTTGCAGTTAACTGCATTGCAAATATAGTTATAGTGAACATCAATATGTTTTGTTCTTGAATGGAACACTTGGTTTTGCGCCAACGCAATGGCACTCTGGTTATCAGAATACAACAACACAAACCCTTATGGCTTATGTTTATCCTCTAAGACTTTCCTCAACCATTTTGCCTCCTGTGAAGCTGCTAAGTAAGCTCTATACTTAGCCTCTGTTGATGAAAGACTTATTGCTGATACCTTCTTGGACATCCATGACACCAGACTCTTACCTAAGAAGAATATGAAACTACTTGTTGATTCCCTAGTGTTACCATCTGCCCAACTTGCATTGGAATAACCAACCAAATCAAAGTTTTCTGACTTTGTAAACAACAGTCCCAGACTGTGCGTTCCTTTAAGATTCCTCATAAATCTCTTAAACGCTGACCAATGCCTCATGCTTGGCTTCTCTCAGTGTTGCAAAAAGACACCAATTGCAAAGGAAATATTGGGCCTTGTACACTGCCCCAAATAATTAAGCAATCCAATAGCTGACCTGTAGTTGTTCCCAGATTGAACAAACTCCATATAATCCTCATCTGTAGACCTCTCTAAACAAATTTTTGACTGCATGGGAGCACCAAACTCCTTTGCATCTTCTAAGCCATATTGCTTAAGAAGAGCTGCCACTTAGTGGCTCTGGTCTAACTGAATATCATTCTTGCTCTTACTGACTTTCATTCCTAGCACCTGTTACGCCAGACCAAGATCTTTTATCTTGAATTCCTTTTTGAGTTTATCCATGACCCTCTCTTTACAATTTCCAATGATGATAATGTCATCAACCCATACAAAAAAAATTGCATCCTTTCTCACAAAGAGACAAGGGTTGGCCTCAGACGCCTTGAAACCAATCTGTATCAGTTTCTCACTCATGGTTTTTTATCACAACCTAGCTGCTTGCTTCAATCCATACAGGGATCTAAACAGCTTGAGGACATATTCCCCTTTATCTGCTGAAAGAAAACTTATAAAACAGATTTTCTTCATGGTTTCTGGTTTAGTCTCTACTAGCTATTCACAAAAACCATCAGGAATTGAAATATAAAAAGTCTCCTCCTCTCCAAGTTTTGCATTCAAGTATGCTGTTACAAAATCAGCTTGTCTGATTTCTTCACCCAACTCAACTGCCAGAGCAATGATGTACCTGATGTTGGACAGCCTTCCAGTTGGTGAGAAAGTTTCTTGGTAATCAATACCCTCTCTCTGCTTGAAACCCTGCGCAAAGCATCTAGCTTTGAACCTCTTCAAAAATCCATTTGTGTCAAACTTCTTTTTTAAAACCAATCTAGACCCCACAATGGTCTTTCCTTTTAGAACAGAATCCCGCTTAACCACTTCAAAGACACTATTATTCTCCAGAGAATCAAATTCCTCAAAAATAGCACTCTTCCAGTTGGCTCTCCCATCAGAATTCATAGCTTGGCCAAAGCTATTTGGGTTAACCCTGTTACCCATTCCTGAACTTAACTCCAGGACTTCATTGAGCATACACTGTTCCTGAAATTTATCTTCCTCATATCCTGCGGCAGCATAATGGGACTTCCATTCCCCGTACCTATCAACTGGTACTCTAACCCTAGCACTCCTTCTTACTGGAGTTGGAGGCTCATCAGGTTCCAAATTAACAGACTCCCCTGAAGCGGGCATTGAACCCTCTGGTGGCACGTCTTCCATCTCTTTATCTTCTAGAACCACATGTTCCTCAGCCTTTGCTGGTAAAATAGGTGCTAATTCTATTTCTTGCTGTGACTTATTCACAACAACATCTTCACTCCTTTTGAGTGGAAAGGTACTTTCATCAAATTTTATATCCCTACTAAGGATAACCTTTCTTGTCCCTGGACAATAGATTGTATACAACTTAATTATTAAATCATAGCCTGAAAGTGCCCCTGTTCTGGCTCTAGGGTCTAATTTTCCAACCATCTCATTATGGTGGACACTATAATACACCAAGCAACCAATTGTTCTTAGGTGCAATGTTTTGGGGTACAACTTCCAAAACTGATAATGAGGACTCTTCCCATTAACACTTACAATGTTGTGCAAAAGACAGACTACACACATCAACTCAGCGCATAAGAAATTTGGTAGACCAGATTGAGACATAATAGTTCTGAATTTGTCCAGTAAAGTCCTATTCATTCTCTCAACTATTACAATATTCTGTGGAGTACTTGCAGTAGTGACTACATGAATGATAACTTAATCTTTCAATAAACTCTCAAACTATTTACTCAAAAATTCACCACCTCCATTGGTTTTAACCCTCTTGATCTCCTTCATTAGACCATTCTGTTTACAGACTTTGAAGATTACAAAAACCTCCTCTGTTGTCTGATCCTTAGATCAAATTGGTTTAACCCAAACATACTTAGTTGCATTATCAACAAAATTTATGAAGTATCTTGCCCCACAAAGGGACTCCGGTGTGAATGGCACTGCCAAATCAATGGAAAATTCCTCTCTAGGAACATCAGTGCAATCTCTACTCTTAGAGAACACATTTCTAGTCTTAGCCCCCAAGGTACAACTCTCACAGTTGCTGTCCTTTACCTTATGGCCACTTCTATTGTGGGAAACAGTGCTCAGAGCTGAGAATTTGAACAAGCTTGCACAAAAAAGCTTATTCCAAAATTGTCCACTAAGAACAGTTCTCCCATCCATGTCAATAACAAACCTATCTTCTTTAAGATAAAAAATCTGGAAACCTTTTTTCCACAACACTCCTAGAGACACAAGGTTATAAGGCAAGTTTTCCGCCCCAAAAGAGCTATACAGGCTCTACAGGCCTTGTTACTTGGTTTGGGCTACATCAGCCCGCATGGCATCAGACCCTGTACCCTTAAAACCAGCCTATTCCGGTCATTTTTGGTGTTTCCACCGTAGTGGGGCTGAACCAGCCCCTTAGCTGTTCAAAACCCTGGTCGGTTGTCTGTTACAACCGGCCCTGTTACCTCACATGCTGGCCGGTTGCCTCATGCCACCAGCCCCTGGCCATACAAATGGCCAGGTGGGACCCAGGACACACCTGGGTCTGGTCTCAGACACACATGGGGGGGTGTAACCAGCAGACATGCCGCCCCCCCTCTTTCAATCAAATCCCTGGAGGGGGAGGTCAAATCCCCCTACCAGGGGCCCTGGAGGTTGATACCCCCAGGGCGTTGTCAAGGTAGGTGGGCTGGGGGGTGGTCAAATCCCCTCCAGCCTGTTGCTCCTCCCCCTTGGTAAAGGGGGGGGGAGAGCGCCCCTTTCAATGGTGGGGGGGTGGTCAATTCCCCCCCACCACTGGTTGCCTCGCTGCAACCAGTCCAGCCACCATATTTGGTGGGGGGGTGATGAGGTTTCCCCCACCATGACTGGTCACCTCTTGCAACCAGTTTCTGGCTGGTTCAACCCAGCCAGCCCTCCTCCTCCTCCTTGCAATGGAAAGAAAGGGGAGGGGGAGGAGCCGGGGCCATTGGCCCCAGCTCTGCGGCCGCCACCCAGTGCAGCAGCCGCAACCGGGGTGGGGGGACTCCATTTTGAGTCCCCCTGCCCCCTACAATGGCGCTGCGCGGGCCATTGGGCCCCATAAATGGGCCAAAAGAAACCCCAAGCGGGCTGCAACACGGGAAGCAGCCCCAAGCGGGCTGCAACACGGGAAGCAGCCCCAAATGGGCTGCAACACAGGCGGCGGCCCCAATGGGCCGCCCCCAAGCCCAAAAAGTGAGTTTAAAATACTTTGGCAGGCCAGCCCGTCTGGCCAAGTATGTCCAAAATAAACATTGGCCCCAATTATGCCCATAAAAGCCCATCTGGCTGTATTTGCCCATATACTCCACTGGGCCCATGCACCAATAGGCCTGTTTCACGCGTTTTGAGGCCAGCTTCCCCAAATCCGTGACATCCACACAGGCACGTATGGTCCATGTGTGTGTCCAATGGGCTGCTGAGGCCCACATGTGCATCCCATTTTGGATTACACTCATACGTAGCACACGTCATATGTAGCACACGCATAAGTGCATATGTATTTTAACAATGGGAAAGGCCCCAGGACCAGACCAAGTAGGTAACAAAATCTTGAAACTAACCTGCCCAGTCATCTTCAGAGGGCTGGTGAAAATGTATAATCGTGCCCTCTGCCTAGGGGCATATCCTGCATGCTGGAAGAAGTTCACCACAGTCATCCTCAGGAAAGCCAACAAGCCTGATTATACACTGGCCAAGGCCTACTGGCCAATTGCTTTACTTAACACAACAGGGAAAATACTTGAGCTAATAATTTCCTGCCACCTGACGGAGTGGGAAATGGAATTGGGAGCTCTTCCAAAACAACACTTTAGAGGTAGGAAAGGAGCGGGCACCAAGAATGCCCTCCTGGAGCTGGATACCTGAGCCCAGGATAAGTGAAGGACTTGAAATATGGTGGTAGCCCTCTTCTTGGATTTCCAATCCGCATATCCTAATTTTCACCCAGGCTGGCTAATACACACTCTAAAGTCACTAGGTTGTCTGGAATATCTATGGATAGTGATACAGGACTTCTTACAAGACAGAAGCATTTTATTAAGAATAGACAACCTCACCTCCACCCCCAAAAGAATCAATATAGGGCTGCCCCAAGGCTCACCACTATCAGTAATAATCTAAATCCTATAAAATTCCAAACTAATACAACAACACAAAAAATTAGAGCAAGATACATTATCCATAGGCTATGTTGATGACATGGTCCACTTGGCTTCCGGAAAAACACTGGATGAAGCTCTAGGCACACTAACAAAATTGGCTGCCCATTCAATAGCTTGGGGAAATAAAAATGGGGCAAATTTTGACAAAGGGAAGTAGCAATTGATAGTTCTATCAAACACCAGAGTAGCTCCTGACCCCTCATCTCCCATCCTTTTTGGAAGGGTGATATTGAATTCATGCCTCCAAACTTGTGGTAGTTGTATAGGGCCCTAAATGGCTCAAATGAGCCATGGGGGCCCATAGACAACTACAAAGAGCCATTTCAAACATGCACAACCCCTGGGGGGTTGTGTAGGAGCGATTTACCCCCCAAAAGTTGTGCCAGAATTTTGGGCACCTCCTGGACCACACTTGAGCTCTGTCAACCCAAATTTGTGATCAATGCATACTTTATGTGACTGTTGTTCCACACCTAGAGATTCCAAATTGACTTTGAAGTGAAACAAAAGTGAAAGTAAAGTGAAAATTGAAATCATATAAAAATCTGCAAAAAATTCTTTCTCAACTCAAAAGTGAGAAAACTTTGTTTGCTCAATTGAAAGTTGAATTGAATAATGAAGTATAACATGAAATTTTTTTGCATGGGAACAGGGGAAAGCCCTCCTTATTCTGACATTGCTGCGTGGAAAGTCTAAATTGATAGTTCCATCAACAAAGCTTTGGAAAAAGAAAAAAAGGATTTGGGTAATGAAAAATTGGAAGGCCCAATTGAATCCTCATCAAGGGTGACAATTGAGGAAAAAAATTTTTCACAGTGGGATTTGACCTCTGGTTGTGAGTAAAATGTTATGCTACTGGTCTTTGCCATATTTAATTTAATTGAAACAGATGGAGTGCATGCCATCAATATAACTATGTAACTATAACAGATCCACTTGAACCACCTCCCATGAGAGCTTTTCCTACAAGGAAAGAGGCAAAAAACTGTTGTCAAACATGGGCTATGAAGCATTGTTAAGCTCTTATGGTTTTTAACTCAAAGAAAGATAAATATGTGGATTTGGCCTGTGATTGCCATGGTTCCTATTCAGGACAACTTCTTCCCAAATGGTCTAGACAAAATCACACAAGGAAGGTTGGATGCAAGTTTTTAATACATGCAAGTTGCACAAAGGCAGACCCCTTGTGGGGAATCTCCTATAAAGAAAACCAACATAACCATCAACCATCTGAAAATCACTCTGTGCATCCTCAACTGAGGAGAATCTCTGGGAAAGTCTTGGATATACTTAAGGAAGGCATGAAAGATGGGCTCAATATGTTACAACTTAAGAGAAACTCAAGCAAGATTGATGGGCAGGATTATGTTGATGACCAAGAGATCCATAACACTAAGCAGAAGGTAACACTTGCAGAACTAAAGGGTAAAAGTGTTATGGAGGTAATCTATGAAAATCATGAAGATACAAGTTGGATTCACTGGTCAAAGTTCAGTGGAGAGGGTCACTTGGAGGCCCTGTACTTAGCAAATCCTGAGGCAGTAAAGATTTCAAAAAAATTCCATCATATTGCTATGTTGGATTAGGGCGTATCAGAGTTAGCAAACCCGCCATTTTGTTTGACCAAAACCACCATTTTTTTGACCAAACCTGCCATTTTGTTTGACCAAACCGGCCATTTTTAATGGCGGGTTTCTGAAATACACATACCCCCTAACTGGTGTATTTCAAGATGGCGGGTTTCATGAAAATGGCAGATTTCAAACATCAAACCCGCCATTAAACCTGCCATTTATGTATCATCATCCATCCACTATCCATCACATCTAAAACACCCATCCACATCAGAAAATCCATACCAATCCCATCTCCATTGCTTCAAATCTCCATTGCTTCACATCTCTATTGATTCACATCTCCATTGCTTCACATCTCTATTGCTTCACATCTCTATTGCTTCACATCTCCATCTTCACACAAACCCCATAATTATCTCATCACCCCACATCAAATCACCATCTTTCTCAACATTTCCAATCAAACTTCCTGCAAGCAAGTTGAAAATGCAAAAAAGCTGACTGAACTTTTGTTATTATTTGACTCCAATTCAGACTCTGATTCAGACTCCAATTTGGAATCAACTTGGTTGGCTTTGAATTCTCTATTTCAAAAGCAATACATGGTTTCAAGAAGAAAAATTCTCCACAAAACTATATATGAAAGGCAAAAGCTTCATCTCCTCCCCAACTTAAGCTTCCAGCAACTTTTCCAAACTCTATTGCCTTCATTCATAAAACTTTTGGAGATTATTGAAGACCACCACATCTTCCAGAAAAATTCTCAGAATCCTCAACACATTCCAGCTATCCAACTGGCTGTTTCTATTTGTAGATTGGGATCAAATGGAAATGGAGCGGAAATTCATTGATTAGAAAATCTATTCTCAGTTGGTTATGGAACCATTGACTCATACACCAAAAGAGCCATGATTTCTATCCTATCTTTCTGTCACTCAGTCCTTTCTTGGCCAACCAAAGAAGAACACAAGGAGACATCTCAAGTAATGGAGACTGAAGGCTTTCCTGGTTGCATTGGGTTTATTGAAGGAAACACCATCCCCTTGAGTCAAAAACCCAAGCTAGATGGCAACCACTATTTTAATTGCAAAAAAAGGCAACTGATTCATTTTTTTTCCAATCAATTTGATGACACCTTTGATCACACACTGACCAAATACCTTTTGTATGCTGTAAGACTCCAAACAGTGCTAGGCCGTGGCATTTCTGTGGAGGGGAAAGGTGCTGTTTAGGCTGCCCTCCTGAGTGCTACAAAAATATGAAAATGTAACCAAGATCAATGTCCAGAACCTGGTAAATGAGGAATCAAGTAGTAAAGGATAAAGATGATAGTAGTTTGGTAGCAATGGAACAGCACTATCTGAGCCAAGATTATGTGGGGAAAACTTGGGCAAAAGAAGCTAAAGTTTGTTTAAAGTTCAAAGAACAAAGCTGTTGCATGTAAACAACACCTACAAGCTAATATCTCTGGTCTTCAGCAGAAGATTGGGGATGATCAAATCAAACCCAACCAACCTCCAGGTTCTGAATGAACCTGCCCAACTCTCTGCAATCAAGCGCTTGAAGGGTACCAGATAACTGAGGGTGGCTGTAAAAGACAAAGCAATATGTTTAAGAAGCTCTAAAAGCAAAAAGTAACTGATTTGAAGCAAGGATAACCTCAACACTTCTCAAGGAACTCAAGAGTAGGCTGGCAGAATGCAACTCCAATAAAAAAGGGAGGTATAACACTCCAGGTCTTAAGCTTAATAAGACCTCTTCAATCAATTGTGATTGGCTCCAGAAAGATGATCAAGGAGGGATCAAGACCAGTATGGTCAGAGAAAGGGATCAAGGAGTGGTATAACACACTCAAGAATTCAAACAGACAGAATTATCTTCAAACGGCAAGGCTATTGGTTGGTGATAAGGATCAGGCCACAGAGGGGCAAAGACTAAGGATCAATGGATCAGGGGGCAATCATAGATATACCCAGGATGAGGATGAGGATCAGATTTCAATGATAACTGGGGGGAAATATGCACACCCTCCCATGGATGTTTTGAAAAGGCAGGGGAGAGCCCCTCCTTTTATAGAACATGGGTCCCTGTAGACTATTTACAAGAGATACTACAAATAGAGCGGATTTTTTATTTTTTATTTTTTATTTTTTATTTTTTATTTTCTATTTTTTATTTTTTATTTTTTATTTTTTATTTTTTATTTTTTATTTTTTATTTTTTATTTTTTATTTTTTATTTTTTATTTTTTATTTTTTATTTTTTATTTTTTATTTTTTATTTTTTATTTTTTATTTTTTATTTTTTATTTTTTATTTTTTATTTTTTATTTTTTATTTTTTATTTTTTATTTTTTATTTTTTATTTTTTATTTTTTATTTTTTATTTTTTATTTTTTATTTTTTATTTTTTATTTTTTATTTTTTATTTTTTATTTTTTATTTTTTATTTTTTATTTTTTATTTTTTATTTTTTATTTTTTATTTTTTATTTTTTATTTTTTATTTTTTATTTTTTATTTTTTTATTTTTTATTTTTTATTTTTTATTTTTATTATTTTTTTTTTTTAGGATTTTCATGAGAAAACAAAAGGGAAAAAAAAAGAAAAAACAAAAACTCAAAAAAAAAGAAGAAATGAATCAAAACTCCAGCCCGTGCCAATGATGGGCACAGGAAAGAGAGTAGCTAGTGAGACGCTTGCAGACATGCTGACGGGCCTGGGCAACAGTTGAGACCCGCCCGGGCAATGGACAAGCCGCGCGGGAGACCGGTGAGCTGGAGGTGGATAAAGGGGGTGGTGAAAAGGTTCCAACAACCACAAGCAACGCTTGCGGTCATTGGCCGATGGATTGGGATTGGGGATTGGGGCAAGGAAGGATAGAACGTAGAGAGGAGGAGTCCATTGTTGATTGATGATGAGCGTCAATGGTGAACTGTTGGTGATGTTTGCAGAGTGGTCAAAAAGGTTGGAAAGCAGACCAGCTTAAGGTTCAAGAGTTGTCACAAAGGTTGGAAACCAGACCAGCTTGAATTTCAGCCTCCTCTTATGCCCTTGCCAAAAAAATCACAGAATGGTTTTCAGGATGAGACTTATTGAAGGCAGACTAATTGAAGAAAAAAAAAGGTGGGCTTGGTTGATTGAGGGATCTTGATGAGACCAAGTAGTTTGAGGTAGTGGAGATTGTTGAAGACCTTCATGGCCAACTGGAGAGACTTGATGATTGATTCCAGTTTTGATTTGAGCCAAGGCAACAATGGGGTCGCAGTAAGGGTGAAGGTTTGGATTGAGATGGTGGTCAATCTTAGTGAACAAGTAAAAAAAAGGCAGAAGGATGGGAACGGATCCCAGATGGGATACTTTGAGCTCTTGAAGAGTGATTGCCGGAAGCAATGAGATGGGATGGAAACCAGCAGCTCTAAGGTAACTCAAAGATGAGGTTTAAAGAGATAGGGATGGATGATCCCTCTTGATCAGATGAGGAAGGAACCAGGATATCAAGTCAAGGTAACAAGAAGTTTGGAGTAAGGGCAAGTAGTAATACCAATGAAGTTCATTGAAGCAAAACAGAGTCAGCACAATGGGTGGTGCTTGGTGCCGGATAGAAGCCCCCAAGCCGAGCCAGTCTTCATTTGTGCTTTTGCCAAAAAGGGTGGATAGAAGCGCAAAGCAAGGACAAATTGAACATAGGAACAGGCGCTAGGCACCCAAGAGATGATCCTAGATGACTAGGAGAGTGGGAGCTGGATGTTTGGGAACTGGATATGGGAATCATTCCAGATCAAAAAAAGTTTTTTTTTTTTTTTTTTTTTTTTTTTTTTTTTTTTTTTTTTTTTTTTTTTTTTTTTTTTTTTTTTTTTTTGGATCTAAATGGAGGCTATAGAAAAGTTCATTAAAATTTTAATTTTTCCGTACTGGTCCAGAGGTGTCCCAGATTGTGAACCACAATTCTTGTTTAGATACTCTGTGGCACTACAACCTGTTTGCAATAACAACAAGAAGTTCATATCCCTCCATGCTGGCCTTCCAGATTCTTGTCATGGTTCATACGTGTTCAATTGGATGCGGATTGCCCAACTACCAGAGAACTACTTTGACCAAGATCAATACCTTCTGGAAGATTCAGCTTATGCTAGTGGGAAATATGTGGTTCCAGCATACCAGAATGTTTTGTCCAACAATCAAGGAAAAACCAATTTCAACTATCATCTTGCCCAATCACAAGTTTGGATTGAGAATGCCATAGGAGTCCTGAAAGGAAGATGGGCCAGCTTAAGGGAAATGCAAAACCAGCTTCAAAATCCCAAAGACATGAAGTTCCTCAACCACTGGATTATCACTTGTTTAATCCTTCACAATCTTTTGGCCAACATCAAAGATGAATGGGACAAAATATTTGAAGATGATGTTCCTGATCCGCCTCAAGTCATCCCTGTATCATCTTGTCCCTCATCTTCTTCTATGAGAGAGCAGATTTTACCCCTCACTCTTTTGCACTTTGATGAGTAAGATTTTGTTTTGAAATAGGTAATTTTTTTTGTTTTGGTTGTTCAAACAAGAATCCTAGGCTGACTCACTCCATTTTTTTTATTTTTTTTCTTAGAAAAAACCAACCCAACACCTCACCCCACCCCACCACCCACCTCACCCCACCAAACCACTGGTCCACTCTCCTCCTCACCCACCACCTCCTCCTCAACCACCACCCCCTACTCACCCACCACCACCACCTCACCCACCACCACCACCTCACCCACCACCACCACCTCACCCACCACCTTTATCACCCCTGGTAAGCTCTCCTCATCATCCTCCTCATCCTCCCCATCATCAGAAGCTAACCAATTGTTCCATTGCCCTCCAGGCACCTTCAGGTCCTCAGATAAGCTCACCCCCTTCTCCTCATACTCCTCTTCCCTCCATCCTAGCTGACTCCTCCCTCTCTCTTGCTCCTTCACCGCCCCCCCCTCCTTGCTTGCTTGCTGGCCTCACCACTGGCCCCCACCACCTTGCTCACCAGGCCCACCACCGCCCCCCCTCCTTTCTTGCCGGCCCCACCACCGCCCCCCCCTCCTTGCTTGCTTGCCGGCCCCACCACCACCCCCCACCACTGCCCCCCCCACCTCGCTTGCCGGGCCCACCACCCCTTCCGGGCCCACCACCTTGCTTGCCCGCCCCACCACCACCCCCCACCTTGCTTGCTGGGCCCACCACCCCGCTGGCCGCCCCAACTTGCTTGCCGGGCCCACCACTGCCCCCCCCCTCCTTGCTTGCTGGCCCGACCACCCCTGCTGGCCCCACCTCTGCCCCTGCCTCCTTGCTGTGAACTTGGGATCAAGTCCAGGTTTGGTTTCATTTTTTTGATCCAATCTTGATTCACCAATGATGTCCATTTGACTGATGGTTTTTTTTTTTGGTTTTTTTTTTCAATCCCTCAAATGCTGTTGGTGAATGTCCAATTCAACTACCACCCCCCCTCAAAATGTTACACAAACAATCAAAACACATCTTGTTCCTCACCCCAATCTAAGTATAGGATTGGGAGGGAAAAAGATGGAAGGAGATGGCTTGAAAAACACACAGAGAGGTGGGAAGAGTAGGGCTGCTTTCCAAAAGAGGATTCAATCTTGGGATTCAGAAATGTATTTGGAAGTTTCTGAGGAAAGTATTAATGAAAAGGTTGTCTCTTCTGGTTGAAAACCACATCCTTTGGATCTGTACCCTTCCATTGTTTCCAAAAAGAAATAGAATGGTCAAAAACCCACCCAGGAAGAGTTTGAAAAAGCCAAAAAAACAATCAAACCCTTCCATTTCTTCCACTGTGGAAAAGTAATTATCCTTGATTGATCTGATCACCAAGCCCTGGTTGCAATAATTGAATTTGTGCCCTTGGATGAACTCTCAGATCAAGATAAGAAGGACATCAACTTTATCACCACTTTCCTTCACCATTCAAAAAGATTTTTCAACCCAGTTGGTCCTTCAAGAGCTTGGGGTGGAAAAATGTGGGCAATTGGATGGCAAAAATTGATTGAAACCTTTGATTTAATTGGACACTATGTGAAGAAATCATCTATTCAATCTTCCCCTCAAGAGTATGCTTTTCTCAATCTTAAGACAGAAAAAGTCTCTTGAATTTTAGGACAAATTTTTTGCAATTTGGCCAGACTTCCCTTTGAATCAAACTGTGAAATAATGAAGGACAATGGCATCCCCTTCTTCTCATCATTTTAATTTGTATCTTGGCCTACTCCCTTTGACTGCTCTCCGCATGTCACCTTCACATCCAAATCTTTTTACAACTCACCTCACATTGAAAAAGGTGACATCTCTGAGTATTCCTTTTTACTTGCAGTTCCAACCAGGAAATCAAATGGACAACTTATTCAAAACATGGATGAATATCAAGTTCTGATGGCCAATTTGTTTTTCCTGACCTGGGTTTTGGAATTGACTTCAAGCTAAAAGGTGTGGTCAAAATGGCTTGGGCAGTCAATAAGTATAAGCACTGTACTTTTCCTGCTGTGGAGACTGCCACTCATACAAGAATGGCAATTTCAATGCAAATCAACAAAAACACTAGAAACATTTCCAGGGACTTGGGGAGTTGGAAAATATACTCCAGGATAAAATATAAATTAAAATAAAAATATTTTTTTATTGGTGGGGTTAAAAATAGTCTTAAGCATTGTTGTAATCAAAAATGATTTTTTTTCTCTTTAAGTTTTTCATCACAGCAAATATATTTACAAACCCAGAATTTGAGTAATCTGCTTTAATTCATCTACTTCTCTGCTGCTACAAATGTATGCTTCAGACATTTACCACTTATCCGTTTTTTCTGTTGCCAGTTTTTCCCTCTCCATTTGCAGTTGCGCTTGCTTTCAATCCTTCTCCTTTTCCTCTTTTTGAAATTCTAGCTCAGCCTGTTTCAACTTCTGCTCAGCATCCCATTTTTGCTGATGAGCCAAACTCTCAGCTTTCTGCTTTTGAAAATGAATAGCCAGTTGACCATCCCACTTCTCCTTTTCAAACTGAAGTTTTTCAGATTCAATTTGCAATTTCACTGTTTTTCAGAGGGGAATAGGAATGAGCTTTATTTTGAAAGAAAGGAGAATCAAATGGGCTTACTTGAATCTTGCTTCTACATTATCTCCTCAAAGCCAAAAAAGTTTGAAGTGTTTCTACTCTTTTGAATGCTATTGGAGTTGATGTTGATGGAATTACAGGCCTTTCCCTTTCCCTTTGCGGAGGAGGTTTGTGTGGGAACATCATTTCTCTCATTTGAAGGGGATGTTGGAGGCCCCATTCGCTTGAGTTTTCAGCCAACAGGAATGGATGAGCCTGTTTCTTTCAAATCTAAATCATTTGGGATTAACTGGAAAGAAGAGAAAAGAACTTGGTTCCTTACTTGAGCACATGTTGATGGAAATGGTGATATGGGAATCACATCCTCCTCATTGGCAAAGTTCTCCAGTTCTTCCACCCCAGGAAGAGAGAAATCAAAAGAAGGAGGGGAGGGGTCCAAGGTTGGGTTTGAATCCTCAATCAATGCAGAAGTAGACTCAATTGGAGCTGATTGCGTTTGAATATCCTCCTTGGCATTGGATGGGGGCCACTCATAGGTTTCTTTGGGATCACCATGGCTAGGCTGAGCATCCCCAGCCAAGTCCTCAGCATCAACTGAATCAAATTGTTGGGCATCAAAAGCAGCTAGGGGGGTGATGTTGGCCTTCTTTCCAAAGATTTCATCCATTTGAATACAAAAAGGACAAATGGAGTCCAACTTATCAACCACCAAGTTGATTCCTTTGGCTTTGTCAAAGTTGGTGATACAAAAGCCAGTGGAGATTGACATGGAGTGGGCCTTTTTGTACTTGGTTTGATAATTCTTGAATCTCTCCCTCATCTGTTTGGATGACAGATCCAGCCTACCTTTTGTTTTATTCTTGAGTTGATTGGCTATCAGGAGATAACAATTGACCTTAGAGGATGGAGGTTGGCCAATGTGTGTTTCATTTTTGGATACAAAGCAAGCATTGTAGTTGGAAGGAATTTTGAGCCAGTTTACCAGGATAATGTGATCAGCTCTCTTGAGCTGACTTGAGCCTTTGGAAGCTGATGGGGGAGGATTGTTGGATGTTGAGTTCCTGGGGGATGTTTGTTTTGGTCCATTGAATTTTTTGATGGACTTGCAGGGGGGGGATTGCTGGGGGGCCATTTAAAAATAGTAGGAGGGATGAAGGGATGAAGGGCTATGAGAGTGTTTAAGTGGTTAGAGGATGAGAGAGATGAAGCAAAGAGAATAGGAAGAGATGAGAGTGATGAAGTGAAAAGAGGGATAAAGCAATGAGAGTGAGGATGTGATGAAAGTAATAAAGTGATGAGAGTGATGAAGTGATGAGGATAGTAATCCAATGAGAGTTAGCTGGATGTGATGAAAGCAATAAACGGATGAGAGTGATGAACTGATCAGGATAATGATCCAATGAGAGTTAGCTGGATGTGATGAAAGCAACAAAGTGATGAGAGTGATGAAGCAATGAGGATAGTGATGAAAAGATGAAGAGAAATGAATCAATTTTTTTTCTGATGAGGTCGACTTGTATAAACCCAGATTTTGGAAAAAAAACAACATCTTGGGTTGAAGGGGCCCATGCAACTATCAAAATATTAAGTGCAAACTCTTTGGGAAACCTGTTGGATGTTTGGAAAAGCCTTGAAGGAACAGTTTTGAATCAAATTAAATTTGTTCATGCATCACTTTATAACTCTCAAATTAAGTTGGGGAAAGTTCTTCCACCTGAACTAATACCATTGGGTTACAAATTGTCTTTAGAGGAAATTCATCTTATTAGGGAAAAATCTGAGAAATTCAAACATGATCATGATGGCAAAGTGTGCACCAAGTCATATTCTAAGACTATGGGTTTGCCCTGTTCCCACCAAATAGGTGACCATCTAGCATTCAGAGGATCCATGGTACCCAAAGATGTCCATCCTCAGTGGAGGTTGGACTTTGACGCTTGCAGTTCTAGTTCTGTAAGTTGGCTTAAGTTGGATTGTTCAAGTTGGATTGTTCAAATCACTATGTGATTAATGCTTTTTGATTAATGAATCCTAATTCACTAATGGTTGATCCTTTTGAATTTTTCAAGTGCAATGTTGATGAAATGCTAAGCATTCCTCATTTACGTGAAAAATTGAATGCAATGATATTTGAATCTCCAGATAATGAGCAAAGAAGCCTATTGAATTATATCATTCAGAAGATTATAAAATATTGATTGAAGCCAAGACTTGAAATTAAAGTATTACAATCAAGTAGGGGCAGGCCAAAATTTACAGATACACGGCAAGGACCATATTGGTTTGAGCATGTTGAAAAACAACTCAAGGGGGAAAAAAGGGCTAGAAAGGCTCCAAACAAGAAAAGACAAAATATTTTAAGTCTTTTCTTTTGGGATATGTTCATTTTTTTGGTTTAATCAACTTATTTACCAACTAATGATGAATTGTTAGTCAAAGTTGGCAGAATCTGAATCTGAATTTCATATTTCAGAGGAAGAGACTGAAAGTGAATTGGGATCACTTCATTTGAAATCAGAATCCTCTTCAGAGGAAGAGAACATGCAGCAAAGCTCAACCAGAAGCTCATCTTTTTTGAGTATTCATTTAATTGATCTGATTAAAGAAATGAATACTACGTTAGTTTTAATGATAGGAACCAAAACTGAAATACCTCAATCAAATACCCAAGAAATTCCATGAGTTCTTGGGAGAGGTTTGTGATCCAATTGGAGATGGGAATTGCGGATTTAGAGTCATTGCTAAATGTCTTGGTTATGAAGAACATGGTTGGTTTGAAGTTAGGAAGGAATTGATTGAAACATTAGAGAAAAATAAATCATGCTACATAAAGATGTATTGTGGTTCAAAGGAGGTTGAAAATATTGAACAAAGACTTGATGTTGAAGAAATCAATGAAAAGATTACCTCCTCAAAATGGCTGGCTAAATTAGATATGGGTAAAATCATAGCAGACACATATTCCAGACCTATATGTTTTATTTCATTGGAGTCATGTGATAATTATACTCCAATGAAAAATGGTGTTACTGATCAATCAGATCCAATGTTCATTTCCTTTGTAAACAATAATAACTGGTTTCTATTAGTAATTGAGGGAGAAATGATTCCAATGCCACCCATTGTAGCAAAACCACTTTCCTTGATTTCTAAAAAAGCCTCTGGTTGGGTTGATCATCTCAAAGATCAACTGCAAATGTATTCTAGATTGTAATAGACTTTGACTTCATTTTATCATTGGGTTTCATATAAATTGTAATTCTAATGCAGGTAAAGAGTTCTATTAATATAAAGGGTTATCACATTTTGACCATCATTATGTTGAGTGTTTTGAGTTAACATCATTATATTGAATTTTTTGAATGAGATTGAGTATTTTGAGTTAACGTCATTATATTGAGTGTTTTTAATGAGAGTTTACTGGTAAGTCAGTTCAACTTGTGTTGGGATGATTCCATCACAAGCTCAACTTATGTTAAGCTTGGGATGGGATCAGCTTAACACAAGTTGAACTTGTTTTTTTTGGTGTTTTTACTTTAGGGCTAGTTAAAAGACTTGTATTTTTTTGGGAACTTTTACTTTAGGGCTGGTCAAACAACTTCTTTAATTTTTGGGCCCTTTTAATTTAGGGCTAGTAAAGTTGAACTTAATTTAGGGCTTGTCAAGTTACTTGTATTTTTTTGGTGTTTTTACTTTAGGGCTTGTCAAGTTACTTGTCTTTTTTTTGGTGTTTTTACTTTAAAGCTTGTCAAGTTACTTGTTTTTTTTGGTTTTTTCAGTTTAGGGCTGGTCCAGTTACCTGTGTTTTTTTGGGCCTTTTTACTTTAGGGCTAGTCCATTGGATTGTACCATTTTTTGGTTTTTATTTATTTATTTGCTTTTTTTAACCAAAAAATGAACATTCTTTGATTTTTTGGTTGATTTATGTTTTTTTGGAAGGTTTATTTAGTTTATGGGTTATGTTCTTACCCTTTCATTCCTTTTTTTTTTTTTTGGCTCACCACGGTCCAGTGGCGTGTGGGATGCCACACAACTAAAATTGAGCTGTGTACAACTCCCCATGGCTTGAATGTAGTTATGTGGAATCCCACACGCTGGGGGACCAGGCTGGGTTGGCTGCGCAACTCTTTGACCCGTGGGGGTTTGTACACCGCTCAATGAGCCGTGAATTTAACATTTCCATTTTTCAATTTTTTGGGTGATTTCTGTTTTTATTGTATTTTTATTTAGTTTATTATTATTATTAATTTTTTTTTTGGGCCCACAAGACTTGAAGTCATGTGGCATGGAAATGCGACTACATTAGAGCCGTGTAGGGCCCCACACAACTCAAGTGTGGTTGGGCTGTAGGCCACACCGCACCGGACCGCTGTGTGGGGGCTGCACAACTAAACTTCAGTTGTGTGGGGCCCTACATTTCTCCAATGTAGTTGTGTTTCCATGCCACACGGCTGAAACAAGTTGTTTAAACAACTCATTTGAGTAATTAATTTATCATTGCCCTTTCATTTATCTTTTTTTGTGATTTTTGTGATTATTTTTTCAAGGACTTGGATAAATTGGAAAAACTACATTACCTGTAAACAACTCAAAATGGGTTGTGTGGCATGGTTCATAACTAATTTGAGTTGTGTATTGATTCCCTTAACAAAGAGAGTTATGAATGGCTTTTCACAACTCAGATTGGTTGTGAGCCATGCCACAAAACCCATTTTGAGTTGTGGCCTGCCTTTCACAAATTTTTGATGACTCCAGGTTTGTGAGCCAAAAAAGAAAAAAAAATCAAAATTAAAATTAAAATAAATGTAAAACCAAAAAAAAAGTTCTCTTCCTTGAAATATCCTTCTATTTTTTCTCATTTGTTTCAACTTTGCTAATTAAACCATTAGTTACAAAATACAAATTCTTGAATTGATTTTGATTTATAATTAAAATTAACAAAAAAGTATATAAACCAAACCAAAGTTAGCAAACATAAGTTGGAAAAATGAATTTTGAAAAAAACAAATACAAAAGGAAAATCAGTGTAAAAATTGTTTAAATGACCCCAAAAAATCCAAACAAGGCTTTTTGTGAGGGTAAGGATAATTATGATGAAATGATTGGAAGGAAATGAAAAGAATAATATTCATTCTGCAAAAAAAAAATTTAAATAAAAAGAACTAAAGGCCTGGGGGAATTAAAAATAGATTTGAAATCCATTTGAAAATTCATTTTTGAATTAACTAAAAATCAATCATAAACTAAATGGATGCAAAGGTGGTAACTAAGGAGATAATCTGGAAGGTTGTGAATGGGGGAAGTCTATCTATGGTTGGAATATTTGTTCCCATTTGCGAGTAAAAAAAAGAGGAGATAATCATTGGATTAGTGAAAGAAGAAAGAGGTGGTTTTTGTTGGGTGGGGCGGGGGGCGGGCAGGGGAGGTAAGAGTGATCAAAAGTGAGTTCAGTTAACCTGTGGGGTGAATTGAGAATCTAGAGGGGGTGAATATTTTCATGATGGTTTTCAATCTTTACTGGATTTAACTTTGATTTTGTCATTTTAAGGTGTTTTTTATGGTGGTGTGATGGTAAAGATTATGAAATGGATACAACAAGGGTGAAATGGAGCAGGAATTGATGATTCTTTGGGTACCCAAAATTTTCTCAATCCAAAAAGCCAAAAAATTAAAAAACAGGATAGTAATTTGTGTTCAATAAAAAATTAATTATTGGAAAGGGTTTGGAAGTGCCTTCATTCATGAATAAGTTAAAAAAATTCAAGAAGCAAAGTGAGCAAATCTGAGAGGTACAATTTTCTTTCTCATAGAGAAAGATTTAGAGAGAGAAGGGGATGGAATTACTTGAGGGGATCTATGGGTTTAATACTCATATTGTTTCTCCCAATTGTATATTATTTTCTCAAATAAATTCAGAGTTTATGAATATTTTAATTTCTTTGAAATTTTTGAGTTGTTTATTAATTCCTATTAAGAAAATCCCCTCTTCCTATCACAAACCCCATATCCTACCCAATTTTTATATGTAATCCAGCCAGAGAATAATTTTTTTTATCATGACTATGCAGAGAATAATCCTTTTATTCTTTGAGAACAAATTTACCACTGTAATAATATGGATTGGTTAGGAGAAACTTATGGTCATCAAAATAGTTCCCCACCCCCAGGGGTGGTGCAATTCCTGAATGGATTTGTTTGAAACTCTTTGGTTTTTGAACTGCTGTTCACAACTCAAATGGGTTGTGAACCTCCATTTGCAAATCAAATGGCGTGTGAACCTTCATTCAAAACTCAACCAGGTTTTTAACCTGTTTTCACAAATAAAATGGGTTGTGAACCTCTTTTCACAACTCAAATGGGTTTTGAACCTCCATTCATAACTCAGATGGGTTGTTAACCTCTGTTCATAACTCAAATGGATTGTGAACCTCCGCTCATAACTCAAATGGGTTGTGAACCTCTGTTCACAACTCAAATGGGTTGTGAAACTCTTTTTAAAACTCAAATGGGTTGTGAACCTCTGTTCACAACTCAAATGGGTTGTGAACCTCTGTTCACAAATCAAATGGGTTGTGAACCTCTGTTCACAACTCAAACAGGTTGTGAACCTCTGTTCACAACTCAAACAGGTTGTGAACCTCTGTTCACAACTCAAATGGGTTGTGAACCTCTGTTCACAACTCAAATGGGTTGTGAACCTCTGTTCACAACTCAAATGGGTTGTGAACCTCTGTTCACAACTCAAATGGGTTGTGAACCTCTTTTCACAACTCAAATGGGTTGTGAACCTCTTTTCACAACTCAAATGGGTTGTGAACCTCTGTTCACAACTCAAATGGGTTGTGAACCTCTGTTCACAACTCAAATGGGTTGTGAACCTCTGTTCACAACTCAAATGGGTTGTGAACCTCTGTTCACAACTCAAATGGGTTGTGAACCTCTGTTCACAACTCAAATGGGTTGTGAACCTCTGTTCACAACTCAAATGGGTTGTGAACCTCTGTTCACAACTCAAATGGGTTGTGAACCTCTGTTCACAACTCAAATGGGTTGTGAACCTCTGTTCACAACTCAAATGGGTTGTGAACCTCTGTTCACAACTCAAATGGGTTGTGAACCTCTGTTCACAACTCAAATGGGTTGTGAACCTCTGTTCACAACTCAAATGGGTTGTGAACCTCTGTTCACAACTCAAATGGGTTGTGAACCTCTGTTCACAACTCAAATGGGTTCTGAACCTCTTTTCACAACTCAAATGGTTTGTGAAACTCTGTTCACAACTCAAATGGTTTGTGAACCTCTGTTCACAACTAAAATGGTTTGTGAACCTCTGTTCACAACTTAAATGGGTTTTGAACCTCTTTTCATAACTCAAATGGGTTGTGAACCTCAGTTCACAACTCAAATGGGTTGTGAAACTCAGTTCAAAACTAAAATGGGTTTTAAACCTCAGTTCACAACTCAAATGGGTTGTGAACCTCCATTCACAACTAACTTGGTTTTTGAGCCTCCATTCACTACTCAAATGGGTTGTGAGCCACCTTCACAACTCAAATGGGTTGTGAGCCTCTTTTCAAAACTAAACTGGGTTGTGAAACTCTGTTCACAACTCAAATGGGTTGTGAACCTCCATTCAAAACTCAAATGGGTTGTGAACCTTTTTTCATAGCTCAAATAGGTTTTTTCAATTTTTTGAATCTTCTCACTGTCAGTGAAAAAACAACTTAGACTATTTTTCCGTCAACCTGGCAGTTTGTTGTGGAACGAATGACCCCAGTCTGGATGCCCCTGCCCATAAGGGAAGTAGTCATGGAATGGCTGAAGTGAGGTTGATGCCTTAGCCTAAGTTTTCCACCATACTGATGGAGAGAAAAAAGAAAAAAAAAATTTTAAAAAAAATCAAAAAAAAAAACCAAAAAAAACCAAGAAAAAAATGATCCCCTTGGAAAGTGGAAAATTTGTGCTAAGGTTTCCACCATCCTATGGGAGAGAGAAAAAAAATTAAAAAACCAGAAAATCCATAAAAAATCCAAAAATAAATTAAATCACAAAAAATAATGCTGCAACACATTTTGGTTCTTCTAGCTGAAATTCTTGGCGTTGCTCCACTATATGGGAGCACATAACAGTGCACTGAGTATCAAAGGATCGGATTTTTGATGGTTTTTCACAAAAATGAGTTTTAGTGAGGACAAGGTAGTATTTGAAGAGAAAAATAAAGGTTCTAAAAAATTTTTTTCAAGTCTTGCACCAAAATCAAAAAAAAAAATCAAGGAAATTATTTATTTCTCAACCCTTACACTTTGATAAATGGGTATTTTATGTGTCTGTGACATTCTGCACACACAGGCCTTTCCTTGGACTTGGGGGGTTACATATTATGGTGCTGTGAATTTAACCAAGGTGGGGGGGGGGGGAATGCCAATGGACCACATTTGGGTTCTGCCAGCTGAAATTATTAGTATTGTCCTACCATATAGCATTGAACACCAGTGCAGTGAGTATCCAAAAAGTGACTGTTTGATGATGTTTCACAAACAGGGTTTGTAGTGAGGATGAGCTAGTGATTGAGGAGCAAGAGAAAAATTCTAAAAAAGGTTTCACTTTTCACCAAGATAAAACTTGAAAATAAAAAAAAAGTTTCATTGTTTCTAAAAAGCAAGACCATTAAAAGGAAAAAAAATAGGATTTAAGGAGATGTTAAGAAGTAAAAAAAAAATCAAAGCAAAATTAGATAAACATAAACTGATGAAAAAAGCATAAAAGAATGGGATTTATTTTTTAAAATGCCCTAGCCAGTTTAAAAGAGTTATTTAGCTACTGGGGCTGCTTGCAAATTCTTCTTCTTCTTTTTTTTGATATTTCAAAGAAAATAAAAAAATTAAAAAAAGTTTAAATACCAATATGTGTGTATGATAAAGAAATTGAATGATTTTGAATCAAGAATTAACCATTTCATGGGTGATAATAAATTCATGACTCAAATGAGTTGTGTACACAACTCAAATGGGCTGTGGGGCACGCTACACAACTACAATTGAGTCATTTAGCCTCTACACACCTTTACTGTAGTTGTGTAGCCCCCACACAACGTCACTGTGTTTTGTGGCACCCTACACGACTACATTTGAGTGGTTTGGGGTTGTACACAACTCAAATGTAGTTGTTTTCCGTGCCGCAGGACTGCAGGAGTTGTGGGCCAAAAAAAATGAAAAACTAAAATAAATTGTATAAAAAATAAAAAAACAGAAATCAACAAAAAAAATCTAAAAAAGGTGATTTTTGTTTAAAATAAATAAATAAATTAGTTAATTAATAAATCAAGTAATTAATTAATAAATAAATCAATAAATAGATAAATAAATTAATTAATTAATAAAGAAATAAAGAAAAAATAAATAAATGAAAAAACAAACAAAAAAATCAATAAATCAATAAATAAATAAATAAATAAATCAATAAATAAATAAATGAATAAATAAATAAATAAATAAACAAATTAATAACTAAATAAAAAAAGAAGGTGTTTGGAACAATCCATTTGACATGTGTATGGGCCCCCATGCGTCAATTGGGCCATGAAGAGCCCTACAAAACTCTCCCACAACTGGGAGATGTGAATTTATCATCAACCATATTTCAATTGAGTATTTTTATTTTTCATTAGAATATCAAAAAAACAAGATTTAAAAGTGTAGACCACACCATTCAACACCCATTTTATGGGCCACTATTTCAACATTGAAAAAATTTTATAGGCTAAAAGCTTTGATTGAAATCCAAAATAATTTTTATTTAAATATTTCAATGATATTCTAAAGGGAAGTGTTAAATTAGCAGCCCAGCCCAATCCATTAAAAACCCAAAATGGGTTTTGGGGAATGGTTCATGGAAATCTGAGCCATGAATGGTTGTTTAAAATCTACAGAGTTGTTAATTTTAATTCACAACTTCAAATGGGTTTTGCAAGAATGTTTGCAACCCATCTGAGTTGTGTGAATAAATAAAAATAAAAGATTAAAAATTCTAATAAATTAAAAAATTTTACCCCCCCAAAAAAAAAAATTGGCAAAATAAAAATGGTTAAATAAAAATTAAAACAAACAATATACAGCCCTAAAGAAATATTATATTCAAATAAAATACAATAAAACCACCTCAATGTACTAGACCTACATTCAAAACACCAGAAAAAAAATTTCAACTTGTGTTAAGCTGATCCCATCATAAGAAGTAGAAATAATTCTGATGATGCAATAAGCCCAACAAAAGTTCAACTTATTCCATTGGAATAGTGCAAAAATAAATAAACCACCCAAAAAAAACCAAGAAAGACCATTGAGGTGGAATTGATAAAAGTCCACCTCAATGGACTAGTCCTAAAGTAAAAAAAACAGATTGAAAGTTGAACTGAATTACCAATAAAACATCATTCAAAACACTCAAAATCATGATGTTAACTAAAAATACTCAAAAGAATGATGTTCAAAATGTGATAAACCTTTATATCAATAAAATTACACTATCAGCATTAAAAGTAAATCTTAGACCAAAACCAAATGATGAAATTACATGATGTTAAAAATTAGAATACAAATCCAGTTAATCTTTGAGATGATCAAACCAACCACAAGCCATCTTTGAAGTAAAAGAAGAAGGATTCAATAAAATGGGGAGGATTGAAACCCAACAAGATGCTTTCTTTCAAGTCAAAGAAGAATTTTTTGTAACAATGGGTGCAATTGCAATCATATCTCCCACAAGTATTAAATTAAATCTGTGATTATTGTTAACAAAGAAAATGAAAATGGTATCTGAGGGTTCTTTTACACCCATTTTCATAGGATTAAAATTGAAAAATGAAGCCAAGGATATGAATCAAATTGGCCTTCCATAAGTTTCTGGTATGATTTGTCCCATATCTAACTTTGCAAGCAATTTTGAAGGGGGAATCCTATTATTTATTTCTTTAAATTAAAGTCTTTTTTCAAGCTTTTAAACTTCATTGATAACCCCAAGTATCTTAGAATAGTATTCCTTATCTTTAATTTACAATTTGTAAACCAAAGGTAAAAGTTCTTTTGGAATTAAAGTTACTAACTTTATTTGAGATTTGTTAAGCAAAAAATTCACTTATTTGATTTGACTATCAATTGTTCCTTTGAGGTGTTTCCACACATCCAAAATATTCCCCAAAAATTGTGTAAGCAATTGTTTGAAAGTAGCCCGGCCCCCTTCTACCCAAGAAATTTTTTTATTTACAAAGTTGGTGTTTATAAAAGTCCAAAACATTACAAATTTCCCTTAGATAGGTAAAATGTACTTTTCCATATACTCAACCATATCCTAATTGTCTTTCAAGGAACAATTTGTACAAGTTTCAACATAAGCATTCTCAGCAGAGATGAACAGAAGAAGCAAAAAATTGGCCTACTCTGAGTTCTGCATTATTGACTTCTGCCTCCCCCTTGTTTTTAGGGGCCACATAAATTTCCCACAGAGAAATAAAACTTTTCCATCCTTCATTGTCATTAATGAGGCAAAATTTGCAATTTTCATGAATATTCCTAGACAAGTTCCAAGAGCAGAAATTTCTGGATGACTCAGGGAAAATATGTGACAGACCCTGAAAAAGCTTTGATTTGTGCAATTGAACATAGTTTCCCTGAGTTATTAATAAAGTTTTTCTCTAGGAAAAAAAAAATTGGGAAGCCTCTCTGGATCATAATACAGATCCTTTATTGCATTTGATGCCCAATTGTATAACTCAAATGTTTCTTTTGTTAAAAAAAATCCTTTTTAAAATTTTCTTCCTTGCTGTCATTCCTATGAAATGCAATAGAGGCATGTTGTACCAATTTGTTTTATAAGTACATCCAAAAAAGCAATATGATTTAATATTTTTCAAATTTTCATAGACCCAGGATGAGCCAAGAAAAGGGCCTCTAAGTTACCCTCTCCACTGAATTTTGACCTGGAAAACCACTGAGCTTCTTGGAGCATTTTGAATAGAACACCTGTAACACTTACCCTTGATTCCAGCTTCAGTAAATTTTAGCTTAGTGTTATAGATTGGTCTATCCTCAAAATATTCTCCAACATAAATGTTTCTAAATTTCCTTTTAAATTGAATTTTATTGAGCCAATCTTGAATGCATTTGTTTAGGTGATCCAAGGCCACACCAGAGATTCTCCTCAGTTGAGGATGCATGGAGGGGTTTGCAGATGGTTGATTATTGTGTTGGTCATTTCTTATGGAGAGGCACAACATGGGATCTGCTACCGTGCAACTTGCACGTATCATGAATTGACAAAAAACCTTCCTGGTTTGAGTTTTCCTTTGCCTTTTGACGAGAAATGGACCTTTGTATACTCCAAATTGGTCACAGGCTAGTTCTTCATATTTTTCTTTTTTTAAATTGATTTTGTCAGTTCCTAGCCATGCATGGCTGCCCATTTTTAACAATAGTTCTTGGCTTCTTTTCTGATAGGAAAATTTCGCAGGAGGAAGGTCAAGGGGTTCTACAACCTCTTAGTTACAGAGTTAAATTTTGACAGCCACCATGGTTACATTATTATTTATCAAGCCAAATCAGTCACAGTCAAATGGCATATGAAATTTGACCCACAAACTTGAGTTAATATATTGTTCCTCAATTTGAACCCTAGATGAGGATAAAATTGGGGTTTCCAATTTTTTATTTTCCAAATCCCTACCCCAATCCCTAGATTCTTCCAAAGATTGGTTAAAAACACTTTCAATTAAGTCCTTTGATGCAGCCATCTTGAAACCAGGGGGCTTGGGCTTGCCAATTTTCCAATAAACTCAAAAGATTCAAACGGCACTTGAGTATTCAATGCAATTTTAAATTTAACAACTTCAAAGTCAACTCAATTTTGAGTTAAGAAAAATGAAATTACCTGAAAATTGAGTGATGTGTATGGTTTGTGTATCTTTCAAGCAAATGATGTGTACAGTTTGTGACAATTCTTTGTTTTTCAAATAGGCAGAATGTGATCCCAAGTTCTTTTTTGTGGTCCAATAATATTCCCAAAAGGTATGCCATATCCCCAAGAGTGTGTTGAAAGCACTAAAATGTGGTCTAGGGGTGCCTAGGTACCCCCAATTTCCCCCTGAAATGGCCCATTTGAGGCTATTTTGCCCCAAATGGGCCAAAAATTGCAGGGAAGACAAGTACAACCCTGTTCATGGCTTCTGTATCCCCTAGGGGGTTGCAAACCACTTTTTTGTGGCCCAGATTGGTTGCAAACGGGTAGTATTCAACCCCCCAGGGGCTGCACAAGTTGTAAAAATGTTTTTTGCAGCTTGTTGAGTTGTGAACCTGTTTTCACAACTCATATGGGTTGCAAACCACCTTTCACACCCATTCCCAACCTGGGGCCTTGAGTTCAACACAGCCCTATTCTAAATACCTGGAAAGGAAGAAACTTTGATTTCTTATGTTAAAAGAAATATTGAAAAGGATGTGTTATTTTGGATTCATCTTACATTGGATCCAAGGAATTTTAGGCAAAGAATACATCCAAAAAGTTGCAAAAAAAAACTCAATCTCTTGAATTTATCATTAAACTTTCTGAGAACTTTATCCCCAACAATAATTAATTGAAAAAACACAGGCATTTTTTCAAAAATTCATCAAGTTTTTTCTCTTTTGGTTTTATCATTATGATTAAATTGATTTTTGAAGATCTTAAAATAATTCAAAAAATCTTTCAGATTTTTGTGAAAATTTTTGGAATCTAATCAAAAAGACTTTAGTGACAGAATTTTTGAAAAAAAATTTCTGAAATACCTGTGTCTTCAAGGAAATTCTGGTTGGTGCAGAACATAACAGGGATCCCAAATACCCACATATTTATTCAAGGGTAAGGCTTGTTAAGAAAATAAGAGAATATCCAATTTTATTGGTAAACCTGCTTGTTAGCTAATTTTACCAAGAAATTTTCCCAATTGTGCAAAAATAAGGGCTTTCTAGCAAGCAAGCTCCATAAATCCGGTGTGAATACCATAAAGATACCAGATTTTAGCAAGCTTGCTAGCCCCCCCTTGACATCTCTTTCATATCCTATACCCTGCCATAATCTTCCACCCTTGTATTTAGATCCCTTCTTCCTTCCCAATATTTATAAAACCCCCACCAAGATCCCCCTACCACCTCCCCCATCCCTTCCAGTCCCAGCTCAAATATTCCCCCTTCCCCCAACTCCCTCCCTCCTTGATTTCCATCCCCATATTGCCCCCAATCACAATCTGCCATCATCCCCATCACCCAATATGAACCCCACCAGCCTCTCATCTAGCATTGAAAATTAGAATCACACAACTAAGAATAAAGAAAACCCCAACTGGACCCCTCAAGAAGAGGAGAAGCTTGCTCAATCATAGTTAAATGTCAGCAAAAATCTGTAATTTGCAACAAAACAAACTGCCATTGGTTTCTTCTAGCGGGTTGAGGAAGAATTCCAAATAAACAGCAAAAGGGCTTACCTTGATTTGGAGTGTATACAGAACAGATAACATTAGTTTTTCTATTGATCTCTCACTTATCTTGGTGGTTCAAAAACTTAGCATAAAACTCCTCTATAATCTATATATGGGCCAACCTCTAAAACTCCACCTTGAAGTTTTGGCCATCTATTGTGCAATCCAAAAATTGCCACCAAGTGGCTTGATTCCAATGGACTGGATGCCTCAAGCAAAGGAGTTTTATCACAAAAAAAACAAAGGGCAAAAAATTCAAATTCAAATGCACCTGGGAATTTGTTTGAAACCATCCAAAATGGATTGGTAAAAAAACCTCCATATATGGCCACAGCAAGGAAAATACCCCAGAAAACCAACTCCCATTTTTGCCCTCCATTTCCAATTCATTGGATTGACTAGAAGATGTGAATTCAGCAAAGTGCCATTGCTTTCACTCAGAGCCAAATTTTTAATATGGCTATGAATACACATTGCAACTAAAGATCCTCATGAAAAACAATGAAATTGGCAAGCAGAAGAACAAAATTTCAGAGAAGATGTATGATTTGAAATGAAAAAAGCACATTTAAAGTTTGCAATTGGGCAGCTGATGGTGATTTCAAAATCTGAAGAAGGGTGTCCTGATGAGGAAAGTACAGCAATTCTGAGGATTCAGAAGCAAAAAGTTGAAGATCAACTTGAAGTGTTATTGAATAAATAAAAGTACATATATAAAGGTACTCCATGTATGAATATTTATTCCCCCAAATTGGCATTTACCTCTTTTTCTTTTGGACTCTTTCTTTTGGAATATATTGTTTTTCAAATCTATAATCTATTTAAACATGAAATTGAAGCTCTGAGATATAAGTAATTATTTATGATTGAAAAAAAAACAAATTCACAAGGAAATGTTAAGAGAGTTAAAAAAATCAACCTTCCATTCACCTCTTCATCCAATGTGAATCTTTGAATAATTCATGAGCTGGTAATGAATGCTTGAATCATGAATCCTAAAATTATTTTTACTGAGAGATTGAAAGTATAAAAAAAGCAGTTTCATGAGTATTTGAGGTGATATTAGTGTTGGTATCACTGGAAATATTATGTTTAACAAAAGGATCAGAGGGATACCTTTCTTTCACACTCATATTATGGAGAATTATACAGCATGAAGAATTATAAAGAACTTCATAATCTTGACTACATCTTTTTTGAACCAAAGTCTACTGGGTTGAGAAGTTATTCCAAATCAAGTTTGCAAAACTCCAAATGCTTTTTTTATGTCCTTTCTGGATCATCATTGAATTCAAATGAAATGTTTTGCTTGCAAAATCTGGAGGAATTCTTTAATATTTGACCAAAACAGGCCATCTGGAATATATTCCATAAGCCAAATAGTATCCATAGGTATTTTGATGATTGTTGATCTCAAAAGATAAATTTGATTCAATGCCTGAATAAAATAACCCAAAAAATCCTTCAATAAGTAAAATAAACAAGAAATAAGGTGAAAAAAGAATGAAAAAACAATACCTGTGAGAAATTAATCAAATATGTGACTATTGTTGATTATGTTGATGTCATTTTGAGTCCAAGTTAAGCCAAAGAAACTGTGCAAGATTCTTAAATTTAATGATGCTACTGCTTCCAAAACCATTTTTGAACATCTTTCTTTTCCGTGAAACTGATCAGACCAAGCTTGAGGGCAATTCTTCCAGCACCAATGAATTCCATCAATGCTACCGCAACATCCTGGGAACCCACATGCTTCATATTCCTGAATGAGAACCAAGAACTTTTCATCTATTGGACCTTTTAGGAATTAACTCATGAATAACAAACACAATATCATTTGCAAATATCTTCAATGTTTCTATTGCAGTTTTCTTGGAAATTCAAACATATTCATTGGTGAGGTCAGCAGAACATCCATAGGACAATTAATGCATTGTGGAAGTGATTTTATGACAAGGAGCAATAAAAATGTTTACACAACAGTCCTTAAAGAATTTTTCTTTTAAAAAAATGAAAAATAAAAATAAAAAAACCAATTCCAATATTGATTATTTTCTGAAAAAATGGAAGGGATTTCTTGGTCAGTAGGGTTGATTTGATTACCACTCTTTGGGTCCAGTAGAGGCATGAGCCCCTAAATTAATTACTAGCCTTTGGAAGTTAACCTTGCTAATTATGAATCTCCTTTTGAACATCTCTGGTTGTTTTATCTTTTATCCTGATTCAAATAATCAGCCATGGGATCCTGATGGCCTTCAACTTGGTTGCAATTGATCAGTTTTCTTTTTAATTTGTTCCTTTGAAAAATTTTCATTGTATGAAGATCTCCTTCAACTTAAATGAAGACTTGTTGACTTGAAAATGGGAGCTGGCAAATGGGAAATATCTTTTTAGTGTGAGGAAGGGGGCCATCATAATTTTGGACAGGGTGTAGGTGGTAGGTTGATGGTTGGAGGCTGAAAGGTTGAAATTTGCGGAATGGAGGTGCAGCAATGAATTTCAAGGATTAGTAGAAAAAAAAGCGGGAACTAGCTAGAAAACTGATGATTTGTCATACAATTTTGTGGTTTGGTCCATTAGCTAGCTGCCACAGCCTTGTGGAGTGGATGGTTGTGAAAACATGCGGTAAATCTCTTGCTAAATAATTTTTTGGCTAGCAAGTTTCTGCCTAACAAGCCAAGCTCTCCAACAATTGGATATTCTATAATGCACCAAAAAAATAAAAATAAACATAAAAAATAAATAAAATAAATAAAAATCAAAACTGAAAAATTCACAAAACAAAAAATAATAATGTAAAAAAACACAACTGAATTAAAATTAAAGTCAAAAAATTATAAAATAAATAAATAAAAGAAAAACTGATCAATTAACAATATTTTAATTCACCGGAAAAAATGTGAATATAAAAAAAAATGTGATCAACAAATGAATGATTAAACTTAAAATTTTCCAAAGCATCCAAATTTCCAAAAACACACATTTATCCAAAAAAAATGAAGAAATGAAATTATTTTAAAAATAGATTATTTTCCTTTTTGAAAATGAAAGTGATGAAACCATTAATTATCAGGAAAATTTGAGGGAAACCACTGAAATTTTATTAAAGTTCAAAAACATTCTGCATAAAGATTATTTTATTGATGGTATGCCAAAATTGCTTCATTAAATAAAATTTGAATTCCCCATGATTCCAAATCTTCTGTATTCCTGGAACGCACTAGAATTTCTTGGAATACTCAGGAACTGATAAAAAATATTTTTCTCAGGTCCCTCCTTGAGTTAGAAAAAGATTTTTCTCCAAGTAAAAACCAATCCAAAAAAAGTTTCAGGTGCTACATCTGCCGGAACGTGCAGCCTTTTTTTTCATGGTGAATGTAGTTTATATAAAATTGATGCTTATTGGCTCAGCCCCTTGTTTTATGATACTGTTAAGCTTTTTATGGGCTGATTTATTCCCTGAATTTCATTCCATAATGTTGAATTTGGTGAGTATATCATTGAAGTAGTTGACCTTATTTACAAGTACAGTTCATTTTTCCTCCCAATCAATGAAATAATTCAAGTTTTGAATGGGTTTTTATTAGTTTGTTTAAGTTTTGATATTTCTGGGGATCCTCAATGAATTGAATTACCTGAAAGATAGCCTTTAAAAAAATAATTCTGTTTTTTACATGTATTGGTAGCAGTAGGGACTTTTCCCTTTTAAAAAAGGGGAAATTTCCCAGAGTATGGGGACATTAAAAGGCTTTTTTTTTTCTAGATGGGACCCACAGCATTGAGGAACTTTAATTTACCATGGAAAAACTAATTAAAATCCAAGGAAAAACCCTCTTTTCCTTTTTTATTGAATTTCAAGAAATGAGATTCATAAAAATTCGCATCTACAACAACATATAGGAATGTGGTTTCCATTTCAAACTGAGATACACATAGGTTTATTGTTCAATATTTTGAAATTATGCTCTTGAGTCAAATGCACCAAAATTCTGGACTATATTTTTTGATAGTTCCATGAAGTTTCTTGGATTGTTCCAAAGAACAAAAAAACTGACTTGCACCTGGAAAATTAACCCAATTTTTTCTTATTCCTGTTCCATAACCAAACAATGCCTGTAAAATTGTCATTAATTGGTGGAATAATCAGGGTTCTTGTTTTCTTTGATAGAAAAGATGGATGCTATTATTGTATAAATTTCATACATTTAGGTCCTGGCTAACTGCAAGAATTCTTAAAAATGAAATATTTTCTAGTTGTCCAAATTTATCTTTGTCTTAATTGTCCATATTGTTGACTCTTGTGGCTTCATCATTCGAAAATCCTTTTCAGTTTTATCTGCTTCTTTCCTTCTTTTTTCCATGATCAGTGCCATTCACTTACTACTCCCGCCTAAGGCCAAAAGCTGAACTTTCAAGACTACTGAACTTTCCAGATGCACGTGTTTTACTCAGTGCAGACACTCCATTATCACTCAGCATCTTCATCTTGCCTGCACTTAAATATTCACACTGACCCAGGACCAGGATGCCTTTTCTTTGTGTGATTTCCACTCTGCACAAATTGCATTCTGGTTACTGGGTCAGATGAGTTTCTGTCCTGCTTACTACATTTTTGTCTATGCTTCATGATTTAAACTCATCTCTTCTCAAAATACTGCCACACTATCTCTGTCTTCCTTATCTTTCCTTATCTCATCTGCACCATCAACCCGCTTGAGTATTTTGTTTAATTCCTCCTTTCTTCTCATCTGGTACTTTTTCTGCTGAGTCTCCTTTTTAAAGGTGATTCTATTGTCTGTCTTATAGTATATTTCTGTTCAATGTATATTTTTTTCCTCACTTAGCTGAAATATAATCTTCTTTTTGAAGTCTAAAACCAACACATATCTGTCAAACTCAAAAGCTCTTGGGTTATTGTGTACTATTAAAAACAAATATACCCCTCTCCTCAGTATCATTTACCTCAGTAAACAAGCATGAAAAAAAATTTCAAAATCAAATGCAATCTGCTTCAATCTTTGAATTTCAAGAAACCTTATATATCTTGTTACTCATTCAGTGGTTGAAATTTCAATTTGTATTTACAGTATCATCTAACATTAGTTCCATTACATCTTTGAATTGTCCTCAAACCCTTTCAATTTCATCTCTAGCATTCCAAGGATCTTTAAAAAATATAATTAACACTCTAATCCTTTTCTTGCCACCATTGATTGATAGTTCACATTTTAAAGATTAAACTGTCCAAAATATTAAATCACTCAAATTCATCAAAAATTCTCATGACCAGGACTCAGCCCGCTTTATTCACATTCATTACATCGATTACAATAATAGTTAATATCAAGACTTTTTATTTCAAACCTCAATGATAGATCTTGCAGTGGTATATTCTAGAAACAAGATTTTGGGATGAGTTGAATAAAAATTTATGATTCATGAATGGATAATAGATTGGCAATGGACAATTAAAATGAGTAAAGAGGTGAGTGCAATAAATTTACCTGTCTTCAGGAACAACACTAAAAAGCTAATATTGACTGAAGCGGTCAGGAGTTTGTTCAAAACTATGTTTTCAGGCTGAGGTGGAAGTGAAAGTCAATATGAAAATTGATGGGATAGAGAATTAGGCTGATCATAATGAAAAAAAGACTGAGGATAATTTTGAAAGTGATTAGAAAGATGGGAATCCAATGCATAACTCCACTGAGGACAGCCTTAGATCCTCATGGAATATAAAAAAACAAGATAGGATCTATTGTGAGTGCCTAGGGTTTTCTGGATGAACCAACTTGTGGTTTTTGGCAATGAGAGAGATTTGAAAAGAAGAAGAAGATAGAGGTAAAGAAAGATATATAAATTTGATGATTCAAACCCACAAAAGCTGCAGAAGACAGAAAGGAGAGGCAAGGAAGAAGTAAATCATGCATATGCATGTGAGGGTGGAGAGCATGTTGTACTTAAATAGAACCATGTTTTCTTTCCTCTGTGTTTAATTTTTTCTTTCCTTTTAATATCTTTTTACTCATTTCATAACCCCCAGTTGATCATTGGTTTCCTTTTTCCTCATCTGTTTCTCTTTTTCCCCACTTGCCTTGTCATCTCAGGATCTCACCCATGGTGGTTCTGTAAAAGTTTAAGATCCTTGCCATCTAAATAACTTCTTTTATTATTTCTGTAATTCTCTGGTTTCCTTATTAATCTTATGTTTCTTCATGCTTTCTTGGAGATCAAACCTATCAATTTATGATTACCCATTCAATCACCCCAAGTATTTTGATTATTAAGCAAAGTAGATCTGCTGCAAAATTTGATAGCCACACCTTGGAGGAAATGTGGAAATACCACATCCTTAAAAAACTTCCTGAATCATCTCACATTATAAAATAAATTTGATAATCTGAATTTGAAGACATGGAAAAAATTGAAATCCATAATCTTCTTGCAAAACTGGAAACCAAGATAAGAATAAATGACAAAGCAGAATCTGAAAAAACAGAATTACTTGTGAAAGAACAACTTACCACTGGGTCTGAAAGAAACAATGAAGAATTTGGCAAGCCAAAGAGAAAACCCTACTTTTCCAATGGAAAGAAAAATACCCTCAATTCTTGTTCAGAAGACATATGTCATCTATTGCATACAGAATAGGCCATAGCCTAAAATAAGAGCATAATGGAGAAGCAGATTCACAAAAAGAAAAAAAAAAACATTTTTATCACTGACTTTTGTTCAAACTTCTCCCAAAATTTGTGATACTGGAAAGTGGAGCCTTAGCACACTAACTAAAAGAGAATGAGTATTTTTACACCTACTCTCAGTTCTTAAATTCACTATACACTGCAAATAGATCCATTACTCCTATATTTGTATGGGGAAGGGATACACTAAATTTGAAAAATGGGGACCTCAGAATAGAGAAAGCCTTTTATGCTCCTACCCTCTCTAACTCTCTAGTTCCACCATAAAAATAATTCAACCTTTGATATTCTCTCTGTCACAAACCATCCAGATTCAGATTCAGAAAGGGAGAAAAAACAATATTCAAGGGCAGCATCATAAAAATCTGCTGTTCCTACATCCAAGAATTACTCAAACCCTAAACTCTATCTCCAATACAGTCTTTATACACCAACCTTTAGGAAACCCAAGCCAAAAATATCCAGAAGCTTTGTTTTCATCCCAGCACCAAGAGAAAGTTGGATTCTCCTCATGCAATCTATGCAAAATGCACTGCCAGCCTTTCTCAGGGAAATTCCCTCAACTAACCACCAAGCTTGAAGTGGTCCACATGAACCTTTGCCAACCAATCACACAAACCTCCAGAGGTGGAAGAGAATAACTCCTAACAATAGTTGAAAGCTTCTCAAGGTAACCCTTTTTTCCTTAAAATGGAGCAAAAATCATAGACTTTTTAACTGTTCAAGAAATTTGTAAAAATGGAAGAAAATAAATAAATCAAGGGAGTGAAGCTCATTATGTTGCATAATAGGGGGAATTTGTTAAAAATTTGCTTCAAAAATTTCTCAGAACCAAAGGCATTACTCACCTGAAATAAGCATTATATATGCCTCAACAGAACCTGTTTTCCAACAAAGGGAATAAAATCACCATAAAAAAAGCATGGACCATGTTACTTGAATTTGGATTACCATTACATTGGTGGGGGGAATAATTAAGTACTTTGGTAAACCTAGGAAACTTCTCTCCGGAGAGATTCACAGGGATGAAAAATCCTTATTAAATATGGTTTAATAAAGTAGCTGACCTTTCTCATATAAAAACTTTTGTTTTTAGAGCCATTTTTTCACCAAGAAGAGCAAACATTGGTCAAAGCTCTCCCCATCCAGTGTATATTTTATTTTTATTTGCTATGAAGAAGGAAATAATACCTACCAAGCGTGGGATACTTTATCCAAAGAAATTCAAGTCTTGTATCATTTCTAAACCAATATTTTTCCTTATATAAATATTAAAGCTTTTTTCAACACTCCTCTTTCCAATTCAACTCTATATTTTCATTCTCCCACTCTATCTTTTCCTTCTCTCAGTATTCATTAAAAAATTAGAATGCCTGCTGCCACTCCTGAACCAGTCTCCTTCTCAGTCAAAACACTCAAGGTTTTTACCTCCAATCTAGACTCCCCTGTGCCAGAAATTTCCAATAAAGCCAGATAAGACTCATCTTCAATTCATCCATCTGTAAAAGGAAATTCCTATGGACCCCATTTTGAATTTCCCCCCAACATAAATCTAAGCTTTGTTCCTCAAAAAATTCTTGAAAACCCTTGGAGAAGATGTGCAAACCTTATGGATCAAGATCAAGCCTACTAAAAATATGTTTGGCATAGAACCAAGGGTGCTAAGGAATAAAACTGAGAAAAACTTTCTGTCATGGTTTTGGGAGGTAGCTGAAAAGAAAGCAAATGAAATTTTTCTGAAAAATATCTACATCTATAGAAGCAAGGAGGATGAACACAGAATTTTAGTGAAGAGAAAATCCCAACTATGTGTAAGAGCAAATTTCTTAAGTTGAAGGAATTACCTTCAATGGGAATTTTTCTCCAACAGGATAAAAAACATCACTTCAATTACCATTAATGATAGCTTCATCAAAAAATTAAAATTTGAATGTTTGATGTACATTCCGCAAAAGGCTTATAATTGAAATGAAAATCATCATAAAACCTCCCAAGGGAGTCAATGGCTGCTAGAAACCAAAAGAGGTTCTCTTGGTTAAGAAATTGCTGTATGGTCTTAATCAGAGTCTGCAGTGATGTTACAAAGCCTTATCCACCTTCTTCTTTTAAATCAACTTCAAAAAAAATCAACTGGATCCTTGTATTTTTGTCTCATCAGCCTCCTCAAACCCAGTCCTCATCTTTTTTCAAGTGGAAAATCTAATAACTACCAGCAGAAAAATTCAACCAATAAAAGAGGATCTAATTTAAAAATTTGAAAATGTATGGCCTTGTTATGTGTGAATGGGTCCTGGGAATGAGAATCACAAGAGATTTGGAAATTCAAACAATAAAAATCAAACAAGATATATTTCTGAAAAATTCTTGAAGAGAATGGCATGCTGTACTGAAAAAAGTCACCTCTACTATCCCATGAAAGTGACTTACTGATCCAATGTCCTCCTCCCCTCCTTCAACAGACTTCAACTAACATTGTGGATAGGGCCTTTTGGGTTATCTAGTCCAAAACAACAGGCTGGAGCTCTTTCATGCACACAGATACTTCTTCAAATTTCTCAACAAACCAAAATTGCATGACCAAGCTTGTTTCTCTCATTTACTGTTTTATTTCAGCTAATCATTGAATCTTGGTTTGAACCTGAGACAGAATTCCCCCAAAAACTTAATCCTAGAAGTTTATGCTGATGCTGATTAAATCTCTTTCTTGAAAAGAAGAAACTTCTTGGGGTCTGCCATCAACCTCAATGGCCTACTTGGATGGAGGTGCACCAAGAAAAAGTTAGTCACATTGTCCAAAACCAAGTCTGAGCATTGTTCTTGCACTGAGATATCCCAAGACCTACTGCAGTTTAAAAATTCAATAGCTCCATTTTTAAAAACTTTCTATATTTCCCTCCTGCCTGAAAACCTGTACTGCAATAATCAAGGAACCATTGAGCTCATCCTCAACCCCCTATATCAGAATTGGAATTGCCAAATTGAATTTTAACTCCACATTCTTTGTCAACATTTCCACAACAAAAATTTCAATTTTTCAAAAATGGAACACAATTTAAACCTGGCCAAGCCCCACCACCAAACTGGTTTCTCCCAAAAAGGTATGCAAGTGAAATGTGTGATTTGAACCAACCACATGAGATAATTACCAAAAAAGCATGGGAGCATGTGAGATTTCAGACCCACAGGAGCTGTGGAATCCAGAAAAGAAAGGCAAGGAAAAAGGCAATAATGCATATGCATGTGAGGGTGGAGAGTATGTTTTACTTAAATAGAAGCCTGTTTTATTGCCTCTTTTTTTCTTACTTTTTTTATTTCTTTTTTTCCTTGTCATCCCTGGTTACTGAGTTCATCAACCCCAGTTTATGCCACGCTCCCAGGTTAAGGTGTATTTTCTTCACCATTTTGAAATATCCTTTTCCTCAGTAACATAAACCTCAGTCTATAATTGTTACACAAATAAAGCACAGCATCAATGGTAACTTCTGCTTACTACCTCTGGCTTGTGTAACAACCTTCCAATCTTGGTGAATCAGAATATACTTGCAAATTTTCACTGTTAAATCTAATCTGGTTGACAATCCATTTGAGCTTTACTCTTCTACCCTTGGGCATCTCTAGCGCTTGGACTTCCATTCCCAGTCACTTAATTACACTATTTTGCAACCACACCTAGATAGCCAAATCAACTTTATATTTTTTCAATGGACTAGCTCTGTTCCCTGCATAACTATATCCATTCATTTGCATTGTCCTCATATGTCATTCCTTCCTGTCTCACCCATTGTGTCTCTGTACTCTCATGTTCTATTGTCTTTCAACTAGGCTAAAACCTTGGAAAAAACTGTATTGTTTATTTAATTTTCCCATTCTGTTCCTTTCCTTCATTGACTAATTTCTCACTAGCTGTAGATGAACATCCATCAGGTTGTATCTAGTCACCATTGGATTACCCTATAAAGACTACGCCACCTGCCTGAAGATTGTTTCCCCAGTTAGTTAATTTCATACGTTCTTTCATTTTGCTAAGACAGGTCGTCAAATTAGGCTTTGACTTGGTTTCCTTCCATTGGAACACTTCATCCCTCTTTCTGTTTTTTGAGCCAGCAAAACTTCAGTTTGCACTTTACAGTTAGCTTTGCTACCTTGCACCTATAACTTGAACTCAGTCTCCTCCTTTGTGCTCAAAATCATCTAAGATTTCCCTATAGTATGTGGGGTGTTTGTGTGACAGTTTATCATCTGTACCCTTTCTCCTCATCTGTATCTCTTCCTCCTAACTTGTCTTGTAATCTCAGGATCTCACCCATGGTGGTCCTTTCCAAGTTTCATATCATTCCCATATCAATAAATTCTTTCTTTATTTCTGGAGTTCTCTGGTTTCTTTCTTTGTCTTCTGTTTCTTCCTGCGTGCTTGGAGATATAACCTGGTAATCTCTTGTTATTCATTTCATCACCCTCAGTTGATCATGCATGCCCTTGCCACTCATCTGCATCTCTTCCCCCTCACTTGTCTTGTGATATCTGTATCACACTTGTGGTGGTTCTTTCTAAGATAAAAACAAGGAGTGGGAGCACTTTCACAGGTTTGGTGGCATCTGAAAGTAAGCTACTCCTGGCGCTGTAGTGGTCATTCTTGGGGGATGCATTAAGTGGGATCAAATAAATTGCAGAGTATCCACTTTTGCTCCACATAGACTCTAGCAGGGCTAGTTGTATTTTTATACTGTCTTGAACTACTTTCACATATTGAAGTTGTTTGGTGAAAATTTTGGCAATAATATTGTCCTACGGTATGTGTTCAATCATGATTAGGGACTTTGATACTGATACTTGTATGTAATGGAAACTTATCTCAATTTGTCTGGATTTGGGATTTATTTAAGCTTCCTTCCTTATGAAGTTTTCACCTGTATTATTTTTCTTGATCTTGGGTTTTCTGATTGGGACCCCAAGATTCATAAAAAGGGTTGAAAGACACATTAGTTGCTTGTCACAAAGGTTCATTGCTTCAAATTTTGACATGGTGGCTGACTGAGCAACTATGGTGGGTTTCTTTGTTTTCAAGCTGATTGAATTACTGTGCATTCTAAACAAATAGCCCAATTTAGGTTTCTGTGTAATGTTGAATAAACTGTAGTTGGCATTGGCCCACCCACATAGGTTATTTTCTGGTTCTGCTGATTTTTTAAATAGAAAATATACCAATTTGGTGCCATTTTTCAGCCAGCTACTATGTCAGAGCTAGGTGACAAAGTATCCAAAAATAAAAAAAATAATAGAAATAAAATAAATTAATAAATACACTACAGGAGAGTAGAAAAATACAAAATATTACTGCATATTTGGATTTCCCACCCAATTTTAGGTAGGGTCACTTTGCAAAACCAACTTTGGATTACCACTTCTTAATCACCTTAGCTCACCTATCAGATATGTACCAAAATTCACAAACTTACCATTGCACTTTTTTGGCCACTTGTAATACTCCAAGTCCAAGTTTTATTGTCTAAATCATCCATTTGAAAAATCCAACTCCTCAGTACCATCTACCTCATTCTATAAGCATGAAATAAGCAAAACCACATCATGAGAATGTCCACTTACTACATCTGACTTATACACAAGTGAACTATCCAATCTTGGAAGCTCAGTCTATCCCTGCAATTGTTGGAGTTTCATCCAACAATTACTAAACCATCCAATCAACCTTGCTTATTCCATCTTCTTACTTAGCTGTTTCATTCTTGGTCACACTAATCATATTGAATTTAAAGTTGTATAGAAAGCCACATCAGTTTTAATTTCCACTTATGAACTAGCCTAACACCCTGCATAACTATATCTATTCATTTTCATTACTTCCCTTTGCACTTCATTCCTTCATCCAGCCAAATAAATTTCCTCTCACAGTCTATTGCTTGCAATAGCCCTTCAACCTTGGATAGACTATTTTGTGTATTTAATTTTACCCATTCCATTCCTGTCATTCATTGAATAATTTTCCCTAGCTGTAGACAAATTTCCATCAGGTTGTATATAGTAACCTCCAGTCACCTTATAAGTACCCTTCAGTCTTTCTGGAGATTTTTTCCTCAGTTATTTAATTTCATACTTTCTTGCATCCTTTTTCTGAGGTCAGGTTATTGCATTGGAATTGCCTTACTTCCCCTTAAATGAAAATTCTATCCCTCTTGCAGTTTTTTGAGACTCCAAACTAAGAGTTTTCACTTTGCAGTTAGCATTGCTATAACCTCTTGTCCCTTTCACCCTGAATTCTACCATTTGTGCTCAAAATCATCTAAGACTTCCCTATAGTAGCTGGGGTGGCTGTGTGAAACATTGTTAATATTTCACATGAATGTTCATGGAAAGGTTTCAAACCTAGATGTTAAAATATGTATGCACTACATGTTTGCTACGTATAGGTTTAATACAAATGGGATGCACTTATGGCCCTCTAAGGCCCATTTGAAAACCACACAGACCACATGGGCCTATGTGAATGTCACGTATTTTGGGAAACTGGCCCCAAAATATGTGAAATAATTCATTTGGTACACAGGCCACCATGGGACCATTGGGATGGATGGGCGTTCATTGGAATTATTGGGCCCCAGGTTCATTTTGGACATACTTGGCCAGCAACGCTGGCCTGCCAAAGTAGTCATTGCTTGGTTTTGGGCTGGAAAAGCCCTTTGGGGCTGTTGCCCGTTTTGCAGCCTGCTTGGGGCCACTTTTTCTCACGTTTGGCCTGTTTCTGGGCACAATGACCTGCGCAGGGTTGTTTTAGGGTGCAGAGGGACTCATTTGGAGTCCCTCCACCCCTGTTGGTTGTCACAGCTGCACACAAGGGGTTGCAGTGGCAGAGGGGGGGAGCAATACTGCTTCCCCCATTGCCCCACCTCCATTGCCGCAAGGGAGAAAACAAGGTGGCTAGGGCAGTCGCAACAAGGTAACTGGTGGTGGGGGGGATTTGATCATCCTCCCACCAGCAAAGGACCAGGCGGTTTGCAATGAGGCAACCAAAAGCAGGGCGGACGTGACCACCCTCCCACCAACAAGAAAGGGGTCATCTACCCCCCCCCCCTTTACCAAGGGGGAGGAGCAAGGACCCTGGGGGGGACTTGACCACCTCCCCAGGGAAACTTTGTGTTACCAACAATGAGGGGGGAAGCTGACCATCCCCCCAATTGATTTTAGTTGCTACTGCCGCCACAACCAACGTGGCTGTGGCCGCAATGGAGGTACCAAAATGCCATGGGGAGGGGGGAATTCATCACCTCCCCCCTTAAATGTGAGATTAGAGGGGGGGAACACATTTCTGTTGGACTGCCATTCCCCCCTGGTGTGTGAGTACAACCAAGCCACCCTCCCTGGAGGGGTGGCTGGTCCAATTGATTTAAGTGACACACCCACAGGCCCAGGAGGGGCTGGTGGGATAGGCTGGGTCCATGGAGATCATCCCAGCTAAAATAACCAGTTAATGGTAGTTAGTAGGGAGTAAAAGGGCCAATGAACGCCAGTTTCACTGTATGGGTACAGGAGGGGGCATTTTTATCAGCCACAGGGGCTGATTGGGGCCCACTGGGCCCCTGCCTTGATGTGTAACCATGCAAGGCTGGTTGCAGGGCCATTAGAGGCCTTTGATGGCTGAATATTTCCTTTTCTCTTGTCGTAACATGAGCCCGCATGAGGGAAATTCTTTTGTACTTAAGGAGACCTTCTCCCTGCTGTTTACCAAGATATCTATTTGAATTGATCCAATCAATCACCAGACATATTGCCCCATTGTCAGAGCCCATTAGCCTTTGTAGACACAAGGTATTCAGAATTTCTTTTGATTTAATTACTGCTGCTCCTTCCACTAAGCTAATGACTGGCCATAATTTTCACACATTATTGGAACAAGGCTTTATTGGATCCATTGTTTGGATCAATGTGTGTCTTTTTTAATCCTGGATTATTTTTAGTACCTTTGATTTTTGGAGAAGATGTCTTTCATTCAAGATCCAGCTTTGCCAAAATTATTCTTAATGAGTCAGATGTTTAATTTTTTCACAATGATTATTGATATTAAGCTTGAAAATGTTTGTGAAGGTTAGTTTATGAGGAATGATGAAAATTCAGATATGTTCTTAGGTAAAGAAAAAGTATGACCATCTTGTCTTTGAGGCACTTGAGTGAGAATCATGTAGCATATGTTGCAGATACTCTTGTTGGAAGAAGAGGAGATCATTAGTATCTTATTGGAGATTCTGCAGGTGAATTATTTTGGATATTTGATCCATAAGAAGGGTCACTGTGTGAGTGATGGTAAGCGCTGAATTTTATTTCCATGGAAGAAGAAAATAAGGTCACTCTTCCTATGGAGAATGTGGATCTGAGGGTATAGGTTGCTGATTATCTGATCTAACAAAGGAAGTCCAATTAGTTTGGAAGGACTCATGATTATGGGAATATTTCCCTAATACAAGAGTTAGGTTATGAGAGGATTAAGTAATTGTCTTGATTAATTAACATCAGCTTTGGAGTAAGATTCATTATCTTTAAGAAGATAAAGGTTTTTTTTTGATGATTTGAAATGGAGAAATTTTCTTTGTGGACAAGTTTGGAATAAATTGCTTGGTGCAGATTTATTCAAGATTTCAGCTCTGAGTACAATGGCTGAATGTAGAACTGGTAATAAGGTAAAGGAAAACAACTGTGAGAGTTGTAACTTAGGGGCCAAGACTAGAAATGTTTTCTCAAAGAGTAGAGAAAGAAATTTGATTCCTAGAGAGGAATTTTCCATTGATTTGGCAGGTCCATTAAACCAAATGTCTCTTGGAGGGGAAAAGTACTTCATCAATTTAGTTGATACCAAAACTAATTTTGTATGGGGGAAACCAATAAGATTGAAGTATCCATCCACTGAGAAGATTTCTGTAATCTTCAAGGTCTGGAAACAGAATGGTTTGATGAAAGAGGTCAAAAGGGTAATCACATATGGAGGGGGAAAGTTTGTGAGTAAGGAATTTGAGAATTTGTTCAGTGATTATGGTATAACTCATATTTTTACCACTGCAAGGCAGTTTGTTACATTAGAGTGAGGTTCCCAATTGCTGCATTCCTCATTGGCTTGAAAAACTTTCCATTCAACTAAGTAAAATAATTTACCCCTCTTAAGCTTTGATTCAATTATCTGAGACACTTCATATTCTTCCTCCCCATCAATTTGAACTGGTTTGGTTGGTGGTTGGTGCCTAGAGGATAGTGAGTTATCTTGATAGGGCTTGAGTAAGGAGGAGTGGAACACTGGGTGAGTAGTGGACCATTGTTGAGGAAGTTGAAGTTTAAACAAATTTTTTCCAATTTGTTCTGTAATCAAAAAAGGACCTAGCCATGGCTCTGAGAGCTTATGAGTTGGAATATTAGTTGTGATATTTTTAGAAGAGAGCCAAAATTTCTTTCCAACAGCAAATGAGTCAGGAAAATCACTTTTTTTGAGGTCAGCCTATCTCTTATAAGTTTTAATTTACTTTTCCAATTGGAATCCCAGTTGTTTTTGTTTCTGATGAATCTGGGTTATATAGTGACTGTAAGGTTGGTTGTCCAATACATGTAGGCTTTCAAAGTTGGGGTGTTGTCAATAAATGGTGAAGAAAGGAGATTGCTTGGTGGAAGTGTGAGTGGAATTTTTGTAGGCAAATTCAGCAAGTGGGATCCAGGTATCCCAGTTGTCTTGGTGATAACTGACTTAAATCCTAATAAATTGTTCTAGGATCTGATTTACGCATTCTGTCTGACCATCTGTTTCAGGGTGATAAGCTGGGGAGAGATTTCTTTTTATCTGTAATTTTTCACACACATTTTCCCAAAAGGAAGAGACAAATAGAGATCCTCTGTCACTAAAAATGTCAGTAGGGAGTCCATTTTTAGAGAATTGTTGGATATTAGCAGGTTACCTAACTCCACAGAGGAGATATATGTTCTAGTTTAATGAAGAGAGACATTTTTGAAAAAAAATCAACTACCACAAGGATTGAATCAAATCCAATGGATAGTGGCAGCTGAGAGATAAAATCCATAGAGAGTGAAGTCCAGGGAGCACCTGGGATTGGTAAAGGTTGAAGGAGCTTCAACTTCTTATGGTTACTGGATTTGTTTCTGATGAAAAGGTAACAAAAAGAAACCTAATCTTTGATAAAGGAGGCCAAATTTTCCCAATGGAAGTCTATTTTGACCAGATAAATTTGACCAGAGATTAGGGAATTGTTTAGTTGTCTCTTGGCCAGGGTGACCAGAGAGTAGGGAATTGTTTAGTTGTCCTGAAATTTCAATTTGGAGCTTTGTTTCTTGCCTGGGAATTGCTATTCTATTCTGGAAGATAAGAAGTCCATTATCTGGATCTATTAAATAACTCCTTAATTTTTCCTTTTTATGTAGCTTCTGAATAATCTGTTGGGTTGATTTTTTGTAGAGCTGGGATTGAATTAAGTTTTCAAAGTGTCCATCAACCTGCTTAGTTGAAATAAAGAAAATTCTAGAAGGTTCAAAGTGAGTCTGTTTCAGGAGTTGTTTAACATTTTATGGATTGTTTTCTGCATAAGGCATCCCCCCTGCAGTAAACGTTGTCTTGAACTGACAAGATATCAGGAACTATAGAGTGCTTCCCGGGTCTTTATACTATATTTAATTCAAACTCAGACTAGAACTCAGACCACTGGGCTTTGCAGCAAGTCAAAACTTTGAAGTTTATAAAGTATTTCAAGGACAAATGACCAGTGAGAACTTCAAAGGGAGAGGAGAGGCTAAAGAAGTAAGCTCTCCAGATCTTGACAGCCCATATAATGGCCAGAAGTTCCTTATTGTGGATTTTATAATTCAGTTCAGCACTGCCCAATTTTCTGCTATCAAAGGAAATTGGGTGCTTGTATCCATCAGGGGAGACTTGGGTGAGCACAGTGTTGGAATTCTTGTCATCTGATTTTTTTGCCTGAATCTTTAGTGTATCTCAGTATGACTCATCACTCTTATTTTTATTATTTTGCTCTTGAGTGTTCATCTTCAGTATGTTCTTTATTCTATACTCATTAGTTAAATATCAAGTATCATCTCTATGTTGAATCCAAGTGGATCTCTTGCATATTAGCTCATGAGTGTTCTTGTCCAGTGGCCTCTTTATATTTTGCTAGTTATTCATAATTCTAGTGGGCTCTCTATCTTGAATCCTTGATGCTCTGCCTATCTCAATTCAGCCTGAAGTGGTCCTCCAAGTTGTGCGGACTCTAAATGGTCTGATATTGAATACTCATTACATCTATTCATTACACTTTTCTCCCACTTGTCAGCCATCATGTATTTAGTCTATTTATACTGATGCTTTATCAAGTGGAATTTGATCATCTTTTCTTCCTCACACTGAACCGGAGCGCCCTCCTTGGCTCCCCAGATCCGCTCCTCTTGGAGTCATAAGACTTCTCATCATCTTCTCTATTAACATTTCAACCGGAGCTTCAACTCGAATCTCAACACACAGCCCCCTGGGCATAGTCACTGGCGTCAGTTTCAAGACAAGTTTTCAATGAAAGATCAAAATTTCTAAGGATTGGTGCCTTGGTAAAGGCCTGTTTGAGGTCCTCAAATTCTCCAAAGCCCCTGGAGATAAAGGAAAAACAGGGTTGGAACCCATGAGAGCAGTGAGGAGGTGAACCTTCCTAGAGTAATTAATGATAAAACTGCAATCAAAATTAGAAAAACACAAAAATTTTTCAGAGCCTTTTTTTCATTGGTGTGGGCCAATCTAAGATCTTTGGGAACTTGGAGTTTTCCATTTCCATATCATTCCTGGACATAACGTAGCCTAGATAGGTAATCCACTGAGTTGGCATGAATTTCTTATTTAGAAGCATTAGAATGTAAGTTTTTTTTTCCAAATTATATTCAAGACTTCACACACATGAACTGTGTGTTTCCTAAATCCTTTGAAAAAATAAAAATATCATCAAGGTATACAACCACAAAAATGGTTAGTAGGTCAGCAAAAATTTCCTTAACAAGACATTGAAAAGAGGCAGGGGCATTGGTCAGTCCAAAAGGCATAACCAAGTATTCAAAACTCCCAAACTGAGTCCTGAATTCTGTAAGATTTTCATCACCCTATTTGATTCAAAGGAGATTTTACGCACCCCTGAGGTCAATTTTAGAAAATATAGTAGAACTGGAAACGACTGTCAATAAATGAGTCATGGGAGGAATAGGATACAAATTATTTGAATTCACAGAGTTAAGTGTGCAATAGTCAACACACAATTTTAAACCACCATCCTTCTTTTTAAAAAAGAGGACATGTGCACCAGTGCTGGATGTGCTGGGTCAAATGAAACCTTTCTCTAAATTTTACACTATACACCAGGGCCAAATTTGGGTCTCTGGTTGACCAGTGACATGAAGTCACTATATGTGGCCAATTTTTTCTCAAATAATTATCAAAAGTTTTACCATGAAAAAACAATGATTTATTCTGTGATTCACCTTAAAATATTTAGGGTTTGTTGTAGCTTTCAACTTGATGGATAATAAAAGTCAAATGGTTTTCACCTTGGTTGAAAATCAAAGTCAGTCTGGTTTAACTTTTTTCAAAAATGAAAGTCAAACTGATTTACCACCAAGTCCAAAATGGGATCACAGGCTGACAAGTGAATTAAGCAGAACAAAAAAATAAAGCATAACCGCAAGATGGCTCAAATATGAATATGGTGTGACCAACCTTGAACATATTCATTCCCAGACAAACAAGAATTTCAATACTCCCAAAAACAGAGAAATTACAACAACCACTGATCAATATATTATCCTAGGGGGGGTTCAACCTGTTCACATGAAAAGAACTCCAAGAAACATTCATACTCTGGGACATGCACTCCTAATGGTGCACTTGTTTCCAATTATTTAAATACTACTTAAAGGGTTCATGAACATTGTAAATACCATCTTCATAAAATTTACCCATAAGAAACAAATGAAAAATATCTCAAAGAAGTTATTTTATCAGAAATCTAGTTTTTTTTTAATAAAATTGCAATCAATAAACTTGATAAAAGTCATCTTGAAACATAAGGCATTGACAAACTGGTTCAACGGGTGCTAAAATACAAAGGCACTTACATGTGTGCCACATATGAGTGTATTCCAAATGGGATGCAAATATGGATCTCTATGGCCCATTTAACAATAACACAGACCATACAGGCCTGTGTGGATGTCGCTGATTCAGGGAAACCAGCCTCAAAAAATGTGAAATAAGCTGTTTGGGACATGGGCCCTCCCAGGCCTGCTGGGGTGGATGGGCCTCTTAAAATATGGATGCACTCATGTTATGTGCATTTTTAGTGTTTAATCCAAATGGGATGCACAAATGGGCCTCCAAGGCCAATTATACATCATGTGGGCCACGTGGGACTATGGGGATTTTATTGGTTTTGGACATTTGGGCGCCAAAACACGTTTTCCAGGTCTTTTGGGACACGGGCCTAAAAGGACCTGCCAGGGTGGATGGGTCACCTTGGCCAGATGGGTTTATTTGGGCATAACTGGGCCCAAGGTTTATTTTGGACACAATTTTCCAGATGGGCTGGCGCGCAAAAGTGTAGTTTTTAGGTCTTTGGGCCTTGGCCGCGCCAGTAGGCCGCTGCCCGCTTGGGGCCGCTGGTTTCCTGCCTGGGCCCAACCGCCCACGCGGGGGGGGGGGGGGAGGTACTCTGTTTGGAGTCCTCCCACCTGCTGTGTGCAAGGCTGCACCCCCGCTTGCGCCACCTGGCTGGTTGCGGCTGCGGTGGCTGTTGGCCCCTGCCTCCCTCCCTCCCCTTGCTTGGTCATGAGGGGGAGGGAGGATGGCTGGTCCACCCTCCCATCCAGACCAGAAAAGACAAGCTGCAACAAAGAAACCAGCAAGGTGGGGTGGGATTTGAACACCCACCCACCTCAAGCATAGCAACAATGAGTTGCAGGGGCCATCTCCCCCCCCCCCCCCTGTTACCAAGGGGGAGGTGACCTGGAGCTGGGTGGGCTTGACCACCACCCACTCCACTTATTGTTTGCATTTCTCTGGGGGGTACCAACCTCCAGGGCTCCCTGGGGGGGGGGATTTGACCTCTCCCTTCAGGGATTGAGAGAGAGGGGGGGGACACACATGTCCGCTGGTTACACCTCCCCTCCCGTAAGTTTGACCGTACCCAGAGTGTTTCTGGGTTGACCATGGCCAATCTGAGGGCCAGGGGCTGGTTGCAGGAGGCAAACAGCCATGTGGGTTGGTAATAAGGACCAATAAAGTCAAGAGGAAATTGTAACTGGGTAACAGGGCTGATTGTAATAGACAACCAGCCAGGGTCTGAACAGAAACAAGGGCTGGTTCAGCCAAGTAAGGGTGGAAACACCAAACTCAACCAGTACAGGATGGTCATAAGGGTTCAGGGACTACTGCCAAGTGGGCTGAGTAAGCCCAAACCAAGTAGCAAGGCTTGTAGAGCCTGTAGAGCCCATTTAGGGAAGAATTTTTGCCTTTTGCTTGTCATTACACCAGCTCCACATGAGCAACATCTTTTGTATTTAAGGAGCTCTTCTCCCTACTGTTTTCCATCCATTCATTCACCCATTGATTCACATTCACCACTGCACCATTGCCTCTGCCTCATATTTAGGATCAATTATAAGACATCATTGTCTCAGCATTTCTTTTTATTTAAGTAATTCTCTTTGACTAAGCTTGTGGGCCAATAATTGTCACAGGGACATACCACAAAAAGGGGCTTCAGGGGCCTTAATTGAGCCCAATCTGTATTTTGGACTGACTTGGACAGCCCAACTGGCTAGCGGCTGGCCCAGAAAGGAGTCATTTCCCCATTCTGGGCGTGGAAAACCCAATGGGCCCGTTGCCTGCCTTGCTTCCCGCTTTGTGCCAATGTTCCTTGTCCTTGGCCCAATTTGGGACCCAAATGCCTGTGCTAGACTTTCCAAGGTGGCAGAGGGACTCATTTGGAGTCCCTCCATCCCAGCGGGTTGTTGCGGCAGCGGGGGGTGCAAAGATTGCTCCCAGAAATACAGGCTTGTTCAGCCCAGTAAGGGTGGAAACACCAGATTCAACCAGTAAATACTGGTCATAAGGGTTCAGGGACTAATGCCAAGTGGTCTGAGTAAGCTCAAACCAAGTAGCAAGGCTTGTAGAGCCTGTAGAGCCCATTTGGGGCGGAAGTTTTGCCTTTTTCTTGTTATTAAATAAGCTCCACATGAGCACCATGTTTTGTATTTAAGGAGCTCTTCTCCCTGCTATTTTACATCCATTCATTTACCAATTCATTTACATTCACAAGTGTGCCATTGCCTCTGCCTCATATTAAGGATCAATCATAAGCTATTATTGTCTCAGCATTTCTTTTGCTTTAAGTACTTCTCTTTGACTAAGCTTGTGGGCCAATAATTGTCACAAAACCCACATATATCTGGTACCCTTCAAGTGCTTTATTGGGGAGGGTTGGGCAGGCTCATTCAGAATCTGGAAGTTGTTTGAAATTAAGTTGATCTTTCCCAATCTTCTGCTGACAACCAGAGTTATTAGCTTGTGGGACTTGTTACCTACAATTGCCTTGTTACCTACAACTGCCTTGTTCTATTGAAATCTGAAAAAACTTTAAGGTTATTTTTTCAAGTCTTTTCCCGCACCATCTTGCATCTATCTTAATGCCTCACTGTTCCCTGTTAAAATGCGGATGCACTCAGGTAATGTGCATAGGAGTGTGTAATCCAAATGGAATGCAACAATGGGCCTCCACAGCCCATTGGAAATCACGTGGGCCACGTGGGCCTATGTAAGTGTTATTGGTTTTGGGTATTTGGGTGCCAAATCATGTTTTTATGGTCTTTTGAGACACGGGCCCTCACGGGCCCGCCAGGGTGGATGGGCCACCCCAGCCAGATGGGCTTATTTGGGCATAAAAGGGCCCAAACTTTATTATGGACATACTTGGCCAGACGGGTTGGCCCGCCAAAGTATGTAATTCTCATGATTTGGGCTTGAGGCGGCCCATTGGGGCCGCCGCCCCTGTTGCAGCCCGCTCGGGGCCGCCTGTGTTTGTTGGTAAGGCCCACGCGGGCCCGGCTGGTCGCGCTCAGCAACCAGCGCCACGGAGCTGGGGCTCGCGGCCCCGGCTTGCTCCCCCTCCCCTTGCTCGCTGTTGCGAGGGGGATGGGGGCGAGCTGGCTGGGTTGAACCAGCCAGCGACCAACCGCTACAGTGCGGTCGGTCAGGGCAGGGGGGACCTGACCACCCCCTTTCCCAAGAAGGTGGCCGCGCCGGCCGCAAGGGTAGCAACCAGCAGGTGGGGGGGAATTCATCACCCCCCCACCATCAATTGGTTGAGGCGACCAAGCAGGACAGGGGCGCTCTCCCCCACCCTTTACCAAGGGGGAGGAGCAATGGGCCTGGGGGGACCTGATCACCTCCCAGGCCAACTTACTTGACGACACCCTGGGGGTATCAACCCCCAGGGCCCCTGGTGAGGGGATTTGACCGCCCCCACCAGGGATTTGAGAGAAAGAAGGGGGGGGACAGCATGTCCACTGGTCACACCCCCCCCATGTGAGTCTGAGACCGGACCCAGGTGTGCCCTGGGTCCCACCTGGCCCATTTGAGGGGCCAGGGGCTGGCTGCATGAGGCAACCAGCCCGTAAACAAGGCAATGAGGTCATCATGGCTGGTTGTAATGGACAACCAGCCAAGGGGATTGAACATTTAAGGGGCTGGTTCAGCCCCATTGAGGTGGAAACACCAGAAATAACCGGAATAGGCTGGTTGTAAGTGTACAGGGACTGATGCCATGTGGGCCGATGTAGTCCAAACCAAGTAACAAGGCCAGTAGATCCTGTAGAGCTCTTTTGGGGCGGAAAATTTGCCTTTTGGCTTGTTTTATCATGGGCTCACAAGAGGCCAATCTTTTTTACTTGAGGAGCTCTTCTCCCTGCTTTTTTCCATCCATTCATTCATCATTCCAATCAAAGTCATCCAACATATTGCCCCATTGTGAGAGCCCCATTAGCCAATATTGACACCCAGTGTCCAGCATTTCTTTTGCTTTAAATACTGCTCATTTGCCTAAGCTAATTGCTGGCCATAATTCTAGCATTCCCCTTGTTCCTAATGGTTGTTTCACTGAAGGGAATCCAAAAGTGGTCACCTTTGGTTGAGATGGATGGCTCCTTCCTGATGATTTGAATTTTATAAAAAATTTCCTATCTCTAAGGGAAAAATCTATTGATTTCTGTGAAGAAGAGAGGGGTCTCTTTAGAGAATCCTATGGCCTCCCCTATATCCTCCCTATAGTTGAAAATCATTCTTGGCAAAAGAAAAAGATCCCAATCCCTGCTGCTAAAGTTGACAAATTTATCAAGTTTTTTTGAAAACAAGTTTTTACTGGTCTATACAAACAGTGAACCTCTAGCTATTCCAGCCCTGTCTTCTTTTTCCTCAAGAGTAATGGTAAACTTAGAATATTTCATGATCTCCAAACTCTTAATAAAGTTACTATTAAAGAATCTGCTATCCCTTCTGCTACTGAAGAATTTTATGAATCTTTTTCTGGGAGAGCTTGCTATGGTCTAGGGGACATTATGGGTGTTTATTCAAAACAATCCTTACATCCTATTTCTTGCCCTCTCACTAATTTCAATACTCTTCTTGGTCAATTCCAACTTACTCAATTGCCTCAAGGAGCCACCAATTTGGTTGCAGTCTATCAGGCTCAGATGCTGTGGATCCTCAAGGAAAAAATCCCTGAGCATAATGGTATCTTTATTGAAAATGTTGGAATTAAAGGTCCAGTTTCTGACTATGATAATGAGCTCTTACCTTGGAACTCAGGAATTTGTTGCTTTACCTGGGAATATGCTACTAATTTGGAAAGGATTCTGTTTTGAATTGAGGAGTCTTGTCTTACTTTCTCTGGATCCAAATTGGATGCTTGTGTCCCTTCTCTGGAGATTGTTGTTCATGTGGTTTTCAAGGAAGGAAGAAGGATTGCACCAGCCAAAGTCAAAAAGATCATCTCTTGGCCCACTCCAATTGATCCTACAGAAGGTAGAGGTTTTCTAGGTGTTGTGAGTTATTTTAGAATCTTTACCCATCTTTATCAAAAATCTGTTCAACCTTGTGTTTCCTAACCAGGAAAGATACTGAATTGGTTTGGACCCAAGAGTGTGGTCATTCTTTCAATTTTCTCAAAATGATTGTAGTCAAGGACATAGTTTTGAAAAGAATCTCTTATCAACCTGGAGCTGGCAAGATCAAGCTGGCTGTTGATTCTAGTTATTAATCTTTTGGGGCCATCCTTAGTCAAGATGATTAAAATGGTTGAGACCATCCTGCTCTTCATGAATCTTTGTTATTTTCAGATGTAGAATCCAGATAGTCTTAGCTCCAATTGGAACTCTTTGGTGTGGCTCAACTGATAAACAAAATCCAGACCCTGGTCTGGGGTCAAAATTTTAAATTATAAGTCAACGCTTGATCCATCATTGAAATGATCAATGCTCCCAGCCTTCCCAGTGCTCCTATGACTCTTTGGGTGGCCTTTATCCTGCTTGCCTCTTTTGATATTGCTCACAGGCCTGGAAATTCTCTCACCATGCCTGATGATTTATCTTAAAGTCCTCTTGGAGATGAGAAATCCAATTTTGGAATGGATTTTGATGAGTAAGAACCTTTAATCCATCCTGTCTTTGCCTTCTCCTCTCAATATTATTCTGCCTTTCAACAAGGGTTCTGGCTTATAATAGAGCAGTACCTTTTAACTGTCCATAAAACCCCTTATCTCTCTGCTAAAGAATTTCAATCTGTTAAAAGAAATTCCTCTAATTTCTTTTTACAAGGCTCTAGGCTAATGAAAAGAGGGGATCCTTGTGCTCTTATTGTTTTCAATATGCATTCCAAGCAATATTCTATCCTTGAAAGTCTCCATGAAGGTCTTGGTAATTGTGGGGAAACCAAAACTTATTGACAATTATCAAAACAATTGTGGTGGCCATCTCTGAAGAAATATGTCTCTCAATGGAGCAACAGTTGTGAATATTTTCAGAAACACAATATTAGGTGTACAGTTGAAATTTTTTATCCTACTGGGGATTCCAATGTCTTTGGAAGGATTTCTATGGATTTGTTTCATATTAGGGCAGGTGGTGCTCAGTACCTCATTGTGGCTAGAGATGATTTTTATGAATGGTTTGAAGCAAACTTTTTTGAGAATCTTAGCTCTGAATCAGTGGAAGCTTTCCTTTATGAGACTTAGACAATGCGTTATGGCTTGGCTTGATCTTACTCTTCTGATGGAGGCTCTGAATTTGGTTGGAAAATTGCTGAAATGATCCAATCTCTCCCTCTTCAACATAAATTAAGTACTCCTTATTATCCAGAAGGCCAAGGCATGGTGGAACAAGGCCATGCTCTGTTGAAGGCTGCACTTGTTAAACTTGCTGGTGAAAATGGCAAGAATTGTTGTAAATTCCATCCTCTTGTTCTTTTCCCTGATAAAATCTCAAACAAATGGACTACTGGCTACTCACCCTATGAAATAATCTTTGGTCAGAGAGCATTTCTCCTTTTGGATCTGGAAATGGAATCTTTCTTGGGTATCTCTTGGGAAGAGGTATCCTTAACAACTGATCTATTAGTTGCTAGATCCAAGCAACTGGAGAAAATTGAAGATGTTTGTGATGAAGCTTATCAGAAGATGATGGAATAAAGAGAAAAATTGGTTCAGTATTGGAAAGATAAGCACTTAAATCAAATCAGGGATCCCTTAAATTCTGTTGAACTAGTTTTAGCTTATAATCAATATTTGGAAACCCAGTGGGGCAAGCTTTTTTCAAACCGCTGGAATGGTCCATATTGGGTGGTTTTTCAAGTTAGAGGTGGATCCTATGTTTTGGGGGAGCTGGATGGGAATTGGTTGGCCAGAAAGTTCTCTTCTGATCAATCGAAGAAGTTTCATTGTTTTGGGGGAAATGTATTTTGGAAGTAAGTCCTCCAAATTTTCCACCACCAGGGTCATTTGCTGCATTTTTGTTGTGAAACTCTACGGTATGCCACATACGTGAGCACCTGGGACGCCTTCTTTGTTTTATCTCAGCCATCTATTGGGCTCTTTTGGATGGATCAAGATATTTTCCAACTCTTCAATCACTCTCAATATCAAGAAATGGCAATTCTTCTGTCTCAATTTCTTTGTATTCCTCCTTTTCCTAATATCTTCAAATTCAAGATGCAGACTAGGGAAAGTCTGTAAGTTGAGGAAGATGTGGTGACCAATTTGGTATACCTCATGTAAAGGGGCAAGATTTTTATTTTTGTTTTTAGATATAATCTTTCATCATTCAAGAAAAAAAAATCCATTGCTGTGAGTACTCTCCCTCTTTTGTTCCTCCCAACCCCTTCCTGTCCTTGCGGTCTAGGGCAGGCCCATCGGTTTTGAGTCCCCTAGGCTCTGTGTTCAATTCTTTCCACTTTCTTTCACTTGAAAGTCCTTCAACCATTTTTGGCCAAAGAACCTGTCCAAGTGTTCTAGATTGATACAAAAAATCTCACCCCCATCCATCAAACCCCCTTGACCATTCCTGCAACCCTTGCAAGACCAATCCTCCATCAGATCCTCCTACCAGCCCATCCCCACTCATCACCCGCGGCCATTGGAGGTACCCTGAGTTGCTATCATCCTCTGCTCCCAATCTCCAACACCATCCAATAACTATGTGTCCCCTCCAATCACTTGTGGCTACCCATTGCTTTGTTGAAATCTGAAAGGCCCACAAGTGGTTGCTTGCATCAATTGTGAGCTGCCATCCATCTATCAACCTCCACATCTGACGGACTGCAATCTGTTGCTTGTGGCTTTTGGAGTTGTTTCAAGCACTTGATCAACCATCCCTCTCTCATCCATCTCTGCTCAATCATGGAACCGCGGCCTCCATCACTCACCCGCAACTGCTGTTGCAGAAGTTCATCCTCCGCCTGCTACCCCTCATCTGTCAACTTGCGGGTGTCCATCAGCTGCCTGCTACCACTCATCTGTCATGGGATGTTCTGTCCTTTCAGATTGATTTACCTGTTCTGCATCATTTCAAAATTAAAAAAAAAGAAAGAAAAAAAATAAAAAATAAAAAATAAAAAATAAAATAAAATTAGCTTTCATTTGTAGTCACAGGGCTCTTGTATATAAGAGGAGGGGCTCTCCACTGCCTGTTTGGGGATCATCATCAGCTATCATCAAATAATCCATCCTATCATCATCATCTAGCAATCAATCTGTGGGGCCCTTCCCCCTTGTCTGAGCATCCTTATCATGGGTATATCTGTTGATTGCCCCTTGATCCTTTGAGCCTCCATACTCAATCCTTTTCTCCATCCACTTTGACAAGATCCTTATTACCAAAGAATAGCTTTCCTGGTTGAAGAAGAATTCATTGGTTTGAATTCTTGAGTTTTTTAAGAAACTCTGTTGATCCCTATCTCCAACCAATTTTGTCCAGATCATTCAATTGATTTTCTTTCTGGAACCACTCATGTTTTGCTGAGAGGTTTCTTCAAGTTTGAAACCTGAAGTGTTAAACCTGCCTTTATTCATTTAAATTGAATTCTTCCACGCTATTCTTGAGTCCCTTCAGAAGTATTGGGTCATTCTTGTTTGAATTTGTTCTGCTTTGATTCTAGAGAATCATAGGAAAAATTGCTTTGTTTTTTAAAGCCACCCTCAGTTATCTGGTACCCTTTAAGCGCTTGATTGTGGAGAGTTGGGAAGGCTCATTGAGAGCCTAGAAGTTGGTTGGGATGAAGTTGATCTTTCCTAATCTTCTGCTGAAAACCAAAGTTATTAGCTTGTGGGCCTTGTTACCTAAAACTGCCCTGTTCTTTGGAACTATGAACAAAATTTAAGCTTATTTGTTCAATTCTTATCACGCACCATCTTGCCTCAGATAGTGTTGTCTTCCATTGCTAATGAATACTTAAAAACTCATCCATTCCACTGATTCCACATTTATAAGGTTCTGGAACTTGATTCTGGTTACATTTAAATATTTTTGTAACTCTTAGCAGGGAAGCCTAAACAGCAGCTTTCCCCTCCACCAAACTGCCTCTGGATCAGCACTGTTTGGAGTCTTACAGCAGTCAATAAGCTCAAGAATATCTCTCAGTCCTCAAGCAAAAGAGATCCATCTGGTTTTGAATATTTAGAAGAACCCAAGAGGAAAGGAAGGCCATAGAAGAAATTCACAGAAAATTCCAAGGTCAGTAACCATTCTTTGGAAAAAAATAACATATAAAATTTCATAATTAATTTATTTTTCCTAGATTTTCAGGTGTCAAGAATGTGGAAGAAAATACAAGGGAAGTGGAAGGGAAAAACAAAGGATCAATCAGCAGAAGAGGCAATTTTATATCTATGGTTATTTTTTCTGCATTGGTTTGTTTTTTTAATAATTATTTGTCCTTTTGTTAACATAGGATGAATTTCTGCCTGAAGAGGAATGTTCAGAAGATGAAGAGGTGCCAGATCTGGATGAAGGGGGAGATTCAGCAGATGAAGAGCTTCCAGATTTGGATTTTATTAAAATGGTGAGTTTTCACTTTTTTTTGTTTGTTGATTTTCTGGATATTATTTTTCATTAATTTTTTCATTCAAATTTTGATTAGAAGTCTTGAACCATTGTGAATAAGCAGTTTGCTTCTCCTGAAAACAATCCTGCAACAAGAATGAAAAGACTGAAGGTGTCCAATGAAGATGGTGATGCTCCTTACCATCCTCCTGGAAGGAAGTTATTAGAAGGCCCAACAGTCATTTAGAAAGTGATTACATTTGATTTTTTCTCATTTTTTAGTTTGGTCTAATTTTTGGGGGGTTTTTGTCTAGGTTACCAGTACATTTTTGTATTCTTCTTCTGGAATTTTTGACCAAGTCTCAATTGAAGAAGTGAGTTTTATCTTTATAACATATTTTCTGTTATTAAAAAGTCTGATTTCTGGTTTTAGTTCCAATACAAAAATAGTTTCCCAAAAACAGCCATTCCAAATATACAAAATGTTCAAGATTTCATAGGGGATGGGAACTGTGGCTTTAGAGCAGCCGCCATTTGTTTGAGGAGGAACTCAGAAGACTGGATTGAAGTCAGGAGAGAAATGGTGAAAGAGCTTGATTCCAACCCAATCTTCAAGGACAAAAAATTAATGCGTGATATCTGGGGTGAATATATCCAAGAAGCAAGAAGGAAACTGAACCACCTTCATTCCCAGATCCTATAAATATGTGAAGAAATTCCCATTCCATGCTATCCTCCTGGCTGAAACATTTAAGTGTCCAGTGGATCTTTTTTCTTCTTCAATTCCTTGCAAATATCTTCCTCTGAATTTCCCTTCCACCCAAAATTCCCAATGTTCTCCTATTTGCTTCATTCTTTTAGCAGATTTCAAACAAATAGTCTCATTCAAGTTCAATTCTGATCATTGGCCAGCTTTCAGGTTAGATCCACTTTGGAAAATCTTTCTGAAGAAGGATTCCAGATATTGGAAAACCATTTTTCAGAGAAATTTAGACTTGTTAATGAGGTTTTGTTCCCTCTAAGAAAAGCAAGTAGAAACATAAAACCAATCATAGTTGAATAAATTTCAATATTTGTATCCATATTGATTGGAGATTTTAATGTAAATTAATACATGCAAATAAAATATGAAAAAAATATTGAGATTATCTTTCCCTGTTGTTTTACCTTTGTGATAGCTTTAATTACACAAAAAAATTAAATAAAAATTCAAATCAAAGGATTCAAATTTTTAAAGAGAAATTCGATTATTTTGATTTTTTGTGTTTTTTGAAGGAATTTTTAAGGTGAAAGGATACATCTAAAAAAAATAGAAAAAATATATTTAAAACCTCTTTCAATTGTAATTTAATTTTCCAGCAGCTGAAATAACAAAAAAATATATAAAAAAAGCCAAAAAAAAGATCCAAAAACCCATGCAAAAATTTGTTTTTACCAAATTGTTTCATTTTTTGATTGCATTTTTGAAGGGGTTCTAATGCCTCCAAAATTACCAAATATTTTGGTAAGGGGTTTAAGAAACCCTGCTATAAAAATGCAAATTTTGAATTCAAAAAAAAATTCTTGGAAGTTGTGTGGAATAAAGTTTTTCTTTGAGTGAAATATCAAAGGGGAGAAACTACAAAACAACGTCAAAATGTGTAAAATAATGCATTGAATGCATCAGAAAAATCTTGCCCCCAAAAAAAAATAAAAATATTCAAACAGATTATCACAAATCACAACAGTTTGGAAAAAGCCATCCACAACCCATATGGGTTTCAAACTGCGCCACACAACCCATTTTTGGGTGTGAATGGGTTGTGTAGGGTTGCAAATTAAACATTGCCCTTTGATTTTAGGGAAATAAAAAATAAACCCCATATAATTTCAAAGAATGAAAATAAAAAATCAAAAAAAAAATTGTCACAAATGCTATTAATGTGAAAGGAACATATGAAAAAAATAATGCCAACAGAACTCAGGATGAGTTCTGAGATTGTAAGTGCTAATATTTAGAAATCAAAAGAGATTATAATGAGGATTGTGGAAAGGAGGTCCAGAAGTAAAGCTCTGAGGATGATAATGAATGAATTCCTTGAGATCAACCCAAGGGATTAAGGTGATATTAGTCAATCAAGATATGTTCTTTTTATTTGTGCTGATATCACACAGAATGGATGAGGAATAACAATTAATAATTACAATAATAATTGGTTGGAGGGGGGATTTGGATCAAGGTAGGAGTAAAGGATATAAAATGCAAGTGTTGATGAGGAATAGTTGGACTTTGATTGAGGTAGGAGAGGGGTTTTCCAAGGGAGGTTTAAAACAGGTCCAGTGGTATTGAGTATTCAGTTGAGGGTCAGATATAGTGAAATTTTCCAAAGAGAAGAAAAAATCATTTTTATTGGGAAATAATCTGCAAATTAATCATTTCAATTAAACTCAAACCATTTTGAATCAAAATAAATACAAAATAGATTAAACGTTATTTACACTTTATTTTGAAAGATAGATGAATCTGTCTCATAAAAATCAAGAAAATATTGTTCTCAGAAATTTTTCAATTTCTTTTTTCCATCATTTCCAAAAACTTATATCTCCTTTCATTTGAATTTTGATTTTATTTTTCAAGCTTTCAGATAATTCATCTGATTGAGATGATTTATTCACAAAATTATTTTATTTCATTTAATAATTTTGATGATTTTTCAATAAATGGGATGATCCCCTCCTCAGAACCATCAAAACGCAATGTTTTCAAAAAATTCTGGAAGCTCCGAAAAAGGTAAACACTCAAATGAGCATAAAGCAGAACTAAAATAGCATCATAAATATTTTATGTTTGAATTTTATGAGTTCTCAGATACCCATTTGATTTTTTAATCAAAATATAATGAAACCAAAAAAAAATAACATTAATACAATTTGATTTTTCCTCAAATAGAAAAATTAAATTTCAGTATTTTTTGTTTTTAATATTTCTGTTCTAATTCTTCCCTAAAATTAAATATATCAAAAAGAAAATAAACTTCAAAAGAATGGCTTAATTTTTTCTCTTTCTGAAACATCCATTAGGCATATTTTCTGCCTTTGTATTATTCTTCAGAGAATGATAGTTTGATCATTTGTAGCATCAAGAAATTTCCATCTTGAACAACAGATTCTAATATAAATTATGATAAAACTTGAAATAAATGTATGGTTTTTTGGCACTGGTAATTTTTGCCATCAAAATGTATCTAAAAATCAAACAACTGATTTTGGCAAATCAGTGGGAAGACTTGATCCCACCCCCTGTCCATTGCCATAGAGGTGGATATATCCCATAAAGGGGGAGATTTATCCTGAAAGAGGAATAATGAATCTGAAGAATATTCAGGAGAACTATCCAGTGGGGTAAAAAGGATTATATTTTAGTGGATCTTGGGATGAGGTTAATGATATATTGGATTGACTGAGATTCATGAGTGCAATCCGCATGTATGAAAATACCATCAATTTTGAAAAAATTGAGGGTCACCCCAACTGTATGGAAGAATACTTCAAACCAGGAAAAAGATAAAGAAAATATTTACAAAAGCAGATTCAGAATGAGAAAGTTTTTATTCCAGAAGCTAATTTCTGGTTTGGGAGATCATGATCCATATTTGGCCAAGAGAGTGGTAAGGAAACAAAAATTCAAAAGGGGGGAATTCTGTTGAATATTTTTGAAAAGAAGAAATTTGGAATTCTTAATATTATTTTTTCCTTCCATTTATGTTTTTGGTTCTTCAGGAACATTGGGCAAAATTTGGAATTTTCCCTTGTTAATGCATCAATTCTTAAACTAGACTATGATTTTTCTACAGACTCTAATGGTGATTATATCACAATTTTAGAGAAAACTGACATAGGAACTTGTGAAAAAGTCTTGATGATATTTTTTTTGGGAGGAATTTTTCTCAAATCACCTACCCTTCAACTCATGATTAATTCAAATGTTTCTGATGTGAAAGCTACATGGGTATTTTCTTAAATTTACATGTGTTTGAAGAAGTTTGAAGTTTGAAAATCTAAAGCTACATCTGCACAGCTGTGCTACTAAATACCCCAGAGAAGATTTTCATTTTTTTGAAAATTATTTTGATGCATTCAAAATGAATTTGAAAAATTCACAGAATAAAAAATAGATCATTCATAATAAATAAATAGTGTAAATAGTGGATAATAATTAATAAAAAAGAATCATTGATAGTAAGGGATAAATAATAAATAATCCATCACAAATTAAAGAAAATATAATGAAAAATAAGTAATACAGAATTTTTTTTCTCATGTGGCCAATCCTAAGACTCTCATTTTTTTGGTGTGAGAACATTAAATCTGTGCAACATTGAAACCACATAACACACAGAGTTTCTGAAAATTTGAACAGATGATTATCTGAAGCTGCAGTTGTGTAGAAAGGTTTCAAAAATAAATCAAGTATATTAATGAAAATTTTGGAAATTTAGAACCCCTTGACTATCCCTTCAAAAATAAAACATAAAGAAATAACCTTGAATATTCCTTCAGAAATTCAAAAATAAAGAAATAAAGGCCACATTCTCTTGATGTTTGACCCTTATTTCAATTTTTTTCTTGAATTTTTTTTTATTCTTAAAGTGGAAATTTATCCTGAAAATATATAACATATATTGGAAAATTATTCTGGGGAATTTCAAAAGTTTTTCTGGCCTCTCAAAAATTAACAAAATCCAAATGATTCATACAAAATTACATTTTTTGTGATATTTTTTAAACCCTTTTCTGTTAGTGTTTTTCTTGTTTTGATATAAAGTCCTGTAGTGAAAATTCATAGAAATGATAAAATATATGATTTCAGAATTTTTTTGCGGGACTTAAAATACTCCAATTACACCCAAACAAAAAAAATGGCATCATTAAGGGCTCTTTGGGGACCTTTATCAATCATTGTATGAATTTTTTTTCCATTAATATTTTGAAATATCCCAGAGAATAGGGTAATAGAGATATTTTCATAATACTTTTTTGTTTTTTGTGAATTTTTTGCAGAATTATTTTGCATTAGAAAACCTAGGCTCAAAATCACTAATCAAACCCCTTTCTGGTTTTGGTCAGCATTTTTGACATAGTTTTCATGAATAATTGTGCATGAAAGATGATTCTGAATGATTTAATGCTCCCTCCTCACCTCTTTTAGAACTCTGATACTCCCATAAAACACCACATTAAATTTCTACTCTACTCCCAATGAAAAACATCTTCAGAACACATCAACACCACCCCACCCATAACTCATCACCACTAATCACCCACATCACCACACATCACCAACCCCCAAAAACCACTGAAAAATAACAAAAGCCCTCAAAAGCTCAACATCACTTACCAGAACACCACTCAAAAATACTCAGAACCAGTCACCACCAATCAAAACCACTCAAAACCACTCAAAAACACTCAACACCACTAATAATCCCTCACCACACCTTGAAAAAAATCACTGAAATATTGACTCAAACCATATGAATCCTCCTCAATTGAAATTTTTGCAAAAAGAATCAAAAAGATTAGTCTTTATCCTTATTTTTTATATTTTTCAACATTTCATCTAATCTCATTATTGTATCAATACAACTCAATAAAATCAATACAACTCAATCAAATAAATACATCCCAAGAAAAATATCAAAAAATTCTCATTAAAAAAATCAGGTTTAAGAAAAAAATTAAAAAAATTTTAATTACCAAATTGGACTATATCATCCTTTTTGTTCATCAACTATCTCCACTATCCCTGCCATTGTTATCATAACTAAGAATTTCTGAACAAAAAATTCACTTAATTTTCAGAAATCTTCATCCAGATTCCTAAGATCCTTCTCCTTATTCATCAATTGGAACTCCTGAATCTATCCCATTGCATCCACCTCCTTAATTATGATATATAAATGAAAGGAGGATATTTTTTCTTCTATCCAAACTAGAGTTAAAAAACATGGATATGCCATTTACAACAAATTTTTAAACTCAAATGAGAAAAAATCAACATTTTAATGTGATAGATATGGGGAATATAAAAACAGTTCATATTCAGAAACATTTTCCATTGAAACCATTTGAGATTCAAAAAATCTTTTCAATAAAAGGGAAATAAATTGACCTGTTTGAACATCTGGTAGCTATTAAACAAAATTGGGAGTTTGGAAATTCAAAACTCAATGCTCTGATAAAAATCATCCTCCATTAAATGATAAATTAACCCATGTAGTCCAGAGAAAGATTCATATACATCAAGAAGATACTCTAGCTTCTTTAAATAATGGTATCATTGCATTATTTTTGGTGAAAGTTCTTCAAAAGAAATTGAGGAAAATATTGATTCCAGATGTGAAAAAAAACAGTGCAATGAATATGTTATTTTGAAGGTTTTTTATGTTTAATACAATTTCTTGAGGCCAAGAATAAATCTGAGAGATCCCAAGAAAATATTAGAAATAATTTTGAATTCTTAATTATATTTATAAGAGCTTGAATCACCAAAAAAATTAATTCAAAAACAAAAGAAAAGGATTCAAAAGTGCAATTAAAATTGTTTTTTTTTTGAATGAATCTTTTAAGGTGTAACATTACATCCAAAAAATCAAGAAAATATTAAAAAGAGTTATTCATTTGTTTTTATAACTTTCTGAGAGCTTGAATAATCAAAAAAAATTAATTAAAAGAGGCAAATAAAAGGATCAAAAATTGCAATGGGAAATTTGAATTTTTTGAATGAATTTTTTTAGGTCTAACTTGACATCCAAAAAAGTCCAACAAATAATAATGAAAATATTTTTTAGTGTTTTATAAATTTCTGAGAGCTCAAATAGCCAAAAAAATTAATTCAAAAGGCAAAGAAAATGAGCCTAAAATGGAATGATAATTTGTTTTTTTGATTTTTTGAATGAATTTTTTAAGGAGTTCTAATGCTTCCAAAAGTTGGGAAATTCTTTTGAGGGTTTGAGAAAACCAGCTACAGGACTGCGGCGTAAAAATCATAAACAAATCAATCCTTGAAAAATCCATGAAATAAAGTATTTTTCCATGTGGGAGTGATGTTGCGCAGATTTAAAAATCCATGATTTAAAGGTTTGCACCTGTGAGAAAATTCATGCCCTAAGAAAATAAAGGGTGATAATGCAGAGAAAAGATATAAATGGAAGAACTATGAGAATTATTTTCATATTTGGTTACAGAACTCATGGGCTCAACACAGTGAGATACTTCCAGGTTTATTGATTAGGATAGAAAAAGAAGCCTCCAATTGTTCCAGCATTTGCTTCTCCTGAAAGTTTTGGCCAAGGTTGAGGCAATTTTGCTTGTGCTTGAGGCTTCAGCGTTTCGTGGTCCGTATTTGATGATCCGGTGACGCGGTAAGAGACAGAGATATGAGACGTGTAGAGAAATCCTGGAGAACATAGAACGGGAGAGAAAACAAACAGATACTGAGAGTGGGACGAGTCGGTGGGTCCGTCCGTTTGAGAACTTGAGCCAGAACCTGCGGTTTGCATTCAGCAAGCCGCAGTCGCGTTCCGTTTGACCGCAGTTACGGATGGCTACGTGCGGGTGGGCAAGTCTTCAACTCGCAATAACCACAAAACCCCGGTGCACCCTGGCATGATTCTCGAAAATCTCTCGAATCGTATGTTACAATCTTTGAGATAACCACCCGAGGTTAGATCATGGGGACACCGGACAAAGGAGGGGGTAATGGAGCGGAGGAGGTACGAGAACGCGATAATCACCTTTGAGATAACCACCCGAGGTTAGATCGTGGGGATACCGGACGAAGGAGGGGGTAATGGAGCAGAGGAGGTACGAGAACGCGATAATCACCTGAGTGAGATGAGGTAGGAAGACAAGAAAGATGGTTCGTGAATTTCCGAGCAAGCAAGATAATCATAAGATCAGGCAACACAGGATGTTTCAGAGTGAGTTTCTGGAATAAGGAGTCACAAGACAGGAAAAAGGAGAACAAGAATAAAGAAGATGAGAACAACCTTTGAGATAACCACCCAAGGTTAGATCGTGGGGACACCGGACAAAGGGGGGGGTAATGGAGCGGAGGAGGTACGAGAACGCGATAATCACCTGAGTGAGATGAGGTAGGAAGACAAGAAAGATGGTTGAGAAAAGGAAAGAAGGTCTGAACGAGATACATCGGGCGGTATTTAAGCTCTACTTTGCGCGTAGTTCCCTCATGCATATGCATTCTCATCTTCCTTGTCTGGTCTCCGCGGCCCCTGTGGGTCTGTATCGTCACATCGTATTCTTACCGATCGGCCAGTGCTCTGCCGGCTTGGTCACCTCTACTTGTGCTTCAAAGCTGTCACAAACTGGCTTTTTTGTTTCCAGGTTTGATAACCCAAAAGCCTGAATTGGTAGTTGGTCAAAATTGTAGGCGGGAAGAATGGCAAAGCTGGATGCTGCACTCATTTACATCCTATTTATCCAGCATTCATTAATTGTCGATGGATGGCCGGTTTCTTGTTCCTGTAAACCAGTCATTCTGGGACATGATAGAACTGTTAATTCAGTTTTAAATGGGACGATTGTCGAGAGGGAAGTTATCTATCAATTGGGCAGAAGCAAACGTAAACTGCGAAGGAGTCTTTCCAAAGGTAAACAACTTTCATTTAAATAACTGTGACCCTTATTTTTCTTCTTCTTCAGACAAGCTTTTAATATATAATTTTTTCTTATGTTCCATCTTCTGCATGTTTTCTTTATTTACGCTATTCTAATCGGTTTGAACTTTCCTCGTGAGTCCTAGTCACTGAAAAGATTGATAATAAGTTTACGGAGGAACCAAACCTTGTTCTCTCAAGTGAAGCGCCTAAATTAAACCGTAGGATACCTTCAATACACCTTTACGTCTTCTTTCAAGGTTCCACCGTAAAATTTTCAAACCAGATTTCATATTCAATCTCTCAGTGATTGCAGTAGACCCAGAAATCAGATCAAATACCAATCATGACACTGGTAGGCCGTGAAATTTCCTTCTTGGCCAAAATTTGAGCACAGCTTTTAAGTTTTTTTTTTTTGGAAAAAAAATTACTAAAATTCCTTCCCTGTCTGTTTGTTCCTCCCACTTTTTTTGTTGTCTTATTTTTTCTTTGAATTCAAACTTCAATTCTATAACTGAATGGAAATTTGTTGAGGATGCAGCAGAAGCTAGCAGCGGGGCTTCTCATGCTTTTCAAGATTTCAAGCATGTGAGAGCTCAGAACCTGCCCCCAGAAACCCCGTCCCATCAGGCTGTGTTTGGAAAAGCTGCGCAGACAGCTCAAGAACTGAGCAAAAGCTCCACTCAAGAAAGCGGTGATTCCTGACTCCCTTCAGCCTTCATAACCTTTTTCCCATCCAGAGTGAAAAAGGGTCTTGATATCTGAATTTTTTGACTTGATGATTTTATTCTATGGCATGATTTCGGGGCAGAGGAAGTGGAGATACAGAGTTCTGAAAAAAGCCAAGGAGCGGTTAGGAAGGTTCCAAGGGTGGCGCCTAATCCCCTTGCACCACCCTGAACCCAGCCCCCTCTGGATAGGATGCGGGAGCTTTCAAACCAACCAACACAATTGCTTCAAGGTTCAGGCCACACACAATTTGTGCCTCACAGCACTACTACTGTTTGTTATTCCTCTCATCTAGCGGCCCCAAATGCAGCCTCAACTTCCCAAGAAATGGAGGCATTTTGTCCTTTCTGCACACAGAATCAGTGGGTTTATGAAAACGATTAATCAAAAGAGAGACCAATCTGAGTCTTTTAGATCCCCTAATTACTGACTTTTTCAACTCTAATCAAGAGGGTGTTACAGGTGTTTAGACAAAATCGGAGTCTCATCTAGAAGGCAAATGCAAAGAGTGGAAATATTAAGAAGAAAAAAACAACAAGCCGAGAGATCTCTAAAAGAGGGGATACAAAGAATTCACAAGGTTTTAGAAAAAAAAGGAAACAGATTAGGTACGAGTCTTGAAAATATGGGAAGAAGAAGGGGAAATGCTTCATATGGGAACGACGGCATGGAAGGCTGCCCTGGTGGTTCGGATAGTTTCACCCAAGGGGACGGGAGAGGTGCAAATTGTAATTCAAACTCATCGGGTGGATGTTTCAGAACTGATGGCGAAAATCCCAACGGTTGCCTCAAACAACTGATGGAAAATCATCTCTCCGGACTACAAGATGGCACTCAATCTATCCAAAAAAAAATTGCCGACTGCGTCCCAAATATTCATAGTTTCAATTTTGAAAGCAACTGTAGAATTTTAAATTCTGAGCGCTGTTGTGACAGCTTCGCTTGTGAAGGCTTTGTAACAGCTGCATTGGTGAAGGCTGTTGTGAAAGGTGCAATTGCGGATGCTCTTGTGATGATTGTTTTGAAGCACTTTTTGCGGCTATCTTTTCTTGAAATTCTTTGAATCATCCTTTACTATATTGTTTAATTTTTTATTCCATTCCTAATTTCCTTCCTTCCTCTTTCGCTTTGAATTTTTATTTTTCTGATGTCTTTATTCAAGTGGCTCACCTGATCATCCTATGTTCTCTCTGAAATGCTAAATGATTCCTTGAATTTAGCTGTTTTGATACATCTTTCTGCATCCTTCTTTTCATGCTCCTATTAATCATGTGAATGAATTGCCTTTCCAAATGTGGCTCTTTAAAATAGAATTGACCAAATTGGGCTCTAATATATTTCTGGAATACCTTCCATCTTGATATTCATGATATTCGTCTGCAACAGGCTAATTTAATGCCTTCAAAATTACCAAAGTGACACCCATTTTCAAAAAAGGTGCTATTTCAGCATATTTTCTTTTGTTAAAATCATGCCAAAAAGTGTCATTTCCCATAAAAAACTCAAAATAATAACAAGGTTTATATACCCCAAGGAATAAATATAGTAATTTTTTAATATATTGAGGCCTTTTAGCATTTCATCCCGCCCAAACTGTATGAAAAATTATTTTTAAGTTTTAACACCGTTCCCAAGTGTGTAAATGGCATGCCCCCCCTTCAAAACGCCAGAAAAGTAAGGGGGGGGGGGTGCCCCTTCTGGAAGCTGAGAGATGGCGGAGGGTCTGGAAGTTGAAACCACATAACCTCAAAGTTTCAACTTCCTGCACATTTGTGACCTGTACCAGTGTTGGCCACCCCCCACCTCATTTTGATTTATTTGTTTATTTTTTTTTGAAAAGATGCAGAGCCCCCCTGATTTTTTTATTTTTTTTTCAATAGGGAATTTTTTTATCACATTGCTAATCATCAAAATCACAAGTTTTTTAAAGGAAAATGTTAAATTTGCAACCCTTGGTGGCAAATGCGCATGAAAAAAAATTGACAAAACACATTATTTTTGAACAGAGGTTCATAACTCAACAATTTGCAATAATTTATTCACAAAAATAAATAAATAAGTAAGTAAATTAAAAAAAAATAAATGAATAAGTATTTGAATGAAAAAAAAAAATAAAAAAAAATATGAATGTTGCAAGCAGGTTGCAAATGGCACACCACAACTCAAAATGAGTTGTGGATGGCCATTTGTGGCCCATCTGATGCCTGAAAAGCTGTTCTGTGGTTTGCAAAAAGCCATTAAAAACTCAGATGGGCTGAAAACTGTACAACACAACCATTTTTGAGTTATGAAAGGTTTGTGCAGGTTTTCAAATTTAACATTTCCAAAATTGCACAGACCCAATCTGCTCAAGTTAAAATATTTACATATGTGGGTTTTGAATATTCAAAGATATTTTGATTTTATGCCACATTTTTGTATAGAGAGTTCTGTAGAGAGTGTTCTAGACCCCCAAAAACCTTAATGAGAGGACTTGAAAGATATTAAGCTCCTTCAATATTCCTTCAAAAGTCAAAAAAATAAAGAAATAATGGCTGCTCTCTGTCATATTTGACCCTAAATTTTAAGTTTTATGCTTGGATGCTTCTGTATTTTTGAATTTTCAATCTTATTTAAAATTTAAAAAAGAGATAATTTTCTTTTGGGAATTTTCCCAGTTTTTTTTTCCCTCTCAAAAAATTAAAAAAATACAAAGAATTCATAGAAAATAAAATTTTTGGTTGTATTTTCTAACCCTTTTCTGTTGGGTTTTTCCAATCAAAAATTGAAAAAATTCATAGAATTCATAGAAAATAACATTTTTGGTTTTATTTTTTGAACCTTTTCTGTTGGTTTTTTCCTCTAAAAAAATTAAAAAAAATCATAGAATTCATAGAAACTAACATTTTTGGTTGTATTTTTAACCCTTTTCTGTTGGTGTTTTGTTTATTTTAAAACTTCAGTCTTGGATAGAACATTCAAAGCAATCATAAAACTTTGGTGGTAGTTTTTGCAAGGGATTTATCCCCTAAAAGTTCACCTCAAACCCCAAAAATGGCATCATGAAGGGTTGTTTTGGGAACCTTTCTTTGTACCTTCACAAATCATTTTTTTAATTTTTTAAAAAACTTTAACTAATTTCTTTTTATTCCTTTGGAATGCTTGTTTCAGGCTTTTGATGTTTTTTTTTTAAAGAAATCAAGGTTAAAATTTTTCTTAGGTATTCCTTTGTATTATGAAAATTTATAGGCTTACCCATTTGAATTAGGAAAAAATCAATTGAAGGTAGGCTAAAAACTAAGAAAATTCCAATGTTACATTTGCAACCTCAGGTTTGCAAACGGGCGTGAATCACCATTTACAACCCATACACATCTGGATCAGCCATTCAGGTCCCAGGCAGTAGCAAGCCAGGCCGCTCTGCCTTGCAAAACCCCAGGGGGGTCACAAACCCCCATTTGCGACCCATTTTGCTTTGCAATAGAGAATTTGCGACCCAATTTGGGGTCGCAATTGAGGTTCTGAAACCCCCTGGGGGTTGCGCGTGTTTTCCTGGCCCATTTGGGATACTCCCCCCCAAATGGGCCATTTGAGGGGGGATGAGGGGTACCTAGGCATCCCTGGACCACATGTCATTCCTGTCAACCCAAATTTGGGGATCTGGCATACTATTTGGGACTATTATTGGACCAAAAAAACAAGATTTGAAACTTGGGATCAAACAATCACATACGCACACACCACTCGCCCATTGCATAAATTAATTTTTCTCAACCCAAGGTTGAGCTAACTTTTGGAGTTGTTGGATTGAAAAATGCATGGAATGCTAAGATGCATTGAATTTTCTTGGTTTATTGGAACAGTGGAAATCCCAAGCCCTCCCTGGTTCAACAAGGCTATGTTAAAGGAATTAATGACAAGTTCACCTGACAATGTTTTGGAGGAATCTAGGGATTTGGTTAGGGAGTTGGAAGAGAAAAAATTGGAAGCCCCAATTGCACCCTTTTCTTAATTTACAATTGAGCAACAAAATTTTTCTTCACAACAGGAACAAAATGTTCTGTCACAACTTGAATTGACTAAAGGTGGTGTGTGAAATTTCATATGTCATTTGAATGAATCAGATTTGGCTTGACAAATACTGATGTAAATAAGGGGTACCAGAACCGCCTGAGATCCTCCTGTGAGAGCCTTTGCTACTAGGAAAGACACCAAGATTTAATTTCAGGAATGGGCAGACATGAATGGCTATGCATTGACAACTTTCAAATCAAGGAAATACAAATATGTGGATTGAGCTTGCAACAGATTTGGGGTATATGAAGGTCCTTTTCTTACCAAACGTCAAAGGCAAACTCACACTAGGAAGGTTGGGTGTCAATTCATGATCCCTGCAAATAGGAAAGTAGAAAATCCCTTGGGGTGTCTCTCCATTAGAAATGGCCTGCACAATCATCAAACATCAAAAAGTCCTTTAGTGCATCCTCAACTGAGGAGAATATCAGGTCAAGCATTAGATTTACTTAGGGAAGGCATGAAAGATGGGCTCAATATGGTTCAAATTAACAGAAAATTGAGCAAGATTGATGGTGGAGAATAAATTGATTATAGAAAAATCTATAGCGCCAAGCAAAAGGTAAACCTTGCTGAACTGGAGGGAAAAGGTGTTATGGATGCTCTATTGGAAATGCTCTAGGGATCCCAGTGGATTTCCAGGTCAGATGTTAGTGGAGAGGGTCACTTAGAGGCCCAATTCTTGGCTGATCCTGATTCTATGAAACTATGCAAAAAATTCCATCAAATTGAATTGTTGGATTGTACTTATGAAAAAAAATAGGTACACATCCCTCTATTGCATGTTTTAGGAATGACTGCCAACAAAAAGACTTTTACAAAGGCTTTTGCTTTTAAAGCAAAAGAAACTTATCATGAGTTTTACAGTTGGGCATTGAAAACATTCAAGGAGTTGGCTTATGATCACAAAAGGCTTCCAAAAGTCTTTGTGAAAGACCCTCAAAAAGTTCTTATTTGTGCTATTAAACACAGTTTCACTGAGTCATCCAGACAGTGTTGTACTTGGAACTTATCTAAAAACATACAAGAAAAACTTAAAGTGCGCTTCATTAATGAAAATGATGGTTGGAAAAGGTTTATGACTCTTTGGGGCAAGTATAGGGCCTCTAAAACTAAGGGGGAGGCAGAAGAAAATGATTAAGAAATCAGAGTAAGTCAATTTATTGAGTATTGATCTCTGTTGGAAGTGCTTACTTTGAGACTTGTATGCAGTGTTTCTTAAAAGACCATGAGGATGTACCTGAGTATATTGAAAACAATACTTTTCATATCAAAGAGAAATTTGTAATGGCTTGGACTTGTTTCTACCCAGACTATGGAAATAAAACTATTTCTTGGGTAGAAGGGGCCCATATCACTTTCAAATAATTACTAGTGGGATCATTGGGGAAAAATTTCAATTTGTGGAAACACCTTGAAGGAAATATTGAAAGTAAAATCCAATCAGTCCATGCAGCAATTGAAAAATATTGAATAAAGTTGGGAACAGGTCTGCAAACTTTCCTGTTACCTTTGGTTTACAAATTTTCAATTAAGAACATTAAGCTCATTAAAGAACAATTTAAGAAGATAAAGCACAAACACTATGGCAAGGTGTTCCCAAATTCATATTCAAAAACAATGGGCTTTCCATGTTCACACATTTTAGATTAATTACTAGCATGAAGAGGATCAGTTGTGCCTGAGGATGTTCGTCACAAGTGGCAGTTAGACTATGACCCTTCCAATGAAGTAAGTGGGATTTTTTGAAGGGTACCAATTATTGGATTGAGAGATTAATTATTGGATTGAACAATTGATAAATCTTTCAGTCTTGAAAGTTTAAAGCAGACGCGGGGCTTGATGAAGAAACTAAAATGTTGAACAAGTGGAATTCAATTTATAGGGAAAACCTAAAGAAGTTAAGTTGGAGATTATAAGGTCAAAGCTTGAGAATACAGCTGCTTTGATTGCAAAGCCAAAGCTTGAGCCAAAGGTCTTAAGGTCAATCTGAGTTTGACCAAATTTTAAAGCAACTCTTTGTGAGATTTCAAAATTTGAGAATGTCAAAATATCAATTAAGAGGGCAAAAAGGGTAAAAAGGGGACCCAACACCAAAGACAGTAAGTAGTCTTTTATTTTGAGTGAGAAATGTTCATTTTTTAGGTTTAATGAACTGATGGGAAAATGATCTCTGACGTGCGTGGGTGGATCTTCATATGAATCTCATATTTCAGAGGATGAGACTGAAGAAACACATAAAAGGCCATCAGAAAGAACAAAGATAGTAATTCTTTGATTTTGGAAAATTTTAATTTTTAAGGTTTGATGAAATAATGGGTTGATTATTTCTGCAGTGCAACAATGGCTTGTGATCTGAATTTTATAGTTCAGTTGAAGAGAGTGAAACTTCATTGTGTTTGGTGCTGTTTGAATAAGATTCCTTTTTGAAGGATGAAGCAGATGCAATGGAGGAGTCATACAAAAGCTCACCTTTGGTGAGTGGTGATTCCTTTAATGAGATTAGAATTTTGACTAACTACTTTTTGATTTTAGGAAGTGAATTAACTCAATCAAATAACTGAGAACTTACATAAGGTCTTGAGTGGGCTTTGGGATCCAGTTGGTGATGGGAATTGTGGATTTAGAGTCATTTCTAAATCACTTGGTTATGATGAGGATGGATGGTTTAAATTTTGGAATGAAATGCTTGAAACATTGAGGAAAAATAAGGCAAGAAATTCTAAGATCCTTTGTGACAGTATAGAATTTGAGAAAATTGAAAAATAACTTGATTTTAATGCCATCAAGGAAAAGATTCCCCCTTTAAGATATTTTTCAAACCTTAAAATGGGCAGATAATAGCAGATACTTATGGAAGACAAATATATTTCATTTCATTGGATTCATGCTGTAATTATACTCCTATGAAAATGGGTGTAAAAGAACAATCAGATCATATGTTCATTTTCTTTGTTAAAAATAAACATTTGGTCAAGCTTGTAATTATGGGAGATGTGATTCCAATCCCCCCCATGGTTTCCAAACCATGTTCCATGATCTCTAAAAAAGCAGCTTGTTGTGTTCATCACCTCAAAGATCAACTTGAGTTGAATTCTAACTTAAAGCTTAATTTCATCATTTTGATTTGCGTTCTGATGCTGATATTGTAATTCTATTGATATTAAGGTTTATCAAATTTTGAACATCATTATGTTGAGTTTTTTGAGTTAAATTCATTATGATGAGTGTTTTGAATGATATTTTAATGGTAAGTCACTTCAACTTGTGTTGGGATGATCTCACCTCAAGCTTAACTTGTGTTAAGCTTGTGATGGGATCAGCTTAACACAACTTGAACTTGTTTTTTAATGTCACTTTTAATTTAGGGCTGGTCAATATTTTTTTTGGCACTTTTCCTTTAGGACTAGTCACAAGGTGAACATATATTTTTTGGCCCTTTTACTTTATGGTGTTGCAAGCTTGTCTGCTCACATGCCCAAGTCTCTCTTGACACAGTTCCCAGCGGGCTTGGGTGAGTGCCCAGCTGGCTTGGGTGAGTGCCCAGAGGGCTTGATTTTTTGAATCAGGTTGTGCTGCGGATTTTGGCACACAGCCAATTTCCGCTTGGCCAAGGACAAGCTGTTGGCACCCCCCCTCACTTGCTCCATCCCCCTCCAACCCTTGCTCCATCCCCCTCCCACCCTTGATCCATGCCCCTCCCACCCTTGCTCCATACCCCCTTGCTCCCTTGCTCCATCCCCCCTTGCTCCCTTTCTCCTCTCACCATGAACTTTGCTTTGCCTCAACCAAAATAATGATGCTTATTTTTTCTTTTTTATTTCTTCTGTTTTTTTTTTTAGATTGTTTTTTCTTTAAATTTTTTTATTTTTTACTTTTGTTTTTTTCAAAAAAAAATACATCATTTTAATAAAATTGTATTTACATGTTTATCAAAGAAATAAAAAAAATATGTTAAAAATTTTGCTCCAAATCATCAATTTGGCGGGCATGGCCGATTGGGTTGGGTATTGGCCAAGCCAAACTTTGGCCCAAACCACCCAAACTTGGGTGTGTTCCAAGTTGCGCTTGGCTATGTGCCAAGTGTGCTTTAGGGGGTGCCAAGCGGGCTTTGGGGGGTGCCCAGCGCACTTTAGCAAAAATCAGGCTAACTTAGGCATGTGCCCAGACAAGCTTGAACTACCATAATTCTAGTCAAGTTGAACTTGTATTTTTTGGGACTATTACTTCAGGGCTAGTAAAGGTGAACTTGAATTTTTTCAGGTGCTATTCAAGTTGAACTTACTTGCATTTTTTCAAGCCTTTTTCATTTTTGTTCCTTTTTTGGTACTCATATTTTTTATTTTTTTGTTCTTTTTTTGATCTTTTTGTTAATAATTGATGAAAATATCTATTTATTTTTATTTATTTAAATCTATTTAAATCTATTTAAATCTATTTTTATTCATATTTGTTCATATTTATTTATTTTTATCTATTTTTATCTATTTTTATCTATTTTTATCTATTTTCATTCATATTTATTTATTTGGGTAATGTTAAATTCATGTCCCATTGAGCCTTGGAAACAACTCAAAATGAGCCATGTGGCAAACCACACAACCAAATTAAAGCCATGTCCATGTCCCCATGGCTCAAAGAACTGCGCAGCCCACACACCATGGTCTGGGCTTTTGTGGGATGCAACAGAACTACATTCTAGCCGTGCAGAACTCCACATGGCTCAAATGTAGTTGTGTGGAATCCCAAACGCCAACGGACCGTGGTGAGCCAGAAAAAAAATGAATGAAAGGGTACTAACATTGGTTTTTTATATCAGTGTCTTACCAATAAATTGGTAGGGAAACAAATAATGGTAATTAATAGCTCTGAAATATTAAGAATAATAATTGCAAATTGATTTTTCAAGAGGATCAATATGATCAAAAAACTGGAGAATATTATGATTGCACTTGTTTTAATCAATTTTAGAACCATAAAAACTAGTTCAAATACAATTAATCCCTGAGCAAATTGGAAACAAAGCAGCTCAAAGTGCCTTGAATCTTAAAAAAAGTAGAATTCTTGAATAATATGAACACCAGATTCTTAAAGAGCTTGAACATGCATTTATTTTTGGTTTCAAAAAATTCCAACCTGCCTCTAAAAAATCTAATAACAATCATACAAAGGAAATATAACTCAAAATTTATTTCAATTTGTTTTAATGGTTTGGATGAACTCTCAATTTAAATATTTGTTCCATAAAATTAATTTATTTTTATCCTAATTCAAAGCCTCATAAATAAGAAAACATACTGATGTTTCCAAATTGTTTTTTTCCTCCAGAATTTTTTTTTATTTCTGGAGTTTTTTTCATTTTTAGGATTTTATTTCTTTTCAAAAAAATTCAAAATTTGATATATGTAAACTTTTCAGTTTTAGTTGAAGTAAAATAAAGTTGCTTCAACATCAGTTCCCCTCAATAAAAGTGACTCCACACCTTTTTTTTTAATTCTGGCATGACTTCTGGGGGGTTGCGCTTTCATAAAAACAGCTTGACTCAGTCTCCCCAGCCATACTCAGCCCTCAGCAAATACCAGTCCAGTTCACTCACACTCCACTGCTGTATATCCTGAAGTATCCCCCTGCATATCCGGCAGCCTTTAGGTAATCTCCCAGGCATACCCTCCAACTCTCTATTAACTCTATCTGGGGTGAGAAGTACATACAGTAAAGCCATAGTACATATTCCTGGCTGGACAACCCATAATCCTGTTCAGTAAATGACCTTCCTGGAAATTCCCACTCCTCAACCTGTCAATTTGCAACCTCCAACCCAATTGGTCAACATGTAATGCTATGGGCCTCCCAGCCCAGCACAAGTCATCTAATCCTCAAGGACTCCACTCAGCTCTCACATTTACTGGCCTCTCTTCTCCTTCTGGTCTAATCCCCCCAAGGAATTAGTATACCACTTCTTATTGGTTAGTCCCTCATCCAATAGGTGTCATCTCAGCACAAGAACAGCCAACCAGCCTACCCGTCTGGTGTTACTCTTGCAGGATTCCCTTATCCACATCCTTCAGAGCCTTACTCATGGATTCATCTCCTTATCATTGTCCTTACTCTACATCTCATCTTCCTATGCAATCAATCTCCTTATATCTATCCTGAGTTCTGTGAGCAGTGGTGCCGGTGCCTTCAGCCCCTTGCATGCCAGGGGCCTTTGTAAAATTATAATATTTCCTTCCCCTTGATTACTGACCATATCTATATATCCTTATACCTATCCCATCCATTCTTCAAGCCATTCCACCTCATGGATAACACTACCTACAATATTTGTGTGTGTGCATGGTACAGAGCTGAACAGTGTGTGGCCTCCACCTTTTGAAAGGGTCTCCCTGCAGAATTTATCTACCTCAATCCCACTCCACTAGTTAGCCCTTAAAAAACGCTTCAATGGTATTTCAATCTTTGAAATGAATTTGACTTTGACTTTTGACTTCAACCTTTGACTTTGACACTTCAACACTTTGACCTTTGAATTTGAAACTTTTATGCTTCAACCTTTGAATTTGACACTTGATTAGACTCTTTGACCTTTGACTTTGACACTTTGATGCTTCAACCTTCAACTTTGACCTTTGAATTTGAAACTTTGACTTTGATGCTTTGACCTTTGACTTCAACCCACTTTGACAAAACTTTGTAAAAACTGAAGAACTTTTTCAGCCAATTTCTCCCTCATTATCTCTGGGTAATTTTCTTGGGTCACTCCCCTATGGCATACTTGGAAACCATGCCTCCTAAACTTTGTGGTGGTCTTTTAAGGTCACATGTTGGAGTGGGCTGCGCACTGCGCGCTCAGGAGTAGCAGCGGGCTCAGCAGTGGCAGCGCGCTCAGCAATGGGTGCGGACTTGACCCACCCAGCAGTTTTGTGGGCTCAGCAGCAGTCAAATTGGGCTTGGAATACAGAGATGCAGGGTGGATCAGATTGGATTGGATGGATCACAGGGATTGCGCGTCTTGCAACTTGGGGATGTACCTTGGATATCTGGAATGGCGTGTTGGGTGGATGCAGACATGCGTGGGGGGCTCCAAGTTGGGCGTGGTGCGAGGGCTGCGTCACAAGAACAAAAAACCAGGTGGACATAATGGCAGGTGGGCAATATGGATGGGATATGGGGTAAGGGATATGGGATATGGATCATGGGATGGGATGAAAGGATAGGGTTGGGGCTAGGGTTCTGTACTTAGGAGTTATATTTCATTATTCTTGCTTGCTTGCGGTTGTACTTAGGTTAGGGTTGAGGGGGAGGTTGCTTAGACCGCACCCTCAACCAGGATGAGAGGAGGGTGATCATGGGATCACATCAGGTTGGAAGGTTCTTTTACAATCATCTCTCTTATTCTCTACCTCTCCATCTCTTGGTCTTAGGTTGAAAAGTTGCACTCAGGGTTTACAGACGCAAGGGACCAATAACTTCCTAACTTGGGAGCCATTTAAGGAGAATTCCTCTTCTGATTTCCACGTCTGGGGGTCTGGCCGGGAAGTAAACATTTTTTCCTTGTCTCTCAAAACTAACAAGCATGATGTACCAGGACCTCCAATTGACCATCTTGGGGTCAAATAACCTGACCCCCCCTCCTCCTCCTCCTCCAGCTTCTCAAAAGCAACCCTCATCAGGGGAGGGATACAGTGTCCCTCGCTCTGACAACAGTGCCAATCACAAGCCCATTTGAATCAGGCCGCAGGACTATCCACACATTTGGTTCAACACTGAGGAAATTGAGCAATTCCTTGCGCAATAGAAAGGAATTGCCAACACGGAAGGTTCAATGGGTTTGGATAAGGCTTGTCTCTTTGTCCTCTTCATTACAGACAAAAAGAAGCTTTGCAATGTGGAAGAGATGAAAGGTTACAAGGAACTTGATTGGCAAAGACGGAAGGTGAAAATCTTGGCGCCGTGGGGAAGGCGCAAACCTTGGTTTTGGGAAAGCAACTTTGAGCAAGCTGCGGCAGAAGCAAGCGCAAATGGTGGAGTCCAAATGCGGGCGCAATTGGGGGAGTATGTAGCAATGTTAGACTGGATATACGGCTACCTGGCAAAGAACAAGGTAATAGCGGGGAAGATGGGAGCAATGAAGAGGGAGTTTCTGGGTGCACTCAGTCCCAAACTCTGCACGCAGGTGCAGCGGCACTTGTACCACAATAACCTGGTAAAGAGGTTGTTGGATGGGAGTATTGCACTTCTTCTGGAAACCCTGATCATCTGTCAGGCAGTGGAGAGTGAGTTGGACTTGGAGGAACTGATGGAGGAAACACTTTGGTGACCAAATCTGGACACCCTGGACCAGATGCGGAAAATTCAAAATTTTTTACAAGTCTTTTATTTAGATGTCTTTCAAAAAAAAATAATCAGAACTTTTTTTCAGTATCACTCCTCCAATTTCCTCATCCTGCCAAACATCCCTCTGTCCCAGTGGTCTAGGACAGGCCTCTCTTGGTCTCATCACCTAGGTATTGCATTTGATCCCCTCTCTCTCCGTTCCCTCCTTCCTTTTTTGGCCAAATGCGCGGGCCAAGACCCGCTTGGCCCAAATCATCATCATCACTATACCATCTCTCACCCCCTTTTCCCTCCTCCTCCTCCAACTCCATTGGCTCATCCATCCCTTGATTCTCCCGCTACCTTTGCTCTCTCATCCACCCCCTCCTCAAACTCTGCCCCAGTGACAAGACCCTTTCTCATATCCGCCCACATTGCTTCTTGCTCATCATTGCCTCAGCCTCCATCATCTCTCTCACCCCTTTCCTACTCAATTGCTTTGGCTACCATCCCATTGACCCATCCTACAATCCATCATCTCTCTCACCCCCCTTCCTACTCAATTGCTTTGGCTACCATCCCATCAATCCTATCCTACAATCCCTCATCTCCTCTCCATCAAACCCCCCCTCTCACGACCATCATCCACTGGCCAGGCTCAGCCACTCTTGATCTCCTCCGTCAATACAAGGTCCTTCACACTCTCTAACTCCATCATTGTCCCCTCCAACTTGCTCATCATCCAACCCTCCGTTGCTCTACTCTGGAACCCATCCCATAAAATCTATCATCATCTACATTCACCCCAGCTACACTCGCCATTGATCATCAACCTTCCCATCCATCAATCCATTGCTCATTATCATCTTCCACTCTCCCACTCCCTTCCATCTTCTGGTGGGGGTGGAAAACGTTGTCTACCGCCCGCGGACATCCGCAGGCGGTCTGGTTCACTATCTTTTCCCACCGCTTCCGCCTTTGGGTAAGGGGTAGGTGATCCCAATGTTGTCGCTTGCGCCTGTCTGCGGGCAGACGCAAGAGATGGTGAAGGGATGAGAAGGATCCAACCCTGGTCAGGGAGGCCAGATTTCCACCGGCCTGAGTGATCAAATTTTTCTGATCACCTGAAAATCAAAAAAAAATTCCGCTCTATTTGTAGTATCAGTTGTACATAGTCTAACAGGGCCTCCTGCCCATATAAGGAGGGCTCTCCCCCTGCCTTTTGGGAGGGGTAGCACATCATATCCTATCCTACCAGAGAATATTATTATCATTATCACCTTGAAATACATTATCTGTGGGGTCTCATTCCCCTTCATCTGAGACTAACATTTGGGTATATCCATGATTGCCCCTTGATCCTTGAGCCTCCATACTCAAAACCCTGATCCTTGATCCTTATTGCCAAAAAATAGCTTTGCTGGTTGAAGAAGAATTAGACTGATTGAATTCTTGAGTGTGTTACACCACTCCTGATCCCTTTTTCCAACCATACTGGTCCTGATCATCCTTTGATTATCTTTCTGGAAACAGTCACATTTGACTGAAGAGGTTTTATTAAGCTTAAAAACTGGAGTGTTAAACCTCCCTTCATTTCTTTTGAAGTTGAATTCCGCCACACTACTGTTGAGTCCCTCGAGAAGTGTTGGGTTATCTTTGTTTGAATCAGTTATTGTTTTGCTTCTGGAGCTTCATCAAACAATTAGCTTTGTCTTGTGCAGCCACCCAAAGTTATCTGGTACCCTTCAAGCGCTTGATTGTGGAGAGTTGGGCAGGTTCATTGAGAACCTGGAGGTTGTTTGGGATTGAGTTGATCTTTCCTAAGCTTCTGCTGATAAACAGAGCTATTAGCTTGTGGGTGTTGTCACTCACAATTGCCTTGTCTTGTTGAACTATGAACAATTCTTGACTCCTTCTATTCAAGTTTTCCCCAACATCATCTTGCCTCAGATAGTGTTGTTTCCCAGCTAGCAACCACTATAATCTTTATCCTGTTACTTTTGGTCCCTCTTTTACCAGGTTCTGGACTTTGATCTTGGTTACATTTAAATATTTTTGTAACAATCAGGAGGGCAGCCTAAACAGCACCTTTCCCCTCCACAGAACTGCCACGGCCTAGCACCGTTTGGAGTCTTACATTTGGTCCCCTGGGCCAGGATCAAACCAGCAACCTTGGGATTTACAGTCCCAACAATCATAAAACTTTGAAATACAATCTCTTTCTTCTTTCTGTCATCATCTAGATCAGTGGAGGGAACTTGTTCTAGAAGTAAGTCCTCCCAATTGTGCACCATCTGGGCAAGATACTTGTTGTTTTTCAAGAAACTCTACTCTTGCCACATTTATGAGCCACATTGGAAATCTGCTTCTTGGATCTTTTAGGAAACTTTGTCAAAATGGAATCTACCAGAGACTCTCCTACTCGTCCTAAGATGGTTATGATGAAGCCCCAGAACAAGAACTTAGGATTCAATGGGACAAGTGTGGAACACTTCTTGGACTTGTACAAGATGGCTGCTTTGGTGGACAGGGCTAGCGAATTCAATATGGCCTACCAGTTATGATTTTTTATGTCCTCTGATGAAGTTATGGAAATAATTGAGTTGTTTGAAGGTTTCAAACGGCATAACTGGGCCCTCCTGCAGGGAGCAATGTTGGCCTATTGGGGAAAAATAGATGTAGCACAATTTACTTTGCAGGATCTAGATAACCTTGTCTCCCAGTGGATCTCCAATGGTGGTGTGGCTTCAGCTTCTGATTATCAGTCATTTAGGAAATCTTGGGATCCCATCCAATCCTACCTTGTCCAAAACAATCACATTGACACAGTGGATAAAATTTGAGTCCAATTTTTCCAATATTTTTCGCTTGGAGTGCAGGAAAGGATCAAGGACAAACTGGTTGAGTCTGGATCCATGATCACTACCAGGGATAATTGATTCAAGATCCCTGGTTTCCTTATCCTTAGGGGAGTGGTGGATAAAGTAATGAAAGTTCAAACAGCCCTCACCTTTGAAAAATCTAAAACCACTGAACCAGTCCATGCCCCTTCTTTCAAAGAGTCAAACAAGATTATGAATAAAATGGAATCTGATTGCAGGCCAAAGAACCCTCAGCCTAACCAAGAAACCACTACAATGGACAAGATCACTAAACTGCTCAAAGCCTTTGAGAACAAAATGGAGCAAAAGATTTCCTCTCTTGCTGTTCCTAAACTTTCTAGTGCTGTTCCTAAAAATACTCTAGTCTGCTATTATTGCCACAGGGAAGGCCATGTAACCGGTCAATTTCTCGAGCTCCAGAAAGACAAAGAAAAGAAATTGGTAGAGCAAAAAGGGAATAACTTTTTCCTTCCTAATGGTGCCCTAATCCCCTTTTATTCATCTCACCCCATTTGTTATGCGGTGGCCTCTTACCAGCCACCCCCTTCTATGAAGGCATCCTTGGTTTCTGTGGATTTCCAATCTTCTTGTGGCACTCTCCAACCCTGGTATCCCCCAGCTATTTCCTCCTCCTCTCTGATTGGTGCTTACCAATCCTATCCAGCTAGGAAGCAACATGAGGAGCCCAAACCTCATAAAGCTCCTTCCTTGCCAACCTTAATCCTCCAAAAACCACCCAAACAATGATCCTCACCTGAGCCCTCTTTTGATGTAGAAGACATGGAGGTGGAAAAAGAACCATTCATGGAAAGGTCTCAAGATCACCCTGATCCTCATCCCTCATCTATTAAACCTCCTCAGTCCCCTGATCCTGTTCCTGCTTCACCCAATCTTCCTCCCTCCACCCAGCCCAAAGTTTGGTTTGAGAGGGGAATTTCCAAAGATCACCCCAATTCTGTGGAAGGGGTATGAAAGGATATCTCTGATCTTAAAATTCCTGATCTATCTGTGGCTGAACTACTTTTGATCTCTCCATCTTTTTCTGAAGGAATGAAGAAATGGGTTTCTCTTTGACGTGTGGAAATTGGTCCTGAGGAACTCAAGGTCTCCTCCGGAACTTTGATAGAGGATTCTGGTGGAACAGATCCCTCTTCTGAGTCTAGTCTTTAATCATGTCCTCTTGGTTTTCTTCCCTGCCATCTTGGTGAATCAGCTAAAACGGTCTCCCTCCTTGTTGACTCTGGCTCTCAGCTCAACTTGATCTCAGATGCTATGGCCTGCAAACTTAAACTCAGCCCTAGGGTCAGCTTCACCTCTTCAGCTTATGGAATAGGAAACCAGTCTTGCAAATTGGTTGGAATTGTTGAAGACGTTCCAGTCTGGATTGGCCAAAACATTGTTGGAACTTTTCATTTCTGGATCACACGCTTGGATGGACCTATGATCTTGGATGGACCTTTCTTAATCAATTTTGGAGCAACTCTTATGTTTTCCAATCAAGTTGGGGAGAGAATCCTCCTCCCTGATTCAGATGGTAGAAAGATTGAGGTTCCTCTTTGGTTCTTGGGATTCTGGTCGCTGGGAAAGAGATTCCCCCAGTCATTTTCCTAAACAGAAGGATAATTCCAGTTACTTTCATTTTTTATGGGAGTAGTTGATCCTACTAATAGTTGTAGTTCTTTCAGCCTAAAACTTCAACTCAAGGGTCAACTCTCATCCCAGAGGCTTATTTCTCTTTCTTTTCAAAATTTTCTTCTGATCGCAAAAATATCAAAAATCAAAAACAAATCAAAATGGAAAAATCTAAAAATATTTATTCTTCATCTGTTGTTTCTTCTTTGCCTTGTACTCTTATTCCTAATCAACCTTCTCTCAGTTCCGGTTTGAATCTCCTCAATGAGTCTAAACTAGATCCCAATCTTGATCCTATTTTTGATGGCTTTGGTATGGAAGAATATGGGCTTCAGTGGAGGCAAATTGGGGTAGAAGTAAGTACTCCCAATTGTGAACCACCAGGGTATCCTACTACTATCATTTTTGAAACCCTACCTTGTGCCGCACATGTGAGCAATGTATTATCTCCTGGGACTTCTTTGATGGAAAAGGAACCTTTCAAAAACGTTGCGGAACATCAAACTTGGAAGGTGTTAGAACTGGGTCTCAATCCTTGTAGTCAGATCTCTCTGTTCAACTCTTGGCAAAAACAAGAACCACTCTCTTTTGCCTCCAAATATAAAACAGTTGCCAGGAAAATCCAACCAGTCAACCAAACAATGCCTCTCGATCTCAACCCCCCTCTTATGCGTCCTCCTCTATCCCGCAATCCTTACTGTGGTTTAACTCAATCTCTCACTGGTCCATTCATCCCCTCTGGTCGTGTCACTGAAGAAAGTCTGAGAGTAGTCAACTTTGGACCGGATGGATGGCTTCTACCTGATGAGTTGTATTTGATCAAAAATGTCTTGGCTCTTAGGGAAAAAGCTATTGCCTTCTGTGAAGAAGAGAGAGGTCTCTTGAAAGAATCCTATGGTCTTCCTTATATCATGCCTGTAGTAGAACATGATCCCTGGCAAAAGAAAAAGATCCCAATCCCTGCTGCCAAAGTCAAAAAATTCATCAAGTCGGTCCGGGAACAATTCCAAACCGGTTTATAAAAACAGTCAACTTCTAGCTATTCCAGTCCTGTTTTCAGTGTCCTTGAAAGTAATCGTAAACTTAGAATATTTCATGATCTCCAGCTGCTATATAAGGTTACTATTAAAGACTCTGGTATTCCGCCTGCTACTGAATAATTTGTTGAATCCTTCTCCGGGAGAGCTTGCTATGGTCTAGTTGACATTATGGGTGGCTATGACAAACTTTCCTTAAATCCAATTTCTTGCCCTCTCACTACATTTGATACTCCCCTTGGTTGTTTCCAACTTACTCATTTGCCTCAAGGTGCCACCAACTTGGTTGCAGTCTATCAGGCTCAGATGGTTTGGATCCTCCAGGATGAAATACATGATCATGCTGGTATCTTTATTGAAAATGGCGGAATTAAAGGACCAGTTCCTGACTATAACAATGAGCTATTACCCTGGCATTCAGGAATCCATTGATTTATCTGGGAATATGCAACCACTTTGGAAAGGATCTTGTTCCAAATCAAAGAATCTGGCCTCACTGTCTCTGGATCCAAATTGGCTGCTTGTGTCCCTGCTCTGGAAATTGTTGGTCATGTGGTCTGCAAGGAAGAAAGAAGGATGGCTCCATCCAAAGTCAACAAAATCCTCTCTTGGCCTACTCCCATCAATCCAACTGAAGTCAGGGGTTTTCTAGGTTTTGTTACTTATATTCAACTCTTTATCCCATCTCTATCAAAAATCTGTGCTCCTCTACATTGCCTGACCAGAAAAGATGCTGAGTGAATCTGGACCCAAGATTGCGAACATTCTTTTCAGCTACTTGAAATGATGATTGGCAAAGACATAGTCTTGAAAAAGATTGCTTATGGACCGGGAGCTGGAAAGATCAAATTGGCTGTTGATTCTAGTTATCAATCTATTGGGGCTTTCCTCACTCAGGAAGATGAAAATGGTTGGGACCATCCTGCTCTCTATGAATCCTTGTTATTTTCAGATGTAGAATCCAGGTACTCCCAACCAAAACTGGAACTCTGTGGCGTGGCTCAAACGTTGAAGAAACTCCAAATTGTCCTCTGGGGTCAACACTTTGAGTTACAAGTCAATGCACAATCCATCATTGAAATGATCAATGCCCCAGCCTCCCAAATGCTCCTATGACTCGTTGGGTGGCCTTTATCCAACTTTTCTCTTTTGATATTGTTCATAGGCCTGGAAAATCCTTCACCATGCCTGATGGTTTATCTCAATGCCCCCTTGGAGATGGAGAATTGGATGTTGGAGTGGACTTTGATGAGGAGCAGCCTTTAATTTGCCCAGTCTTCACCTTTTCCTCCCAAGATTATTCTGGCTTCCAACAAGGTTTCTGGCTAAAATTAGAGAAGTACCTTTCCACTCTCCAAAGGCCTCCTGAACTCTCTGCTAAAGATTTTTGATCACTCAAAAGGAATTCCTCCAATTTCTTTGTCCAAGGTACTAGGCTTATGAAAAGAGGCAATCCTTGTGCTCTAATTTTTGTCAAGATCCCCTCTAAACAAGATTCAATCCTCAAAAATATCCATGAAGGCCTTGGGCATTGTGGGGAAACCAAAACCTATCGACGTATATCCAAACAATTCTGGTGGCCATCTTTGAAGAAATCAGTCTCTCAATGGTGCAAGAGTTGTGAAGTATGTCAGAAAAATGATCTTAGGCTCCCGGCTGAAATTTGTTATCCCACTGGAGAGTCCACTGTCTTTGGAAGGATTGCTATGGATGTGGTTCACATTAAGGCTGGTGGAGCTAAGTACCTCATTGTGGCTAGAGATGATTTTTCTGGATGGGTTGAAGCAAAATTTCTTAAGAATTTCAGCTCTGAATCAGTAGCATCCTTCCTTTATGAGACTTGGACAATGCGTTATGGCTTGGCTTGATCTTATTCAACTGATGGTGGCTCTGAGTTTGGTGGCAAACTGGCCAAAATGATCCAATTTCTTCCTGGTCAACATAGGGTGACCACTCCTTATTATCCTGAAGGACAAGGCATGGTGGAAAGAGGCCATGCCCCTTTGAAGGCTGCTCTTGTCAAGTTGGCTGGTGAAAGTGGAAAGAATTGTTGCAAATTTCTTCCTCTGGTCCTCTTCTCCTAATTTCAACTAAACAAACCACTGGCTACTCACCTTACAAAATCCTCTTTGGTCAAAGGGCTGTCCTTCCTCTTGATCTGGAAATGTAATCTTTCTTAGGTATTTGTTGGGAAAAGGTTTCTTCCACCACTGATCTATTAGTTGCCAGATCCAAGCAACTGGAGTGAAGTGAAGATTTTTGTGACAAAGATTATCAGAAAATGATGGAGTCAAGGGAAAAATCAGTCCAGTATTGGGATGATAAGCATTCCAATTGATTCAGGGATCCCTTGAATCCTGGTGATCTATTTTTAGCTTATAATCAATCCTTGGAAACTGAGTGGGGAAAGCTTTTTTCCAATTGCTGGAATGGTCCTTATCAAGTTTTCCGTCAAGTCAGAGGTGGATCATATGTTTTGGAAGAACTGGATGGTACTCAGATGGCCAGAAGGTTCTCTGCTGATCAGGTCAAGAAATTTCATTGTTGTGGAGACAACTTTGATCAGAAGTAAGTCCTCCCAATTGTGCACCACCAGGGTCATCTGCCGCGTTTTGTTGTGAAACTCTACTGTATGCCACATACATGAGCACATGGGACACCTTCTTCATTTTATTGCAGTCAACTCTAGGATTTTTTTTCTTTGAATGGATCAAGATATTCTTTTTCAATCACCCTCAAGATCAAATGGCCATTTCTTGTGTTTGATCATCTTTCCTTTCTTTTAATGACATCAAGCTCAGATGCAGACTAGTGACAGTCTTTAAGTTGAGGGGAGATGTGATGACCAAATCTGGACACCCTGGACCCAATGCAGAAAATTCAAAATTTTTTACAAGTCTTTTATTTAGATGTCATTCAAAAAAAAAAAAAAATCAGAACTTTTTTTCAGTATCACTCCTGCAATCTCCTCATCCTGCCAAACATCCCTCTGTCCCAGTGGTCTAGGACAGGCCTCTCTTGGTCTCATCACCTAGGCATTGCGTTTGATCCCCTCTCTCTCCGTTCCCTCCTTCCTTTTTTGGCCAAACGCGCGGGCCGGGACCCGCTTGGCCCAAATCATCATCATCATCCTCATCATCATCATCATCCTTGTATTCCTCATCATCAATATACAATCTCTCCCCCCCCCCTTGTCCCTCCTCCTCCTCCAACTCCAGGCCTCTCTTGGTCTCATCACCTAGGCATTGCGTTCAATCCCCTCTCTCTCCGTTCCCTCCTTCCTTTTTTGGCCAAACGCGCGGGCCAAGACACGCTTGGCCCAAATCATCATCATCATCCTTGTCTTCCTCATCATCACTATCCCATCTCCCCCCCCCCTTTTCCCTCCTCCTCCTCCAACTCCATTGGCTCATCCATCCCGTTACTCTGCCGCTACCTTTGCTCTCTCATCCACACCCTCCTCAAACTCTGCCCCAATGACAAGACCCTTGCTCATATCCGCCCACATCCCTTCTTGCTCATCATCCCCTCCGCCTCCATCATCTCTCTCACATTTTCCTACTCAATTGCTTTGGCTACCATCCCATTGATCCCATCCTACAATCCATCATCTCTCTCACCCCCCTTCCTACTCAATAACTTTGGCTACCATCCCATTGATCCCATCCTACAATCCCTCCTCTCCTCTCCATGAACCCCCCCTCTCACAACCATCATCCACTGGCCAGGCTCAGCCACTCTTGATCTCCTCCGTCAATCCAAGGTCCTTCACACCCTCTAACTCCATCATTGTCCCCTCCAACCTGCTCATTGTCCAACCCTCCGTTGCTCTACTCTGCAACCCATCCCATCAAATCTATCCACATCCACATTCACCCCAGCTACACTTGCCATCAATCATCAAACTTCCCATCCATCAATCCATTGCTCATTATCATCTTCCACTCTGCCACCCCCTTCCATCTTCTGGTGGGGGTGGAAAATGTTGTCTACCGTCCGCGGACATCCACGGGCGGTCTGGTTCATTATCTTTTCCCACCCCTTTGGCCTTCAGGTGAGGGGTGGGTGATCACAATGTTTTCGCTCGCGCCCTTCTGCGGGCAGACGCAAGAGATGGTGAAGGGATGAGAAGGATCCCACCCTGGTCAGGGAGGCCGGATTTCCACTGGCCTGAGTGATCAAATTTTTCTGATCACCTGAAAATCTAAAAAAAAATTCTGCTCTATTTGTAGTATCAGTTGTACATAGTCTAACAGGGCCTCCTGCCCATATAAGGAGGGCTCTCCCCCTGCCTTTTGGGAGGGGTAGCACATCATATCCTATCCTACCAGAGAATATTATTATCATTATCACCTTGAAATACATTATCTGTGGGGTCTCATTCCCCTTCATCTGAGACTAACATTTGGGTATATCCATGATTGCCCCTTGATCCTTGAGCCTCCATACTCAAAACCCTGATCCTTGATCCTTATTGCCAAAAAATAGCTTTGCTGGTTGAAGAAGAATTAGACTGATTGAATTCTTGAGTGTGTTACACCACTCCTGATCCCTTTATCCAACCATACTGGTCCTGATCATCCTTTGATTATCTTCTGGAACCAGTCAAGTTTGAATGAAGAGGTTTTATTAAGCTTAAAACCTGTAGTGTTAAACCTCCCTTCATTTCTTTTGAAGTTGAATTGCGCCACGCTACTCTTGAGTCCCTTGAGAAGTGTTGGGTTATCCTTGTTTGAATCAGTTATTGTTTTGCTTCTAGAGCTTCTTCAAACAATTAGCTTTGTCTTGTGTAGCCACCCACAGTTATCTGGTACCCTTCAAGCGCTTGATTGCGGAGAGTTGGGAAGTTTCATTGAGAACCTGGAGGTTGTTTGGGATTGGGTTGATCTTTCCTAAGCTTCTTCTGACAACTAGAGCTATTAGCTCATGGGCTTTGTCACTCACAATTTCCTTGTCTTTTTGAACTCTGAAAAGTTCTTGACTCCTTCTATTCAAGTTTTCCCCAACATCATCTTGCCTCAGATAGTGTTGTTTCCCAGCTACCAACCACTATGATCTTTATCCTCTTACTTTTGGTCCCTTGTTCACCCGGTTCTGGACTTTGATCTTGGTTACATTTAAATATTTTTTTAACACTCAGGAGGGCTGCCTAAACAGCACCTTTCCCCTCCACAGAACTGCCACGGCCTAGCACTGTTTGGAGTCTTACAACGCCAAGGTTGTTTCCAATGGGGTTGAAGAATTGCGCTTCTCACCCTCCAGCAGCACCAACGCAGGCTCCGGTTGCAGGCCCCTTGAATAAGGGACACCCTCTGGCAACACCACAAACAAAAAGGCCAGAGATTAGCAAGATGATGGAATTTATGAAGGATTTACGGATCTTCCTGAGTCAACTGTTGTCAGCGCCGCGCAATTGGCCCCCTCACATTGGAGGAACGCTCCTGCTGTTGAATCTGCCCATGCTGCGGTTATGCAATTACTGCGGGGACAGCAGGCATTGGCGGTTGGAGTGCAAAAACATGACGAGGGAAATCAAGGTGGGATTGGTTTGACCGGTAGGAATGGGATTCATGTTTCCAATGGGCAAGAGGATCTCCACTGAACCAGGGAATCCAAACTTCATGGAGAAAGTGCGCGCAAAAGGTCAGGAATGGGGGGTAACTGCTTGAGCTTTGCTTTGGATTGTCACCGGTCCCAGGGTATGGCAACCACCGCATAGGGAAGTGGAAGTGAGCATACTAGCCACAGAGAAGCCGGAGGCGGTGTAAAGGATGGATGTAGATGCCAAGGAACGGGTACCGCTGGTAGCTCCTAAGCTGGTTTCACGCATTCCGGAAAACAATGGACAGCCGGTGAATCTGGAGGGGAAGAAGAAGGCGGTGGAGATTGTGCGCAGAGTGATGGGGAATGAAACAAATATTCCCTTGACCTTGAACGAGTTGGCGGAAGTGTTGCTGGTGGTAGTGGATGAGATGGTTCAAGTGCTGAAGGATTGTGGAAACAATAGGATCCCTCCAAAAGTGCAGCGGGTGCACTTGGCTTGGAATGATACGGAGCTCAACCTAGTGTGGATGAAATCTGTTTCAACTCTGCTGGCTTACGTTCCAATGAATATTTCCGGAAGGAAGGTATGGGTGCTGGTGGATAGCGGTTCCATGGTGAACCTTCTTCTTTCTAGGCTGGTTGATGAAATGGGATTGGTTTGGCAGAAACGGGCAATGGGGATTTGCGCAATTAATCGCAGGGGATGTTGTGTGGATGGGGTTGTGGAGGAGGAAGATGTTGAGGTTGCAAGGGTCTTTAAACCACTTTCTTTTCTATTGGTTGATTGCAGGGAGGCTATTTTACAACAGCTATTCATGTTTGGGTTCCAAGCACAAATGTTGTTGGATCCAGAGGCAGGGATGGAAGCATTGATGGTGGAAGATTTGTCCAGTGGGCAATTTAAAACCACAATCTGCAATCAGGGGTTGGGGAAGTGGATGCGGGATTTGGAAAGAGAGGAGGAGGAGGACCCTGGCGCGGAATCGGTTTGAAAGGGTGGGCCCAAGGTGAATTTTGACTAGTTGGCCAAGGTTACCGCATGGAGAAAGCTCCAGCTTTCTGCGGGGGGTCAACCAGCAAGGAGCAGGTGGAAAGTAGGGAGGAAGCCCTGGAAGCGCAAGTTCTGGAAGTAAGTTCCCTTCCTCAGTATGCATTTCCTGGAGGTAGTTTGCAAAAACACTATCATTTTGCCACATTTGTGAGCAAAGGCAAAAGCCATGGTTTTGTTTTGTCTAGGACCTATGATAACAGATGTGTGCAGATGGAGTGGCAAAATGTTGGAAAGTATAAGCTGGTTTTGCGCAAGGTTTTCCCCCAGAACAAAGCAATGCCGCAGGATCTAAAGGCACCCCTGAGACCAATCCTTTGTTTGCGGAAACCTTGGGAATCTCAACTGAAGGTGTTGGGATGGGTGACACAATTGGAGCAGATGAAGGATGAGCAAGTTTTGGACCTTAACTTTGGACCGCTGGGTTGGTTAAGTGCAGAGGAACACAATTTGCTGACATTTGTATTTGTCCTCCAGGAAAGAGAGCTCGCTTTTGAACCTTAAGAGCAAGATGGGAGACCCTTATATGATTACAACAGTTCCACATGAGCCTTGGAAGATTGAGTTGATTCTGATTCCCCAGGTGGCTTGGGGGCCCTTCTTGGATCTGGTGCGCAAGCATGTAGGGAAAGGCATTTAAGATCAATCTAAATAAAGTTACTTGAGTCCAATCTTTGGGGTGGTTAAGCAGGATGGGAAGTCATTGCAGATTGTTCATTATTTTAAGCGGCTGAATTTTTTTACAATCCAAGACACCCAAAAACCTCCAGGCGTGGAGGAGTTTTTGGAATCTATGGCAGGGAGCGCGTGCTAAAGGTTGGTGGATGTGATGGCCGATAAAATCAGCACAAACTTGATTGGGGTTCGCGGCCAATGACTGCCTTCATAACCTGGTTGGGCATGATGCAACTGACGCGGCTGCTGCAAGGCGCAACTAACTTTTTTGCGTTTTACCAAGCGCAGATGACCTGGATTCTGAAGGAAAATCTTCCGGGGGGGTGCAGATTTTAACCAATGACGCGGGCATCAAAGGCTGTAAGACAGATTACAGAGGGTAAAAGCTTATCAACACTCCGGAAATATTCCAATTTGTCTGGGGATTTGACCAAACGCTTGAGCGGATCTTGTTCCTGATTGAGGAAGTGGGGCTCATGGTGTTAGTGAAAAATTTAGCATCCTGCGTACCCGTGCTGGAGGTTCTAGGGCATGTGATGGCTTCTGATGGAAGGCAGATTGCGGAAAAGGAGCGCAATAAAGTCCTCTGTAGAGAAAGGGGAGGTCTATCTCACTCCGACACATGAAGACTTGACTCCCGCAAGTCTAATCAACGGTGCCAATGCTCCAAAATGGGAACACAACACCAACGTCAACTACAGTAGTTGGACCGCTAGTGGCTTGGAGTGTTCCAGAGATGCTGCTTGCATCTCAGTCACCTTTCACCCTTCATCTCATCTCACTTCTTGATCTCTTTTTCTTTGCGCTCTCATTTCAATCTCACTCCACTCAAACATCCAACAACTCTTCCTTCACCTCAACCTCTCACGAAACCCTCAAGATTAAATCTCAAGCTCAAGATACTCAACAATCAATTCAACAATCATATCTCAAGACCTCATCTCTCTAACTGGTAAGATCACTCCGTGGCCATGATCATTTGAACTCCAATCAACCTAAGGGCCTCTGCTTCATCATTCAGATTCATCACGCCATCTCTTTTTCCTTTCACAATGCCATAGTCAACTCTACCTGGTTTATTTCATCTCATTGTTGGTATTCTATTCCTTTTTTTAAGACAGGTTTTTATCCTATTGGTCTGAGTCTCATTTAAAGTCTCCTCTGTTGTTTCAGTCTTGCTGGCTAAAATTCAATAATCATTCTTTGAAAGTTATACAGTGTAAAAATCCAAACGGTGCTAGGCCATGGCAGTTCTATGGAGGTGAAAGGTGCTGTTTAGGCTGCCCTCCTGAGTGTTACAAAAATATTTAAATTTAACCGAGATCAAGGTCCAGAACCTTGTAAATGAGGAATCAAGGAGTAGAGGATAAAGATGATAACAGTTTGGTAGCAATGGAACAGCACTAACTGAGACAAGATTATGCAGGGAAAAAACTTGAACAAAAGAAGTTAAAGTCTTCTTAGAGTTCAAGGAACAAAAGCTGTTGAATGTAAACAACGCCCACAAGCTAATAACTCTGGTTGTCAGCAGAAGATTGGGGATGATCAACTCAAACCAAAGCAACCTCTAGGTTTTCAATGAACCTGCCCAACTCTCCGCAATCAAGCGCTTGAAGGGTACCAGATAACTGTGGGTGGCTGTACAGGACAAAGCACAATGTTTAAGAAGCTCCAAAGCAAACAGAAACTGATTTGAAGCAAGGATAACCTCAAAAATTCTCAAGGGACTCAAGAGTAGGCTGGAAGAATGCAACTCCAAAGAAGCTAAGGGGAGGTATAACACTCAAGGTCTTAAGCTTAATAAGACCTCTTCAATCAATTGTGATTGGCTCCAGAAAGGTGATCAGGGATCAGGACCAGTATGGTCAGAGAAAGAGATCAAGGAGCCGTATAACACACTCAAAAATTCCAACAGACAGAATTTTTCTTCAACCAGAAAGGCTATTGGTTGGTGATAAGGATCAAGGATCAAGGGTTTGAGTATGGAAGCTCAAGGATCAAGGGTTGAGTATGAAGGCTCAAGGATCAAGGGTGTTCTGATTTCATGCTGGATGATTCCATTCTCCAATGATTCCATGCTCCAATGATGGATCCAAAAGGCAGGGGAGAGCCCCTCCTTATATGGGCAGGAGGCCCTGTTAGAATATGTAAAACAGATTCTACAAATAGAGCAAAAAAGGAAATAAAATCATGTGGTCACTCGCGTCCGTCTGTGGATGGGCGCACGCAACAATACCAGAATCACCCACCTCTTGTCCAAAGGCGGACGGGGTGGGAAAGGGAAATGAACCGAACCGCTGCGGATGTTGGCGGGCGGTAGTTGACACTCTTCACCCCTTGTCTGAAGGTGGAAGTGGGTGGGAGAGCCCCAGGAAAGGTGACAGATGAAGTTTGTGAGAGCGCGGATGGGCGGATAGGAGATTGGCTCAAGACAGTTGAGTAAATCCTGACAGGCTTGAGATTCAAGAATGATAGATCGAGTGAGATGGGAGATTTGAAGGATCCGAGGATTTGACAAATGCTTGGGGGTGCGGTCGGGATGGATTTGGTAAATTATGGATGAGCGCCGCGCAACGGTAGCAATGAGGATGAGCAACGCGTGACGCGCAAGGATAAGGACGCGCGGCGCGCAATGATGACAGTGAGGATGAGACTGAGGATGAGTTGGAATTATTATTTTTTTTTTTATTTTTTTTTAGATGCCGGACAGTACGTTTGCGCAACAGTTCATGGATTGAGGTCTTAAGGTAACCAGGGTGTCCAGGATGGGGCACCACATCTCTCCCCAACTTACAGACTGTCCCGAGTCTTCTCCCAAGTTTGATGCCATAAAAAAAGGAAAGAAAGATGATTGAAACCAAAGGATTGCCATTTTGATCCTGAGAGTGGTTGAAAAAAATATGTCAATCAGACCAAAATGCTAGAAGTGGCTGAGATAAAATGAATAAGGCATCCCAAGTGCTCACATCCGTGGCATGAAGTAGAGTTTTCACAACAAAACGCAGGAGATGACCCTGGCGGTGCACAATTGGGAGGGCTTACTTCTGGACCAAGTTGCCTCCACAAGAATGAAATTTCTTGACCTGATCAGCAGAGAAACTTCTGGCCATCTGAGTACCATCCAGTTCCTCCAAAACATATGATCCACCTCTAACTCAATGGAGTACTTGGTAAGGACCATTCCAGCGGTTAGAGAAAAGCTTTCCCCACTGAGTTTCCAAGGAACAATTATAAGCCAATACCAGATCACCAGGGTTTAAAGGGTTCCTGATTCAATTTATGTGTCCATCTTCCCAATACTGAACTGATTTTTCTCTTGATTCCATCATCTTCTGATAAGCTTTGTTACGAATATCTTCACTCCGCTCCAGTTGCTTTGATCTGGCAACTAATAGGTCAGTAGTTGAGGAAACTTGTTCCCAAGAGATGCCCAAGAAAGACTCCATTTCAAGATCAAGAGGAAGAAAAGCCCTCTGACCAAAGATGATTTCATAAGGAGAGTAACCAGTGGTTTGCTTGGTGGAAATTTGATCAGAGAAGAGAACCAAGAGGAGAAACTTCCGGCAATTCTTGCCACTCTCACCAGCCAATTTGACAAGAGCAGCCTTCAAAGGAGCATGGCCTCTTTCCACCATGCCTTGTCCTTCAGGATAATAGGGAGTAGTAACTCTATTTTTTCCAGGGAGCAATCAGATCATTTCAGCAAGTTTTCCACCAAATTCCGTGCCACCATCTGTAGAATAAGATTGGGCCAAGCCATAACGCATTGTCCAAGTCTCATGAAGGAAAGCCGCTACTGATTCAGAGCTGAGGTTCTTAAGAAACTTTGCTTCAACCCATCCAGAAAAATCATCTCTAGCCACAATGAGGTACTTAGCTCCTCCAGCCTTAATGTGAACCACATCCATAGCAATCCTCCCAAAGACAGTGGACTCTCCAGTGGGGTAACGAATTTTGGCCGGGCGCCTAAGATCACGTTTCTGGCACACTTCACAAGTCCTACACCATTGAGCAACGGATTTCTTCAGGGATGGCCACCAAAATTGTTTGGATATTTGTCAATAAGTTTTGGTTTCCCCACAATAACCAAGGCCTTCATGGAGATTTTCCAGGATCAAATCTTGCTTAGAAGGGATAGTGACCACAACAAGTGCACAAGGAGTTTCTCTTTTCATAAGCCTAGATCCTTGGACAAAGAAGTTGGAGGACTTCCCTTTAAGGGACCAAAATTCTTTGGCAGAGAGATCAGGGGGTCTTTGGAGAGTTGAAAGGTACTGCTCCAACTTAAGCCAGAAACCTTGCTGGAAACCAGAGTAATTTTGGGTGGAGAAGGCAAAGACAGGGCGGACCAAGGGTTCTTCCACATTGAAATCCATTCCAACCTCTGATTCATTGTCTCCAATAGGTTGTCAAGATAAACCATCAGGCATGGTGAAAGATTTTTCAGGCCTGTGAACAATATCAAAAGAGAACAACTGGATGAAAGCCACCCAAAAAGTCATCGGAGCATTTGGGAGGCTGGGGGCTTTGATCATTTCAATAATGGATTGTGCATCAACTTGTACCTCAAAGTGTTGACCCCAAAGAACAGTCTGAAGCTTCTTCAACATTTGGGCCACACCGCAAAGTTCCAGTTTTGGCTGGGAGTACCTGAATTTCACATCTGAGAAAAGAAGAAATTCATACAGAGCAGGACAATCCAAACCATTTTCATCTTCCTGGGTAAGAACAGCCCCAACAGATTGATAACTCAAGTCCACTGCCAGCTTGATCTTGCTGGCTCCCGGTCCATAAGTTATCTTTTTCAAAACAATGTCTTTCCCAACAATTGTTTTGAGCAACTGAAATGATTGTTTGCAGTCTTGGGTCCAAATCCATTCAGAATCCTTCCTGGTCAAGCGACGCAAGGGAATACAGATTTTGGATAATGAAGGAATGAAGATCCTGAAATAAGTTACAACACCTAGGAAACCTCTAACTTCCGTTGGATTTATTGGGGTAGGCCAGGAGATGATTTTGTTTACTTTAGAGGGTGCCATCCTTTGTCCTTCCTTGCAGACTATATGACCAACAATTTCCAAGGCAGGGACACAGGCAGAAAGTTTTGATCCAGAGAAAGTAAGGCCAGATTCCTCAATTTGAAACAACATTCTTTCCAAGACAGTAGCATACTCCCAGATAAATTGTTGGATTCCTGAGTGCCAAGGTAAGAGCTCATTATCATAGTCAGAAACTGGACCTTTAATCCCACCATCATCAATAAAGATACCCGCATGATCTGGGATTTCATCCTGGAGGATCCACATCTTCTGAGCCTGATAGACTGCAACCAAGTTGGTGGCACCTTGAGGCAATCAAGTCAGCTGAAATCGACCAAGGGGATTATCAAAAGTAGTGAGGGGACAAGAAATAGGATGCAAGGATTGTTCATCATAGCCACCCATAATGTCACCTAGACCATAGCAAGCTCTCCCAGAGAAGGATTCAACAAATTCTTCAGTGGCAGGCGGCACGCCAGAGTCTTTAATAGTAACTTTATTAAGAGGTTGGAGATCATGAACTACTCTAAGTTTACCATTACTCTTTAGAACACAGAAAACAGGACTGGAATAGCTAGAAGTTGATTGTTTGTATAAACTGGTTCGGACTTGTTCACGGACCAACTTGATGAATTTGTCAACTTTAGTAGCAGGGATTGGGATCTTTTTCTTTTGCCAAGGGTCATGTTCAACTAGGGGGATGATGTAAGGTAGACTATAGGATTCTTTCAAGAGACCTCTCTCTTCTTCACCGAATGCAATATATTTTTCCCTTAGAGAAAAAATATTTTTGATCAAATTTAACTCATCAGGAAGAAGCCATCCATCTGGACCAAAGTTGAACACTTTCAGACGTTCTTTAGTGACCCAACCAGAGGGAATAAATGGACCAGTGAGGGATTTGGATAGACCACAGTAAGGATCGCGGGATAGCGGAGGACGCATAAGAGGAGGATTGAGGTTGATAGGCATTGGTTGGTTGACTGGCTGGACCTTCTTTGCAACTGGTTTTTACTTGGTGGCAAAGGAGAGGAATCCCTGCTTCCTCCAAGCATTGACCAGTGAGACCTGACTACAAAAACTGAGGCCATGTTCCAATATCTTCCAATTCCGATGTTCTTCTGCGTCCTTGAAAGGTTCCTTCTCCATAAAAGAGGATCCAAAAGATAACACATTGCTCACATGTGTGGCACAGGGTAGATTTTTGAAAACGACAGTGGTAGAAGCCCTTGGTGGTGCACAATTGGGAGGACTTACTTCTACCCCAAATTGCCTCCACCTAAGACCATACTCCTTCATACCAAAGCCACCAACAAAAGAATCAAAATCAAGATCTAGTTTAGACTCATTGCGGAGATTCAAAACCGGAATAGAGGATGAGTGATCAGGCTGAAAAGAAAAAGGAAGAGAAGATACAAAATATCCAGACAGAGAAGAAACATTTTTGGATTTTTCATGTGTTTGGGTTTCGATCTTATTTGGATGAGAAGAAAATGATGGGGAAAAAGAAAAATATGCCTCTGAGGTGGGAGTTGGTCCATGAGTTGAAGTCTGAGGCTGAGAAGAACTAAAACTATCAGTAGGGACAACTATTCTGCTAAAAAATGAGGATGAAAGGAATGAGAGTTTTCTTTCTGCTTTCCTTTCAGGAAAGATTTGGGAGGATGACCAGGGAAGTCTCTTTCCCAACAACCAGAATCCAAAGAACACAGGGGAACTTCAATCTTTCTGCCATCAGCATCAGGGAGGAGAATTCTTTCCCCAACTTGATCAGAAAACATCAGGGTAGCACCAAAGTCCATTAAGAAAGGCCTTCCCAAGATCATGGGACCATCCCGACGAGTGATCCAGAAGTGACAGGTGCCAACAATATTTTGACCAATTTGAACAGGAATATCCTCAGCAATACAAACCAGTTCACAGGAATGATTTTCAATTCAATAAACCGCAGAGTTGAAACTGACCCTTGGGCTAAGTTTAAGCTTGCAGGCCATGGAGTCTGAAATCAAGTTGAGCTGAGAACCCGAATTGACAAGGAGAGAAACCATTTTAGTTGAATCACCAAGACAACATGGAAGGAAACCAAGAGGAAAGGAATACAGGTTGGTATCTGAAGAGGGATCTGTTCCACCAGAATCCTCTATCAGAGTACCAGAGGAGACCTTTAATTTGTCCGGACCAATCTCCACATGTTGAAAAGAAACCCATTTCTTCATCCCTTCTGCCACAGATGGAGAGATTGACAGGAGTTGAGCCACAGATAGATCAGGGATTTTAAGATCAGAAATTTTCTTTAATACTCCTTCCACAGCATTAGGGTAGTCCTTGGAGATGCCCCTCTCAAATCAAACTTTGGGCTGGGTGGAGGGAGGAAGATCAGGTGTAATAGGTGATGGAAGAGGATCTGAGGGCTGGGCAGGTTGGAGAGGGGGAGGATCAGAGTTGTCCTGGAACCTTTCCATAAGTGGTTCCCTTTCTACTTCCATGTCTTCCACATCAGAGGAAGGAGGCTCAGGTGAAGATTGGCGTTTAACTGGTTTTTGCAGAATGGAGGATGGAACAGGAGGAGACTTATGAGGTTTTGGTTCCTCATGGCGTTTCCTAGCTGGATCAGATTGATAGGTGCCAGGGAAGCTGGAAGAAGTGATAGCTGGGGGATACCAAGGTTGCAGAGTTCCACAGGATGATCAAAAATCCACAGAGACCAAGGATGCCTTCTTAGGAGTTGGTGGTTGGTATGAGGCCACCACATGACGGATTGGTCAAGACAAATCAAAAGGGATCAAAGCACCTTTAGGAAGGAAAAAATTATTTCCCTTCTGCTCTAATAACTTCTCCTCCTTGTATTTCTGGAGTTCAGGACATCTACTGGTACCATGGCCTTCCCTATGGCAATAATAACAGACTATAGTAGACTTAGGAACAGAATTAGAAGGTTTAGGAGTGGCCAAAGAGGATATTTTCTTTACTATTTCATTCTCAAATGCCTGAAGTAATTTATTGATCTCATCTATAGTAGGTGTCTCCCGGTGGGTCTGAGGATTGGTTTTAGGTCTGCAATTGGCTTCCATCTTATTCATGATTTTGTTAGATGCTTGAAAAGAGGGGGCAAGGACTGGTTCAGTGATTTTAGGTTTTTCAAAGGTGAGAGCTGTTTGACCTTTCATCACTTTATCCACAGTATTCCTAAGAACCATGAAAGCAGGGAGCTTGAACCGATTGTCTCTTGTTGTGATCATGGATCCAGATTTCACCAATTCATCTTTAATTCTTTCCTGCACTCCTGGAGAGAAAGACTGAAAAAATGGCACTCAAAATTTGTCCAACGTATCAATGTGATCATTCCGGATAAGATAGGACTGGATAGGGTCCCAAGATTTTCTGAAATTCTGATAGTCAGAGGCTGAGGAGATACCACCATTAAAGATCCATTGAGAAACTAGGGCATCCAAGTCTTGCAAAGTAAATCTGGCAACATCTATTTTTCCCCAATAGGCCAACATAGCCTCCTTCAGGGGCCGCCAGTTGTGAGTTTTGCATCCTTCAAACGATTCAATAACCTCCATAACTTTGTCAGAAGAGATATAAAACCATAACTGATAAGCCATATCATATTCACTGGCACCATCCACTTCCGCAGCCATCTCATAGGAGTCCAGCAATTGTTTGACATTTGTCCCATTGAAGCCTAAATTTTTGTTCTGAGGTTTGATTTTGACCATCTTGGACCAAACAGATAAAGAGGATCCAGCAGATTCCATGTTGAAGGGTTCCTAAGAGATCCAAACGAGCAGAGTTCCAAGGTGGCTCACAAGTGTGGCAAGACTAGAGTTTCACAAAAACAACAAGGATCTTGCCCAGGAGGTGCACCATTGGGAGGATTTACTTCTGGACCAAGTTTCCTCCACAGTTCAGATCTGAAAAAAAAAGAACAAACAGAAAAATAAAGAAAAGAAGGAAAAAAATTGGATTGGATTTCGGAGTTGATTCTTCAAGTTGGTACTGTAAATCCCAAGGTTGCTGGTTTGATCCTGGCCCGGGGGACCAAATGTAAGACTCCAAACGGTGCTAGGCCATGGCAGTTCTGTGGAGGGGAAAGGTGCTGTTTAGGCTGCCCTCCTGAGTGTTACAAAAATATTTAAATGTAACCAAGATCAAGGTCCAGAACCTGGTAAATGAGTAATCAAGGAGTAGAGGATAAAGATTATAATAGTTTGGTAGCAATGGAAAAGCACTATCTGAGACAAGATTATGCAGGGAAAAACTTGAAAAAAAGAGGTTAAAGTATGCTTAGAGTTCAAGGAACAAAAGCTGTTGAATGTAAACAACGCCCACAAGCTAATAAATCTGGTCGTCAGCAGAAGACTCGGGATGATCAACTCAAACCCAAGCAAACTCCAGGTTCTCAATGAACCTGCCCAACTCTCCGCAATTGAGCGCTTGAAGGGTACCAGATAACTGTGGGTGGCTGTACAGGACAAAGCACAATGTTTAAGAAGCTCTAAAGCAAACAGAAACTGATTTGAAGCAAGGATAACCTCAAAACTTCTCAAGGGACTCAAAAGTAGGCTGGCAGAATGCAACTCCAAAGAAGCTAAGGGGAGGTATAACACTCCAGGTCTTAAGCTTAATAAGAACTCTTCAATCAATCGTGATTGGCTCCAGAAAGGTGATCAGGGATCAGGACCAGTATGGTCAGAGAAAGGGATCAAGGAGCGGTATAACACACTCAAAAATTCCAACAGACAGAATTTTTCTTCAACCAGCAAAGCTATTGGTTGGTGATAAGGATCAAGGATCAAGGGTTTGAGTATGGAAGCTCAAGGATCAAGGGTTGAGTATGGAGGCTCAAGGATCAAGGGTTTTCTGATTTCATGCTGGATGATTATATTCTCCAATGATTCCATGCTCCAATGATGGATCCAAAAGGCAGGGGAGAGCCCCTCCTTATATGGGCAGGAGGCCCTGTTGGACTATGTACAACGGATTCTACAAATAGAGCAAAAAAGGAAAGAAAATCATGTGGTCACTCGCGTCCGTCCGTGGATGGGCGCACGCAAAAATACCAGAATCACCCACCCCTCTTCCAAAGGTGGATGGGGTGTGAAAGGGAAATGAACCAAACCGCTGCGGATTTCCGCGGGCGGTAGTTGACACTCTTCACCCCTTGTTTGAAGGCAGAAGTGGGTGGGAGAGCCCCAGGAAAGGTGACGGATGAAGTTTGTGAGAGCGCAGATGGGCGGATAGGAGATCGGCTTGAGACAGTTGAGTAAATCCTGACAGGCTTGAGATTCACAACTGATAGATTGAGTGAGATGGTAGATTTGACAGATCCGAGGATTTGACAAATGCTTGGGGGTGCGGTTGGGATGGATTTGGTAAATTATGGATGAGCGCCGCACAACAGTAGCAATGAGGATGAGCAACGCGCGACGCGCAAGGATAAGGACGCGCGGCGCGCAATGATTACGGTGAGGATGAGCCTGAGGATGAGTTGGAATTATTTTATTTTTTTTTTTTAGATGCCGGACGGTACGTTTGCGCAACAGTTCATGGATTGAGGTCTTAAGGTAACCAGGGTGTCCAGGATGGGGCACCATAATGGTTAAAAGCCGAATACTCTACCTGAACAGCAAGAACCAGAACTATCGCAAGCTCCTCTGGTTTCTTGTTGGATTCCTTTTGACAAGCTATGCTCAAAACAGCTCTTGAAACTACCCCGCTCCTAACTGAAGAAAACTATGGAATATGGAGAGACAAGATGATGGCCTTACTCAAGCTCAGAGGAGTACTTGACGTCCTTGACTCAACCTCAGGAAAAATTTATTTGACAGACAAAAACGAAATCCAACTGCTCCTCATATCCAAGGTAGATACGATCACCCACAACAATGTCATAAGCGCTGCCAACTTCAATTCGGCCAAGGACATATGGCGAGCCATCAAGGAGCGGTTTTCCTCTTCTCAAGCGTTGAATTGGGCAAGAATATTCAACGATTTCCTCCACATAAGCTTCAGAGAGGACAAGATCACAAAATTTGTAACTGACATCAAAACCTCAATCAAGAAGATGATTGACATTGGTCTAGAACTACCTGATGACATCCTCGCCTATCTCATGATGTTAAAATTTCCACCAAATCTTCAAGATCTTAAGCAACAAATTATGCACTCCGGCAAGCAAATCTTGGTCAAATTCATATGCAATCACCTTATCCAGTATCATAACAAGATCAAAGCCAAAAACACTGAAAAAGGGACTCCACAAGGGATACCACAATCCAAATCAGGACAAGCATCACTCTCAATCCGAGTGTTTCCACCTGCATCCTGAAAAAGCCCCCGAGTGGTGGAGAGGGAACCAGAGAAAATGGAAAGAGAAGCAGAAGAAGACTCAGGAGACTGCCCATTTTCATGCGTTTGTGACCAGGTGGATAGACTCTGAGATAGGAGCACAGAACAACATCCTAATCAACAGCGGAGCAACCTCCCACATATTCAATAAAGACCAATTCTTCATCAACCTTGAACCAGAACTGGAGAGCACATAATGACCGGTAAATCCTGCCCAAATCTACCCATTCTAGGGTTGGGGACGGTCAGACTAGAATGGAAGAACCAAGTCATCACGCTGTCCAACTGTCTGTATGTTCCCAAAATTGTCGTCAACCTAGTCAGCCCAGGAAAACTACTTGAACTTGGATGTACGCTGAAGGCCAAAGCTAGGAGTTTTGAATTAAAGAAGGATGAGATCAAGATCTGTCAGGGGACTGTTGTGAACAGTCTTTTCGTCCTGGATAAACCGCACAACATAGGCAACAATCAATGCTACTTGAAGCAGCAAGAAAGCTTAAGATCACTCAAGGATCTCCATCTCTCCTACGGGCACGATTCCATTGGTCGCTTATCCAAGATCAAGGGGGCTAAACCCAGTACAGCTGAAAAGGACAAATTCAAATTTAAGGACTGTGTTCTCTGCAAGATAACCAAATCCCCTTTTAAAGCTGTCTCCACCGCGGCCACTAAGCCATTTGAACAAATTCATTTAGACATCATTGGCCCTATCACGCCAGAATCTCATTGACGCGAAAGATACATCCTGACAGTCGTGGACAACTTCTCCAGCTATATCTCTGGCATCCCATTGACTCAAAAAGACAATGCAACGTCTGTCATAATGGAAGTGATAGAGAAGCAAAGGAAAATCTGCCGCTACTATCCATCAACAGTGTGTTTGGACGGTGGCACCAAGTTTGTAAACAAGAAGTTTACCGTGTACCTCAAGGACAGATTTGTCAACCACCTCATAACAGAACCGTACCACCCTGAACACAATGGCCGGGCAGAAAGGGCCAACCAAACCATAGTTGAGAGTGTGAGGACCTTGTTGAGCTCAGCTAAATTACCCCGGAAGTACTGGTCCAAAGTTCTCAAGTCATGCTGTCTCAGCCTCAACCAGATCCAAAAAGAAGGCCTGGATTGATCCCTGTGGGAACTGATCAAGAAAAGCAAGTTACCCTCCAACTATCTTCAACCCATCAGCATTGCGGCTATTGTGTTGAACCAGAGAAGGGTAAAAGGAGCTAAATTCACCCCAAAAGGGCAGGAAGGAAAGCTGGTAGGTTATAACCCAGAGTTCCTCTCTTATTGGATTCTCATGCCGCATGGGCAGATTATTCAATATAAGCATGTCAAATTCCTGAAGCAGTCAATTGACCAACTGGGTATCAACTTCACCTCGGATCTCGACTTCAATATTCTGGAGGAATCTAAGCCGGGAACAGATGTTGATGGCACCAATCAACTTGATTGCATGAACTACCGTGACCCTCCAGCTGAATTACCCTCATCAGATGAAGAACCATCAACGTCTGAAACGGACTCAAGCCCAGGAAGCAACTTGTCAATGGATCCAGTTCAACCTATTGTCATAACCGGATCAAGGGTGTCAACTCCTACAATAATTGAAGAGTCAAGTAGGGAGCCTTCCAGAATAGCTCTACGTGATTGATTCACAATCAAACCCCCCCAACGGTATGGTTTTCATCACTACTACAAGCCCAAAACATTTGATCAAGCAAGCAGGTGCGCTGACAGCTTCAAGTGGGGGGGGCAATCAAAAAGGAAATTGACCAATGCAAATTGCTTGAATTCTGGGAAGATTATGAAGGCAACACTCCACTGAATCTGCTGGACAAAACATGGATATTCAAAATCAAAGATAACTCTCATGACAACATCATCATCCACAAGGCGCGAATCTGTGTCAAAGGCTTCAATCAGGTTCACAGCTTGGACTTTGACAAAACATTTGCCCCAACCGGTAAAATTGCCTCCTTAAGAGCCATCTTCTTGAGCGCCCTGAAAAAAAAACTCGATATTCAGCAGTAAAATGTGAAGGCTGCCTTTTTGCACGCACCGCTGGAGGAGGAAGTAATCATAAAAAGGCCTCAAGGTTGTCAACACAAATGTCAGTAATTGAGACTCAAGAAAAGTTTGTATGGTCTCAAGAAATCACCAAAAAATTGGTATGAAACTCTCACCAAATGGATCAAGTTGGTTGGTTTCAAGGAATCTGATAGCAATCCATGCCTGTACAAGAGTGAGGATGGCAAATCTTTTCTCTTCTTTCATGTTGACAACCTGATTCTTGTGGGCAACGGCAACAACTTCAACAACAAATTCAATGCTCAATTCAAAAACTCCCAAGCTCATGAACCAGACACTATTCTGGGTATGAGATTTGAGAGAACGGCAAACAGTATTTTGCCAAGCCAACCCAAACACATCCTTCATGGCCTAGAAGAACTTGGATTACTCAAATCAAGACCAAGCTCCACTCCATTGACTCCTCATCTCCAACTTGCCGACCCCTTGGACAAAGAATTTGACAGATTCAAAGAACTCAACATCAACTACAAGTCCGCAATAGGACTTCTCAGCTACATCGCAAGCAGAACCCGCCCAGACCTCAGCTACTTGGTTTCCAGCTTAGCTTGCTTCCAAAATAAGCCAGGTCTAACTCATTGGAAAGAACTCAGACAAACTTGGCAAAATCTCAATCACACCAAAGAAAAGAAACTCACCCTTACCTACAACAAATCAAAGAGGCCAATTGAATGCTATAGCAATGCGTCCTGGGGTGAAGATCCAACCAGTTGCAAATCTCAATTGGGATATCTCTGTCTGTCCTTTGGTTTGCCGCTGTCATGGAACAGCTACAAACAGAGGAATATAAATTATTTGTCCACCAAAGCCAAATTGAATCCCCTACTCGACTCCTTCCTCAAAGCCAAGTGGCTCCGTCACTTACTTGGAGAAGTTTTTCAAATGGGACTCCCATCATCAATACATCTCATGGACAACAAAGGTCTTGATGAAAAGCTGAAGAAGTTTGGATCAAACACTAAAACAAGGCACATGGATATCAAAACAAAAGGACTTTGAGAGGAACTCAAAGAAGGATCTCTTACTGTCCATCTAATTGAAAATGGTAAGATGTTAGCCAACCCTTTGACCAAGGCAGTTAGTCTAGTAAAACTTCAAAAATTCAGTGATGTTATTTTCACAGACTGACCTCCAGTTAAGGGGTGTGTAGAGAAAGGGGAGGTCTATCTCACTCTGACACATGAAGAATTGACTCCCGCAAGTCTAATCAACGGTTCCAATGCTCCAAAATGGGAACACAACACCAACGTCAACTACAGTAGTTGGACCGCTAGTGGCTTGGAGTGTTCCAGAGATGCTGCTCGCATCTTGGTAACCTTTTACCCTTCATCTCATCTCACTTCTTGATCTCTTTTTCTTTGCGCTCTCATTTCAATCTCACTCCTCTCAAACATCCAACAACTCTTCCTTCACCTCACCCTCTCACAAAATCCTCAAGATTAAATCTCAAGCTCAAGATACTCAACAATAGATTCAACAATCATATCTCAAGACCTAATCTCTCTAACTGGTAAGATCACTCCGTGGCCATGATCATTTGAACACCAATCAACCTAAGGGCCTCTGCTTCATCATTCAGATTCGTCACGCCATCTCTTTGTCCTTTCACAATGCCATAGTCAACTCTACCTGGTTCATTTCATCTCAGTTTTGGTATTCTATTCCTTTGTTTAAGACAGGTTGTTATCCTATTGGTCTGAGTCTCATTTAAAGTCTCCTCTGTTGTTTCAGTCTTGCTGGTTAAAAGTCAATAATCATTCTTCAAAAGTTATATCCTCAATTAGCCAAAGCCAAAGACCTTATTGCACATTCTCCAGTTCTTTGGATTGGGTAGCTATGTTCAGATTTTCATCAAGAGGTTTGCGGAGGTTGATAATCTGTTGCGGGCATTGACGCGTAAGGGCGCAGAATGGACCTGGGGTTTGCAATTTGATGACGCCTTTGGCAAACTCAAGCAGATTGTTGGATGAAATATTGTGCTGCGGGACTTGGATTAAAAAGCCGGGGGAATCAATTTGGCTGTGGATTCAAGAAAGCTTTGCATGGGGGCGGTTCTGACACAGGAGGATGAGGGGAAAGATTGACGGGTTCTTTACAAGTCTGTTACGTTTATGCCAACGCAGAGCCAGTATTTGCAGCCAAAGTTAGAGCTTTGCCGGATCACTAAGATTGTGGGGAGGTTGCATAATTTTCTATGGGGGATTCACTTCATGCTTCTGGTGGATGCAGAGGTTCTGGCGCAAATGAGCAATTCCCCAAAGCTGCCAAAGGTGCCTATGACCAGGCAGGTTGCATTCCTTCAGTTTTTTTTCTTTCACCGTGGTACATGTTCCAGGGAAAGCTTTCACAATGCAGGACGCGCTTTCTTGGTATCCACGTGATGATCCATACAAAGGCGCAGAACCACTGGATGTGGAGGCTCCCACGGTTAAGGTGGGAGTAGTGGAAGTAGGTTGTTGACTTCTGCTTCAGCAGTCCAGGAGGTACGCGGTTCTCAGTTTTTATTTTCAGGATCTTTGGTTTCCATATGACATGCCAGCCAAGATTGTTAGATGGATTTGGCGGAGAGTGGTAAATTTCTACCTTCAGAAAGGACAGCTGTGGGGGTGGAGTGTGCCAGTACCGCTTGTGGTCAGCACTTCAAAGGCAGACCAGGAGGTAATCCTGGGGAGTCTGCATAAAAATCTCAGCCATTGAAGCAAGGTTGAAACGCGGAAGCAAGTTCAGACAAGTTTCTGGTGGCCAAGTTTGGTACGCGCAGTGCGGGAGTGGGTACGTTTGTTCTAAGCATGTCAGAAGCGGAGCCCAAAGCTGCCTTGTGAAGTTGGTATTCCAACAGGAAAGGAAGCTTTTTTTGGGCAGGTTTCATTGGATGTTGTGCACATCAAGGCAGGTAAGTTTGCATATCTCCTTATTTCATGCAACAATCTTTTGGGATGGGTGGAAGCCCAGCTGCTAGTGAAACTCTTGGTGGAGAAAGTTGGGCAGTTTCTGGAGGAAGACTGGTTTGCACATTAAAGGTCACTTTTTTTGGTAACAGTTGAAAGGGGTGCAGAGTTCTGGGGATGTTTGGCCAAGTTGGTCCAAATTTGCGGAGCTGTCATGAACACAACTCAAACCAGCCTCCTCAGCCATACTCAACCCTCAGCCATTCCCAATCCAGTACAATCTACCTTTCACTTCTGGATCTACATGCTGCATGTCCCCTAGGTAATCTCCCAGACATACTCTCCAACACTCTATGGCTTGGGACATCCCCATCTCTTCTCAAATCTATCTGGCATGGGAAGTACATACAGTCAACCCATAGTACATACTCCTTGCTGGACAACCCATAACCCAGTTGGGTACATGACCTTCCTGGACAGGCCCATACTATCTGTCAAACTACAACCTCCAGCCCAATTGGTCAACAGGTAATTCAATGGACCTCTCAGCCCAGAAACAGTCACCCATCCTCAAGGCCTCCTCCCAGTTCTCACATATACTGTTCTCTCTTCTCCTTCTTGACTTATTCCCCCCAAGGAATTAGTATACTACTTCTTATTGGTTAGTCCCTCATCCAATAGGTGTCATTTCAGAACAAGAAAGCCAATCAGCCTAACTTGCTCATCTCACCTACCCCTCTGGTGTTACTCTTTCAGGATTCCCTTATCCACATCCTTCAGAGACTTACTCCTGGATTAATCTCCTTATCATTGTCCTTAATCTACTTCTCATCTTCCTATGCAATCAATCTACTTGTCTCTATCCTGAGTTCTGTGAGCAGTGGTTCCCCTGACTTCAGCCCCTTGCACGCCAGGGGCAGTTGTGACATTATAATAATTCCTTCCCCTTGATTACTACCCATCTCTATATCTCAATAGACCCATTCCATCCATTTGTCAAACCATTCCATCTCACAGATAACACTACCTACAATATTTGTGGGCGTGCGTGGTATAGAGCTAAACAGTGTGTGGCCTCCACATTTCCAAAGGGCCATCCTGTGGAATTTATCTACCTCAACCTTTCTCCTGAAATTGGCCCTTAAACAACACTTTGAAAGGAACATCAAACTTTGAACTTTGACTTTGAACTTTGACATACTTTGACTTTGAATTTCAACTTACTTCAACTTCAAACTTTGACTTACTTCAAATTTTACTTGAACTTTGACTTTGACACTTTGAATTTGACTTTGACACTTTGACTTTGACTTTGAATTTGACTTTAAAACTTTGATCTTTGACTTTGACACTTTGAATTTGATGCTTCAACCTCCAACTTAGACCCACTCTGACTGGCATTGACAAAATGTTGTACAAACTCAAGACCATTTTGTGGCCAAAATCCCTTCCTTATTCTCTCCGGGTACTTCTCTTGGGTCACTTCCCTACGGCATACTTGGAAACCATGCCTCCCCAACGTGCACAACCTTCCATCATCACCATTCCACCTCTTACTAGGGCAGCCCAAGGATGTGGTACTACTATACACATACAAGACCATAATCAATCTACTCCTCAAGCCCATTTACAAGGGAGGACCTTTTTCAACCTCCCTACACCAGCCTCCAACACCTAGGACACTGGGATCCTTCCTCCAGCTCCTCCAAGAGCTTCTCTGTCCCTTGCTCCTCCTGTTGTAAGACCGTTTATTAATTGAGTGACTGGTCAATATCCCCAACCAGGTTGTGGATTGGATCCCCAATTGTACAATCCAAGTCTAATCCCTCTCCCTGAGGATGTGGAAGAGGAGGAAGAAAGCAAAGATTCAGGCTTTGATTTGAGTATCCTTAGAAATATTAACTCACCAACAGCTGGACCTCAAGAAGAAGCCTCCCAACCTTCTGCTTCAACTGCAATCCCAGCTTCTTCAAATCAACCTCCTCAACCTCCAGCTGTGGACCCTACTCTCCTAGCCTTGCTTCAAACTATGAATTCAGAAGTAGCCAAATTCTCTAAACCCCTAACAACTAGTACTTCCCACTCTGGAACCTTCAAAGCCCCATTGATGAATCTGCCAGACACATTTGACAGCAGTAACCATACCAAGCTTAGACCTTTCTTACAAGCTTGTGAACTCATCTTTGCAAACAATGAAGGGACCTTCTGTGTGGATCAAAGGAAATTTCTGTTTGCTGTCTCCTACCTCAATTGGAACACAAACTGTTGGATCCAACCCTATTTGGCTCACCTCTCTAATCAAGAGCCCTCATTCCTACTCAACTCCTGGCATTACTTCACGGAACAACTTCATACTCTCTTTGGAAATTTTCTGGAAGTGGCCAAGGCAGAGAAAGAACTTGTGAATTTGAATATGAAGGACTCTGGATATGCCTCAACCCACATCACAGAATTTTGCTCCCTTATGACTAAAGTTTCTGGATGGGGGGATAGAGCCTTCTACTTCCATTTTCTTCAAAGCCTCCCTGCCCAACTTGTGGACCAACTAGCCGGTTATGATGGTTCTGTAGACACCCTTCAAGATCTTATGGATGTAGTGTTGGATTACAACACCAGGTACCACAAAGAAGTCAAGGAGAAGTCTTCCCATCCAATCCACTCTAAACAGAAAAATTCCTCTCAATCCCAAGCCAATTCTTCCCAGCCTGACAAGTGCAAAGGTAAGGCCAAGAAGAAAGACAAATCTGCAAAGAAGAAATCCTCCCAAACCAAACCTACCTTGGAATTAGTTCCTGATGGCAAGGTCAAGGCTGAAAAAAAGGAAACAAGGGAGAAGGAGGGACTATGTATGTATTTTGGAGGGAAGCATAACACAGATTACTGCAAAAAGAAGCCTGCCGCCAACCCTTCCTCCAACACCTACTCTTCCTCTAACTCCAAGCCAAAAAACAAATAGGTGGTTCTCCTGCTGTACTCCAGGATTATCACCCTACTGATGTTAGAGTACAAAAGATAAAAAAATATTACGCTGACCAACTTTCTGAAAACTTAATAGCTGTATTTCAAAGTAAGACCAACGGAGTATTAAAAGAAAGGTAAATGGGAATCAAGAAACACAAGGAATGAAATGGAATATAATGATATAGGATGAGTTTATAGGTCTTACTGTGGGAGGCTAGAGGAGAGTTGAGAGGTAATTGGAAACAAAGGATTGACCAGAGGAGGAGAGGAGCAAGGATAGCAGATGAATCAAAGAGACAAGGGACAGGAAACTTGAAAGGGATGTTATGATGCTACCCAATGAAGAGTGATGAATGGACAATGAGCCTCACAGCTAAACAGGAGATGAAATTTGAGAGCTGTTGGTTGTATGGGACCAAAATTGAGGATAGAAGCGGACAGATTCGGGTTGGTTGAGGAAAGAAGAAGTTGATGACAGAATGCAATGAGGAAGAGTAGATATAAGGATTGGAGATGGTGGAGATGGCCTCAAATGGGGAAGTGAGAACTGAAACAGCAGGTGCAAGAATTGAGGGACCAGAGGAAGGAGATCAGAGTGGGAGTTGGAGAGAGGAGGAGTGGATGAGGAACTTTCAGAAGGGATAGAGGAGGAATGGATGAGAAACTAAGAGAAGGAGATGAGGAAGTCAAAGGGTCAATCAGGTTTGGAGTATCAACACCAGGGAACGCAGGTTTATTTTGATTAGAGAGGCTATCAACTCAACACACCTCTGTGCTTAGTTGTGAGGCATAAAAAAAGTCCTTGTCAAATTTAGAACTGATGATTTGATGGCCATTTTTATTAGAGGATTGGCAAGGATCTGGTTAGATGGGATCTGATTCATGATTAGCTTCTTGATGGCTTGTTGATCTTGGAGCCACTTTATCTGAGTGTCAACGTGCTTGATTCTGCTGTGGTGGGATTGAAAGTTAACCAAGTCATTGACCGCCTTTTTGTCTATGTTGAATCAATGAGATAGAGTGAGATGAGCGTTCAATTTGTGGAGAAGATTGTTGAGCCAAAGCTTTTCTTGGGCAACTGATACCAGTGCTTTCAGTTCACCTTTGGTGGAAGAGAGAGAAATTGAGGGTTTAAGTTTGCTGTTCCATGACACTGGACAACTGTACAGAAGTATAACGTTGCCAGTGTGACTCCATTGCGTTACTGCATTTTTGCCGCCATCAGAGTTGCTGAAAAACTCAATGTTGTATATGAAGTTGGTAGAATTTAGTTGGAGAGCTAGATTCTTGGTGTGGTTGAGATAAAGCCAGGTGCGCTTGGCCTCTAGCCAGTGTTGAAGGCCACGCTTGGTGTTGAATTGAGACAGGGTGGATACCGCAAGGGATAAGTTGGGACAAATTCTTCTAGAAATGAAATTGATAAAACCCAATGACAATCCAAAATTTATATTGAGCTTGAGGAATTTGCTGTACTCTTCATCAGATGCTGGGGATACATGAATATTGGGTGTCATTGGGGTAGTAATTGGCTTGGATTTTCGTAGTCCTAGTTCCTTCAAGGCATATTCAAAGTGTTTTGGCTGAAGTAGGGCAGGCCCATGGATAGTATTGACAAGTGAATTGCCTAGAATTTTCTGGAGCAGACCTTCATGAGAAATGGAGAATTGGGATTTCAGACTAGAGCGGAATTCAGATGATTTCCCAATGACAATCAAGTCGTCCATGTAAACAAACACCAAAATTGAGAAATCTTTATTTATGTAGAGACAGGGATTGGTGCTTGAGACAATGAAACCCTTGGATATTATCAAAGATTTTAACGTATCAAACCAACTCTTTGGCGCCTGCTTCATCCCATAAAGAGCTTTATTCAGTTTGAAGTAAGGAAAAGGGGAGGAGTAGCCATCAGGTTGTTTAATGAAGAGGTCTTTGTCAAGAGGGGCGTGCAGGAAGGCAGACTTAATGTCCATTTGAGTAATTTTGAGGGAATGATGGAATGAGTGAATGAGAAGGACGCGGAGGATAAAAATTGAACCAGTAGGAGCTTAAGTTTCCCCGTAGTTGCAGAATTCCAGCTGCTTAAATCCCTGTATGCAGAGTCTAGATTTAAATAAAGAGTCTGACCCATCCGGTTGTTCCTTTAGCCAATAGATCCAGATGGTGGAGAGGGCTTGCTTCCTGTTAGGGAGGGTATGACATCCCTCCCACACCTTTAGCAAGTCTATGCCGTCCAGTTCAACCTGCATGGATTCCAACCATCTAGTTTGGTCTGAGCTTTTCTCAACTTCCTTGTAGGATTTTGGGACTGAGCGCATTAAGAAGCCATATCTTTGAGGTTGTTGAATTCTAGAACAATCTCAAAGGTTGTAGGATTTTTGGGGAGTGAGAGAATTTGAAAATTGTTTGTCTTCCAAGGTTTTGGGGTCCAAATTGAAGGATGCATTTTTTTCCAACACCTGAGGCAAGGATGGTGAAGAAGGGGAATCAGAGGAATTTGAGGAGGAGGTAGATGGAAGTGGTTGAGATTAGTTCAAGTCAGGAATTTGCAGATTTTTTGGAGTAGGGGAGATGAGAATGTAAGTAAGGGGTACATTTTCAAGGAGGGAATTAAACAGAGAGTCTGAGGAAGAAGGGGAGATGTTTTTGAATTTAAAATTTGCAAAAATCTTAAAATTTTTACTGCAAACAATGGATCCAGTCTTGGAGCAAAAAATATTATAGGAATTTAGATCAAGATTGAATCCCACCAAGATTCCCTCAACACCTTTTTCACTGAGTTTGGGGGGACTTGAGTGGTTATTCAATACAACAGTATTGGAGCGCACATTTTGGAATACCTTTAATTTTGGATGTTGGTTGTTCCAGAGTTCCAAAGGGGAGATTTTGAATTTTACAGAAGGGATTGAATTCAGGATTTGGCATGTACTGACCATGATTTCATCCCACAGGTTCAGTGGGATGGACATGTCAATCATGGAGGTCCTGGTTGCCTTGACTAGTTCTCTTTTTCCTTGCTTGGAAACTGGTTTGTGTTGTGTTTTGTAGGGCTCTGAGGTATTGTGTAAGATACCATTGTCTTTTAGGAATGAGGTTAGTTGAGTGTTGAAAAATTCACCGCAATTATTGGAGTGGAAGATCCTCAACATCCTGTTGAGGCGGTTTGAATGCAGTTTTATAAATTTGATAACTTCACTGGTGACATTGGATTTGAGTTTGATGGGGATACAGGTCTTATATTTGGAGAATTTTTCCATCAAGAGAAGGAAATAGCAATGTCCTTAATGGGACATGGGGTTGATTGGTCCACAAAAGTTGGCATAAGTAAATCCAAAGGGAAGAGAGCTGGAGGGAATGTGATCCTTGCAAGATGATTGGTGGATTTTTCTTTTTTCACAAGAAATGCAGGAGTTGTGGTCCCATTTAATATTGGGGAATGAGGTAGAAAGGAATTTCACCTGATCATGGTGAAAGAGCTCAAACCATTTGTGGATTTTTGACATGGTCAGAAAGACATGGCAATCATAAAGATTGGGAACTGACTCTTCTATATAGAGAAGGTTGTTGCAAATGTATCCAGAAATGATCATTTTTTCTTTGAAAAAAACTCCAAAACTTTTGGAATTAAGTTGAGAAAGAATGCATCCCTTCTGAATCAGTTGCCCAAGGGAGACTAAGTTTAAAGCTAGATTGGGCACAAGTAAGGATTTGTTTAGAGTGAGGGAGGCCATTTAAGTGTGGATTGTTGCATTTTCAGTTCACTGAGACGTTATTGAGGCATTTGGCTTTCCTGTATTTACCTCAGTATTATTGTCTTTGAGCCAATTGAAGTAGCCGGGATTTTTGAACATGTTGTTTGACGCGCCAGAGTTGAGCAATAGGGAGCAGCAATCAATGTGATGAAATTTGGCCACGGCAAAGGTGTAGGAAAGGTTTGAAGAAGCCTTGGGATTGGGTTTAGATTGTGAAGAGGGTGGATTTCTGGGAGCGGAATGGCTGTTTAAGATGAGGTGAGGGTACAATGCAAAGGATTTATTCTTTGGATGAAAGGCTTGAGGATTATGCCAGTTGGGTTTGAATCGTAGAGGTTCCTGATTAGAAAGTAGGGCAGAGGTATTCATGCCAGAAGCAATCTTTTTTTTGATTTGATTCAGATGTCTAAGGACCATGTCTCCGTTAATCTTGGCGTCTCCAAGTGAGTGAGTTATTGTAGTCTTCAGGTGTTCAAGCTGAGGAGGGAATTTGTACAATATCAGATAAGCCACTATGTCTTTGTGGATCTTTATTCCCATTTCCATGATTTGAAGCAGGCATGCTTGCACTTTGGTAATGAATTTTTCCACGTTTTTGGGGTCAAAAGAGAGATTCAGAAAATCAAAGAATATTTGGGATTGGTTAGCGGTTTGTGATAAAGCGTAGAATTTTTTGATTGATTTCCACAAAGTAATACTGTCCAACGCATTGTTTTCCCCAATGAAATTGATGTAGGTCCAATTATCAAGCTTGGCCAGAATGTATCCAGCAATCTCAAGGTTGATTTCCAAGGGACAGTCCTTGGCCTAACAGTCCTTCATCCATTGGGCTATACCTTTGAGAGAAAAAATGGCTGTTAAATTTGATTGCCATAATGAAAAATTTGATTTGTTGAGATTAGGGATGGAGTTGGTTAGGGGTTTGAGAAGGGAGGAGTTGAGGTTCATTGGTCCATTTGAATCCATGGTGCCAGTAGCTTGGTTTTTGTTGTATTTTGGCTTTTAAACATGAAAACTTAATAGCTGTATTTGGAAGTAAGACCAAAGGAGTTTTAAAAGGAAGGTAAATGAGAATTGAGAAACACAAGGAATGACATGGAATATAATGAGATAGGACAGATTTAGGTTGGTTGAGGACAGAAGAAGTTGATGAAGGAATGCAATGAGGGAGAGTAGATATAAGTATTGAAGATGGTGGAGATGAAGTCAAATGGGGAAGTGAGAACTGAAACAGGAGGTGAGAGAATTGAGGGACCAGAGGAAGGAGATCAGAGTGGGAGTTGGAGAGAGGAGGAGTGGATGAGGAACTTTCAGAAGGGAGAGATGAGGAATGGATGAGAAACTAAGAGAAGGAGACAAGGAAGTTGAAGGGTTGATCAGGTTTGGAGTATCAACACCGGGGAGCAGAGGTTTATTTTGAGGAGCGGGGCTATCAACTCAACACTTTCCAAAGGCTTACGTTTTATTCTCTTTCACCAGGACTTGAGTTATAGTGTTTTGATTGATTCAGGTGCCACTCAATCTTTAATGAAAAATACTATGGTTCTAAAGTTTTCATTGAGGCCCATCCATCTGGGAAAACCTATTCCTCCTGGTAATTTCAGTCCAAATGAGTGACCCTCCCAACTAATTACCCACAAGGCAACTTGGGTGGTCTCTCTTCCTTCTATTCCTAGCTTTGAATGAGAATTTCTCCTTTTAAACGCACCATTTTCAGAAGACCTCATCCTGGGAATCAACTTTCTCCACCACTGGAATCCTGAAGTAAACTGGAGAATGGGGCTGATCACCCCAAGAAACCAGCCAACTGAAAACATTTCCCCCCAATCCGTTAAACTCAACATGGCCAACCTACCTTCAACTGGTTTCTTTTCTACTCTGCCTCTGGCACTGCAGTCCATTCCATTCCCCTCCACTTCAAAACCCTTGCATCCTCAACATTCCACCCAATTTCCATCAAGTTCAACAATTTCCCACCTTGCTTGGATATTCACTGATCCCTTGACCATTCCTCTGGAGGAGGAACCTAGGGATTCATCCTTGAATATCATGCAATTGGTTACCCCTTCTAATATTTCTGTTACTCCCCATAAGAATAGGTCAACTGACCGGGACAAGTTTGACATTGACAAAGACCCTGAAGAAACAGAAACTGTTTTGGATAAAGTTCCTGCTGATTACCATACTTTCCTAGATGTTTTCTCTAAGATTAAAGAAGATCAACTCCCTCCTCACCATGCTTACAATCACCACATCAAATTGGAATGCCTGCTCCCTTCAGTTGGGCCCATCTATTCACTATCTCAAAGTGACAAATCAACCCTACAAGCCTACATACCAGAGAATGTAGAGAAAGGTTTCATCCTTTCAAGAATTTCAACCACTGGAGCACCTTTTCTCTTTGTTAAAAAGAAGGATGCGATTTTGCAGTTGTGTGTTGACTATTGCAAGATTAATGCTTTCACCAGAAAGAACCGTTACCCACTTCCTCCAATTACTTTTTTACTGAATGTCTTTTCAGGTTCTTCCATCTTCACCAAAATTTACCTCAGAGGTGCCTACAACCTTTTGTGCATCAAGGAAGGAGATGAACACCTGAAAGCATTCAGATCTCAGTTTGGAAGCTATGAATACGTGTTCATGCCCTTTGGACTGACCAATGCCCCAGTTTCCTTCCAGAATCTTATCAATGACATCTTTCTGATATCCTCACAGTTCATGTGGTGGTTTACCTTGATGATATCCTAATTTTCTCAAAAAACTTACAGGAACACATCCCTCATGTGTGTGAAGTACTGACCAGATTCAGAGAGCATAAGTTATATGCAAAGGCCTCAAAACACAAATTCCACGCACCTTCTGTGGACTACCTGGGCTATGTGATCTCAGGGGATGGTATATTTTTGGACAAAAAGAAATTCAAGACCATCCTTACCTGGCCTGCTCCTACAAAAAGAAAAACCTTGCAGTCTTTCCTTGGGTTTTCTAACTTTTATTGCAAATTCATAAAGAACTACTCCAAAAATGTCTCCAACCTCACCTCTATTGCTAGAAATAGCTCTGCTTTCAAACTAAATCCTGAAGCCTTGCAAAAATTTGAAAACATCCAGCAAGCTTTCACCAAAGCTCCAGTCCTTTGCAATTTTGATCACCTCCTGAGGACCTATGTTGAGACTGATGCAATTGACTATGCCCTGGGTGCAATCCTGCACCAGGTTACTGCTGATAACACTAAACACCCTATTTCCTTTGACAGCGGAAAAATGTCCAGTGCTGAACTAAACTATGAAATCCATGACAAAGGACTCCTTGCTATTTTCTTTTCCCTCCAGCAATGGCGGTCCTACCTCTTGAGCATTACCGACCCCTTTGAAGTTCTAAAAGATCATTTCTCTTTGAATTATTTTATGTCTTCCAAGGTTCTTACTAGAAGACAGGCCCGTTGGGCATAATTACTCTCTGACTTCAATTTTGTGATCACCTACAGGCCTGGAAACTTTTCAAACCATCCCAAATATCCTGTCACGTTGGGAGGAGGTGTATCCAGCGGGTGGGAACACCATATTCTGAAAAGAGTCCTGGAAATTTTTAAAAGCTTCTGAAACAAAATGAAGTTGAAGCTTCTAAGCTCTTTTTTCTTTCCGCTAATAAACTTGACCATCAACTGAGTGAATTGACTTCTGGTCAACAAGCTGACAAGTTATTTCCAGGAATCATTAAAAGATTGAATAAGAATGAAGAAGTAACTAATTATTCCTTAGACCCCTTTAGTGGCTTACTCCTGTTCCAGGGTAAAGTGGTCACACCTGACCAAGCTAACAATCTTAAACAAAAAATACTCTATCAAAGAAATGATTCTCCTCTTGCAGGTCAGCCTGGCCAACAGAAGAATCTCAACCTCATCAAGAGATCATTCTCCTGGAATTGAATGTCAAAGGATGTTAAGAACTATGTTTCAGCCTGCTACCTTTGCAACAGGAACAAGGAAAGGCATGAAAAGAAACTAGGACTTCTCAAAACTCTTCCAATACCTTATGGCCCTTGGACTTCACTCTCTATGCAATTCATCTCTCAACTCCCCCTCTCCAATGGACTTAATTCTATCCTTGTTTTTGTGGACCATTTCTCTAAGATGACCCTCTTAATTAAAACAACCAGTATACTGACTGCAGTGGAACTTGCTAACCTTTTCATTAGTCATTTTTTCTCCAAACATAGCCAACCTTCTGACCTCATAAGTGACCAAGGCTCCTTATTCACCTCACCTTTCTGGAAAACACTTTGTGAAAAACTACAGATCCAAAGGAATCTCTCCACAGCTTACCACCCTCAAACAGATGGTCAAACTGAAAGGGTCAACCAAATAATGGAACAATACCTCATAATTTACATCAGTTATCACCAGGACGACTGGGACAAGTGGCTCCCCTTGGAAAAATTCTCTTACAACAACGGTGTTTATTCTTCTACCCAGAAATCACCCTTCCTTAGTCTTTATGGAAGGCACCCAATTTTTGACTTGCTACATGTGTTGGACAACCAACCTGCTGGTCACTACCTGGACCAGATTCAGAATAACCAGATTCAACTAAAGAAAGGATTAAAAGAGTCTATGGATAAGTATAAATACTATGCTGACCTTAATAGAAAAGATATTCCAAAATTTATTGCTCCTGGGAATAAATTTTTGTTATCTGCAAAGAATATCAATACTAAAAGACCTTCCAAGAAGCTCTCTGAGCATTTATTAGGTCCTTTTCTCATTATTGAATGTATAGGATCTCATGCTTTGAAACTCAAACTCCCTTATCAATGGTTTTCCATCCACCCTGTCTTCCATGCTTCCCTCCTCAAACCCTACTCTTCAGACCAAAATTCTCCTAACCACCAACCAACCCTTGAACCAGTGGAAATTGATGGCCAGAAAGAATGGGAAGTGTCTCAAATCCTGGACTCCAAGATCAGGCATGGAAAACTCCTCTACTTAGTAAAATGGAAAGGGTTTATAGAAGACTCTGAAAGAACCTCATTGAAACCAGTATCCAACCTCACCAACTGTTCAGCCCTACTCCATGACTTCCACTTTCTCTATCCTTCCAAACCAAAACTCTCATAATCATCACCCTTGTTCTTCCAATTAACTCCTTTTTCCCATAATTCTCAAATTTATTCCAACTCTTTTAAAAGAATAAATTAAATCAAACCTCTTTCTATTCCATCAATCCATATGAAGAAAAATAAAAAGAAAAGAAAACAAAATTTCTATCTACCATTCCTTTTCAATGTTTTCAATCAAATCAGTAATCTTAGCTACCCAAATTTGCACTAGCCAATTTTATCTTTCTTCCTTCATATTCCTCCTTATCCTTGGAAGTAGCTCCCAGTTCATATTTCACCCCAGAAAAATATAAAAAATCCTCCAACTCTGCCAACACTTACTTCTTTGCCTCCTTTTTTTCCTTATTCTTTTCCACTTCCTCTCCACTATTCAAACTCCATCCAAAAATAGCATTGCTTCTGGAATCCTTTGAAAACCTTCCAAGACTCCTTTCAATCTCCTTCAAGTCTCCCACCGGATCATCTTCAATAGCATCCATGGTTCCAACTACTTTCCCTTCAGAGCAAGCATATTAACCAATGTCCCCTTGGGTCACCTTCCTATATCCACATATGACTCCATCCTCAGCCAGTAACCTTCCAACTAACTCTCCAACAGACTGAGGGCCACGGGAATCATCTTCCAATTTTATGGCCTCCTTACCCTTTCCTTTATCCTTTTCCACTCCTCCCTTCTCCCTTTGCATGTCTTCTTCTTCTTCTTCTTCTTCTTCTTCTTCTTCTTCTTCTTCTTCTTCTTCTTCTTCTTCTTCTTCTTCTCTTCTTCTTCTTCTTCTTCTTCTTCTTCTTCTTCTTCTTCTTCTTCTTCTTCTTCTTCTTCTTCTTCTTCTTCTTCTTCTTCTTCTTCTTCTTCTTCTTCTTCTTCTTCTTCTTCTTCTTCTTCTTCTTCTTCTTCTTCTTCTTCTTCTTCTTCTTCTTCTTCTTCTTCTTCTTCTTCTTCTTCTTCTTCTTCTTCTTCTTCTTCTTCTTCTTCTTCTTCTTCTTCTTCTTCTTCTTCTTCTTCTTCTTCTTCTTCTTCTTCTTCTTCTTCTTCTTCTTCTTCTTCTTCTTATTCTTCTTCTTCTCCCTCCTCCCCCCCCTTCTTCTTCCTCATCATCAGCCTCTCCAGGGGCATCTTTGTCTTTGTCCTCCTCTCTCCCTGCTTTAACTTCCTCTTTGACTTTGATGGGTTTGACTTTGACTTCAACAGGTTTGACTTTTACTTTGACAGAGGCGGAAGCAGCTTGGACAGGCAGTTTCCCGGCAATTCAAACTATCTTCAAACTTCAAACTTTGATGTCCTTTCAACACTTCCACGCTTCCTTGACTCCCTCTCCACTACTTCAACCATGCTTCAATTGGATCACCACCGCTTTGACAGTTCTTCAACGGGGCTCATCCACTTTGACAAAACGGCGTCAAACTTTGACAGGTCCAACCCTTGGACGTCAAACTTTGACCGCTTTGACCTTTGACCATCAAAATTTGACGGGTTTGACCTTTGACCAATTCAATCCAACCCCTTTTAACTTTGACCCGGGAAACAGTACTTTGACCTGCCTTGACCGATTTGACGGAGGTTTCATTGGCTTCAACCGGGTCAACTTGACTTTGAAGGAGGTTTGACTGACCTCCTACGCCCTTGGAATCCTCAAGCGAACTGATTCAAGACAAAAAAAGGTTTCCCCAACAAACTTCCATTCCATTCAAACTTTCTCTTTGCCGTGCAATCCAAGACCAGCTTCCCTTTCCTCCTCAACTTCAATCTGCACTTTTCCAACTGCTTCATCTTCTATTTCAACGCCTCCACTGCAATAGGAGCAACAGCAGCCTGGAATCAGTTCACACTCAGCATCCCAAAGCCTCAAAGTATTCACCTTCCCAGGTTCCTACCCTGCTCTCCACTCCTAGCGACACACTCAAGTTGTCCAGCGCTTCCTTCACTTTGAACTTGAGGCAACTTTTGTCCCTCACCCAAACAACAGATCCTAGTACCTTCCTTCCGATGTTGTGGACTCCAGAATGAAGGAATTCCGACTCAACCCCGCCGCCTGCCTCTCAGTGTGGGACCCCTTGAGGACATCAAGTAGACGTAACCGCGACTCTCATCTGTGGTATTGACCTAACTTATGTAATCTTAACCTTGTTTATCATCCAATTAGGTCTAAGAGCGTGTTTCAAGTACTATTTCTGCCTCTATTTGCTCTTCTCACTCTTATCCACATTCATGTTGCGTCTTCTTATCTGTACCTTGTTCAGGTACTGTCTCTTCTTTGTCTCTTTCCTCCCATCATTTGAGCCTCTCTCAACTCAGCTTGCTGGTCCATCTCTTCAGGTTTGCATTCCATTCTCTTCCTTTCTCTCATATCGTGTTTTTGTCTCTTTCTCTTGCTTTATTCCCAGAAATCCACATTCATGTCGCGTCTTCTTATCTGTACCTTGTTCAGGTACTGTCTCCGCTTTGTCTCTTTTGTCCCATCATTTGAGCCTCTCTCAACTCAGCTTGCTGGTCCATCTCTTCAGGTACTGTCTCTCCTTTGTCTCCTTTGTCCCATCATTTGAGTCTCTCTCAACTCAGCTCGCTGGTCCATCTCTTCACAGAACACAGTCTTTTGTATCTTTGAAAATACTTGCACTTCCCAGACTTGGGAGTGATTCTGGTGATGAGGATCTTGTCAGTTTCTGTACACCTGGAACAAGGAGGGAAATACTGGTTGACAGGGTGATAGCCATTGGTGACTTCCATAATTAATGGGGGGTTGGATGATCTATTCTAGGAGGAGAGAGATGGACAGGTATCAGGTGGTGATGTTGATGGATATGGTGATGGGAAAGACAGTATATCCATGATGAAGATCTCAACTTACTCTTACCTCTTCTTATGGGTATCAGGAGCCACCTCTTCCTCTTCTGGGGGGGTACTTTCATAACCACAACTCAGCTCTGCCTCATCAGCCATACTCAACCATCAGCCATTCCCAATCCAGTACAATCTACCTTCCACCTCTGGATCTACATGCTGCATGTCCCCTACGTAATCTCCCAGGAATACTCTCCACCTCTCTATGGCTTTGCACATCCGTATCTCTCCTCAACTCTATCTGGCATGGAAAGTAAATACAGTCAACCCATAGTAAATACTCCTGGCTGGAAAACACATAACCCAGTTAGGTAAATGACCTTCCTGGATGGGCCCATACTATCTATCAAACTAAAACCTCCAGCCCAATTGGTCAACAGGTAGTTTGTCAGCCTCCTGGATTCCAAGACCCTTTCTATCCTTTAGCTACCAGAGGTGGTAGAGTAAATAATAAATATATTATTTAATAAATGCAGCAAAAATCTGTAGAATACTTGGATTAAGCTTATTGCAAGGTCAAATGGTTTGGTTATAGTTTATTTTTTCAAATCAAAATTGATTATTAAATATTTATAGAGGGGCCAAAATTATATTGGGGATCTTTGACACCTCTCTTCAGGGATTTCAGTATGAAAACATGTAGTCCTGGTTACTTTGGATTCTTTAGTTTAAAGATTATTATACCCAAAGATAATATGTATATAAAATACACAATGGAGTGGTAGGGCCTTGTAGCCAAGCTACCACTACAGAGAAAGGATAATAAGACTCACTGGTATATTATTAAATCCTTTGGGTATCTGTTTGAGACGTGTACTGATGGGTTAAACGTGTATACTGGGGTTATAAGGTTGTTCAGCAGTTTTAATTGATAAAAAGAGGTTTGAGGAGGGATATTACTGATCAGAAATTTCCATAAATCACTTACTTATCTCTTATAAGTACTTGATTACCTTGGCAAGGCGTCTGGATATGAATATTACTGGGTCTCTACCCATCAATATCCTCAAAAGAGCTGTTTATTTATAGCTTTTGGAGTCCCAATATGGTCCTTCTGAGGGTTTTAGGCGCTCAAAGGGACTGACACTAAGGCTAGCAGGGTAACCGGGGGTAGCCTGTTATGCGTTCTTGGTGCTATAGCCCGGGTAGCATCTAATTCCTTAAGTTATGGGAATTATTCTACCTTATAATAGACATTAGGACGTGTGAATAACACTAATCTGTCCTATTTATGTATTATTTAATTAATTATCCTTAGTAAATGTTCCCAGTAATTTGATAATTTATATTAATAGACATTTCTACGGACATTTTGATGTCAGGTAAGTTCTCATTATGTATTATATAACTGGAGTAAAAGTCATAATATTGATTTTACTCTTTATTTTCAAGTTCCAGTTGATTTGTTAAGATAATTACTTAAAAAAATAAGTCATGAGAATTCATGTAATATTTTTACATCATTATCTTCCTTAGTATTTCACGAAGATATTGATGTATAGCAATCATCATAAAAGTATATTGAAGTATTTTAATATATTTTTAGAAGTTGTCATTGTCTTATTTTCGAAATTCTTGGTACTTTGCATTATATTAAGTAAAAAATACGTGTAAGGATTATTTATGTATTTTTATATAATATTATGTATTTTTAAACAGTCTAAGTTCCACGGGAACCTTTATTACATATGTAGAAAGTTCCCGTGTATGTTGTAGCCTGTTTATGCCTTACCTGAGCCTCTCAGGCCGCCTGTCACTCTGTCAGCCCGTAGTCCTGTGGCTGCGTACTTGTCAGAGGCCTGGGGCTGCGTACACAACCTTGACAGGTTGACACGGCTGTATCTCAGCCGCGCGCGGGTGCTTTGGCTGCCGCGGCTGCTTGCGGGAATTGTGACAAAACACATTTCCGCCCATAACTCCTAAAATATACACAACACCTCAATTCTGACTGAATTTTAGGTGTGAAACCTATACGTGACAATGTGTGCAAAATATTTAATTGGTCAAAAAGCTCAATACTGGAGCTGTAGTATTTTGGTTTTTCTTTCCTTAATTATTTTAAAATATAAGGAGTTGGATTTAAAGGGTGGGGTCAGTGAGTGACCCTACCTAATTTTGGGTGGAGAATCCAATATTCATGGTTTTCCTACTCCTTCTTAGGTTAATTGTATTATTATTATTTTTATGTTACTTTTGTTACTTTTGCAGCTTGCTCTGCAATAGTAGCAAGCTTACATAGTTCCATGGACCTCTCAGCCCAGAAACAGTCACCCCTCCTCAAGGCCTCCTCTCAGTTCTCACATATACTTGGCTCTCTTCTCCTTGTGGACTAATCCCCCCAAGGAATTAGTATACTACTTCTTATTTGTTAGTCCCTCATCCAATAGGTGTCATCTCAGCACAAGAAAGCTAATCAGCCTACCTTACTCATCTCACCTACCCATCTGGTGTTACTCTTACAGGATTCCCTTATCAACATCCTTCAGAGCCTTACTCCTGGATTCTTCTCCTCATCATTGTCCTTACTCTATGTCTCATCTTCCTATGCAATCAATCTCCTTGTCTCCATCCTGAGTTCTGTGAGCAGTGGTGCCCGTGCCTTCAGCCCCTTGCACGCCAGGGGAAGTTGTGACAGGAGAAAAGTTCAGGCAAGTGATGGAGTACTATCCGGAAGGCACAGGGATGATTGAGCGTGGTCATAAGCCAATCAAGGAAAAAATGGTGAAAATGTGCGGGGAGGATGGGAAGTGGTGGAAGGAAACCCTTCCAGTAGTTCTTTTTGGGGATTTTATTTTGGTGAAGAGATCAATGGGTTATTTGCCGTACAAGCTCTTATTTGGGCAGTGACCCATTCTGCCAATTGAAATCAAGCTGGAAACCTTTCTGGGGATTGATTGGTGGAAGGTTAAGACACCCGCAGACCTATTCAAGGCCCCCACCAAGCAGCTCCTGCAACAGGAAAAGATGTTGAAGAAAGCGGCTGGAAGGCAGAAGTCAACCCGCACAAAGTCCGTCCGCTACTGGGACAAGCGCTGCGTGCAAAAACTCTGGGATCCATTGTAGAAGGGGGACTTGGTTCTGTTTTACAACTGGAGCCTGGAAACTCAATGGAAAAAGCTGTTTGCAAATAAATGGAATGGTCCTTTCTGCGTGGTTTCCAAGTTCACCAGAGGAAGTAATCATTTGGAGGAATTGGATGGAACTCCACTCAAACAGAAGGCCGCAGTTTTTCATGTCAAAAAATTCTTTGCACAGGGCTTGACTTCATTTGACAAGACGGCCGGTTTGGATAGTGATGGGGATAAAAACGCGGATCCTTTTTCCAAGGACAAGCCTGCGCACGCAGTTCGCGTCCAGCGGAGTAAACAACTGCAGACCTCTGGGGACAGCAGTCAAGTTAGGGGAGAACAGTGGATGAATAGGGGATATAATTGGATTTGGTGAGGGGGTGCTCTAGCCGGTTCACAGCTGGAACAACTAGACACCACAAAATTTTTGTTTTCTAATTTCCTTCTCTCTGGATTGGTGTTTTGGGATTATTGCTGGCTAGGTTATGAGTTTCTTTTAGGTACAGGCACGGCGCAACACTGGGTCCACATATACAAGGACAAGCCCTGCATTCTGGAAAAAAACGCATGAACAATTTCCAATGGATGATCCAGGGAACTAGGAAAGTGCGTGGCTTGGAAAGGATGTGGGTCTAAGAGCAAGGTGGGGTAATGATATTGCGTAGAAGAGGCTGAGAACTAGAACCAACAAGCTAGATTTAAGGGTCAGACAACAAAGCAACGAGGAGAGAAGGAGGAAAGAAATGAGAAACAGAGCACCAAAAACTTGGACAGAAAGTCAAGAGTATCTAAAGATAGACAGGCGGTTAGGCAAGAAGACAAGACAAGAGAGAGAAGAGACAGAGGTTGTTTGGAGAGGCTAATAGGAGGTTGAACAAGTATTGATAGGTTGGTTTGAGTCTTATGATGAGAGTCAAGGCATCTTACCAGGAAGAGATGATCAGAGGAGCTTTGAAGAAGAGGCAAGCTGAGCCAAGACAACGGTCAAGATCAGAGATGAAGCAAAGGAGAGATTGTTGATGGGAGAAAGAAGGGATTAAGGATGAAAGGAGAAAGAAAGAATTAAGAATGAAAGAAAGGGGCAGACAGAAGGATAGAAGATTGAGAGAAGGAAGGAGAATGAAATCCTGGGACCAGTCAAGAAGTCCTTCCTCTTCCGAGAACAAGTAGAAGTCAGAGTCATGATTGGAAGGTCCACGGGGCCCCAGGAAGTTTGGGGTCTGAGCAGGGGAGAGAATTTGGACCCCCGGGCGGGAACTCAAAGCAGGGGGTAGTCCGGAGGGGTTTGAAGAATATTGAAGAATAGGAACGTGGTAGCCAGGAGGGCTCATTGAAGAATTGAGGTAGATCTCAACACCCCCCCCTGACTGGTAAGATGGCAAGAGTCAACATGTCTGTTATCTTGGAAATTGGAGATGGCTTTGAGCAGAAGGTTTAAGGAGTCAATCAACGATGCTTTTGTCAGTGGGTCAGCTAACATACTGTTTGTTGAGATTAAGGAGAGTTTGAATTCAGAGTTGTTGAAATCTTCTCTAAGGCCCTTTGTTTTGATGTCGATATGATGGGATTTGGAATGCGACCCAAATTTCTTAATCTTGTCGTCCAACCCTTTATTATTGATGTATATGGTGGGTTTGAGCTTGGGAGAACGGTGGATCTTGCTGATCAGGTGAGATATCCACTTCAATTTGATAAAGCAGTCCAACAGAGCATTGAGCTCAGATTTGGTGGATGAGTACGTGATGTTCTTCTGCATGAACGAGTTACAGACCACCGCGCTTCCGTAGTGGAGGAGAATAAATCCGCTTTGAGATTTCCGGAGTATGGGGTTGTCTCCCCAAGTCACATTGCTGTACGCAGAGATTGCTTCCGCATTTGCGTTGGCCCTTAGGACAAGTTTGAGATTCTTTGTTGTCTTGAGATATTTCCACACCTTGCAAGCCTCCTGCCAGTGGGTCATGCCCGGTTTTTTGTTGAATAAAGCCAAGCTGGAGACCGCAAAGCTATGTCAGGCCGGGTTTATTGGGCCAGGTGATTCAGTAGCCCAATGACAGACCGGTAGTTGATGTTCAGTTGTATAAATTCTGCGTGGTCTTTGTCTGAGGCAGGTTCAAGATTCAAATTTTTGTTAAGAGGAGAGTAAGTCGCTTTACATTCAGCTAAGCCCAGTCCTTCCAGTCCGCGTTCAATGTGGTTAGGTTGGCTCAAAAAGATTGTGTTGTCTTCTACCTCCATGAGCATACCAAGGATTGTGTTGGGCAGATGACAAGAGGAATTCTTGAAGCGTGTTAAGAAGTTAGATTGAAAGTTGTCGCTCTTCCCCACATGGATCAAATCATCCACATGGAAGTAGAGAACTTCTTTGGAGTTTGAGTTGATATAGAGACAGGGATCACTCAATAACTCGTGAAATCCTTGCGATTTGATCCACGCCGTGAAATTTTCATACCAGTTTTTGGGAGACTGTTTGAGACCATACAGCAATTTTTTCAACTTTAGATAAGGGGACTTTTGGTGGGAGCCTTCAGGAGTTTTGATTATGACCGTTTCTTCCAGAGGATCATGTAAGAAAGCGCCTTTCACGTCGAACTGGGTAAACTTCATCCTTTCTTTCAGACCGTATAATAGTGCAATGCGCAAAAACCCAAGCTTGCCCGTTGGGGCCCACGTCTTGTTATAGTCAATACCGTGCACCTGATCAAATCCTTTTACGCACACTCTTGCTTTGTATTTGACCGGCTCACCATGGCAATTCTGCTTGACTTTGAAAACCCAGGTTGTATTTAGAACGTTGTTGGGAGTACCATAGTATTCCTCCCAGACTTCTTGATTTTTGATCAAGTCTAATTCTTCTTTGGATGCTTTCTGACACTTGGCCACTCTTTGTAATTGCGCGCCGCCTTATACGAGGGTGGTTCATAATAGTGGTGGAAGCCGTATTGTTGTGGTTTCCAAGTTTGACGTCGCGGACGTTGATTCACTTCCTGAGCGATGGGCTCCGGAAGTGTAGATACTTGAGGTGATGAGGGACAGGATTCATGAGTTCCAGATTCAAGAGAATCATCTGGGTTTTGATAAGATTCCGTTTCTGAGTCCTCCATTCCAGCATCCCTTGACACGAACTGTTTGTCCACGCCAGAGAATTCAGATTGATTAGATTCGTGAGAAGTTTGAGAGAAGATATCCAGTCCTTCAGGTTCAAGAAAGGGAAAGCTGTTTGAATGGCTCTTGAGGAATCTGACGTGCTTTGTTTTGATGAGAGAACCAAATGAGTTAAGAATAAGATAGGAGTGGAAAGCGGGATTGAACCCAACTAGAACCCCTTCAGTTCCCTTCTTTTCAAATTTCCTCCCTTTCTGAACGCAATTGGTAAGATAGACCGCAGGACAACCTACAGGTCTCAAATAGTTAGGGGGGAGTTTCTTCTTAAACATTAGTTCCCAGGGGGAGAGGTCATTACCTTCCTTGGGTATCTGATTAAGCATGAAACAACAACTTCTTGTGACCACGTGCCAGTAATTCTTTGGAAATCGCAAAGATGAGAATGTGGCCCAAGCTGATTCTATTATATTTCAATTTGCCCTCTTGGCGCGACCATTGTGTTGAGGGTGATATGGTTCTGATGTGAGAAGTTTGATGTGTTTTGATTGAGCAAAAAGTTTGAGAGTCGAGTTGATGAATTCAGTCCCTTTATCCGAATAGATTTCAGAAGGGTAGTAGTTCAATCTCTTGAATTTGACTTTGAGGATGTTGATGATTGTCTCCGGTGTTTCATCCTTGGATGTCAGAGGAAAGGCCGCGAGGTAACCGGTGAAGTTGTCCACCAGGGTGAGTATGTATTGGTGTCCGGACTTTGATTGTGGTGTGATTGGACCGATTAGATCAAAATGAATGCGTTTGAGAGGTTTGTTGGATGGAGTTGATGTGGCGGAGAAGGGAGATTGGGTGATCTTGCTCTTGACGCATCCATCGCACTGGAAACTATTGAGTTCTTCCTTAGTAAAAGAATTCTTAAGAATTGGATTGATGGTCAACACGGAGGCGTGTCCATACATTCGATGGAGGTCGGTTAGAGATGGTTTTTCTTCTTTTGCGGGATTTGAATTGTGGTTGAGGTGGAAGACCTTATTCTCTTGACCGATGGATCTGGGCTTCTCAATTACAAAAAGGTTGTCTCGGATGAGTCCCTTCAGGACGATGAGACCATTTTTTGTGATTGAGAATTGGTTTTGGAGTTGGGTAAGACTACATCCTCTTTTAGCAAGTTGGCCGGGACTGATTAGGTTGACCACAATGTCTGGGCAGTATGCACAATCTTCAAGGGTGATTACAGAGTCATTCCAGTCGAGTTGTACAGTGCCCATCCCATGAATTTTGAGGTTAGCTTCAAGTTTGCCTGTCTTGATTTCCTCTTTCTCTTCCTGCATCTTGATTTTGGAAAAATATTTGATGTCGTTACAGATGTGAATGTTGGCGCCAGAATCCAGGAGAAGATTCGGGTTATTGTCCGCGTTAATACATAGAGTTAGGAGAGCGTGGTAGTTAATTGTAGGTTGTTTTTTGATCTTGTTCTTCCATTCATTTTGTTGTTCAATCCACCAGCTGGGGGCAATTTGTGGATGAAGATGAAAACAAGATGATTTGGAATGAGGGGCATTCAGGTCATGATATCCCTCACGGCAGCGCATCTTCACTTGTCTGTTGTCTTTCTCAGTTTTATTTTTGGTGGCCACCAGGGAAACTTTGGCGGAGGATTTGATTGCTTTTTGTTGGGCCTTGCGCTTGTTATTGAATTGGACAAGATGATTGAATACAACCTCAATGGTTAGATTCCTTTCTAAGTGCATCATCTGTTGTTTGAGATTCTTGAGACTAGAGGGGAATTTAAAAAGTACTAAATATGCGAGGATATCACTGGGGAGTTCTATTCGAACGTCTGCCATTCGGGTGAGAGCTTGCCTTGTGTCCGTGACAAAACCTTCTATAGAGTGTTCATTGAAGATGGAGTGGAGAAATTGGTTGAACACCCTGGCTCTGTTTGCGGTTTTGGAGGATGCAAATTGGCAAGTTATTTCAGCCCAGAGGAGTGTTGAGGAATTTATGTTTGAGGAATTAACCACATTGGTGTGGGTCGTGCTGTCTAACTTGGATAGTATAATTGCCCTGATTTCCCAGTCCTGTTTCATGGATAGTTTTCCGGAGTTTCTCTTAATGGCGTCTTTCATATCTTTGATCAAAAAGCATGAGAACCTTGTCGCGCCACATGTAGTAGTTTTCTTCATTTAATAGAGGAATGCCGTCAACGCCAGCCTTCAAAGCGACTTGATGAAAATAGTCGGCGGCTCCTGTTGGTTTGTTCATTGCGTTGGATTCGGCGGGGAGCTTCCCTTTGGCTTTTAACCGTAATGATATTGCGTAGAAGAGGCTGAGAACTAGAACCAACAAGCTAGATTTAGGGGTCAGACAAGGAAGCAACAAGGAGAGAAGGAGGAAAGAAATGAGAAACAGAGCACAAAAAACTTGGACAGAAAGTCAAGAGTATCTAAAGATAGACAGGCGGTTAGGCGAGAAGACAAGACAAGAGAGAGAAGAGACAGAGGTTGTTTGGAGAAGCTAATAGGAGGTCAAACAAGTATTGTTAGGTTGGTTTGAGTCTTATGATGAGAGTCAAGGCATCTTACCAGGAAGAGATGATCAGAGGAGCTTTGAAGAAGAGGCCAGCTGAGCGGAGACAATGGTTGAGATCAGAGATGGAGCGAAGGAGAGATTGTTGATGGGAGAAAGAAGGGATTAAGGATGAAAGTAGAAAGAAAGAATTAAGAATGAAAGAAAGGGGCAGACAGAAGGATAGAAGATTGAGAGAAAGAAAGGAGAATGAAATCCTGGGACCAGTCAAGAAGTCCTTCCTCTTCCAAGAACAAGTAGAAGTCATAGTAATGATTGGAAGGTCCACGGGGCCCCAGGAAGTTTGGGGGCTGAGCAGGGGAGAGTATTTGGACCCCCAGGCGGGAACTCAAAGCAGGGGGTAGTCCGGAGGGGTTTGAAGAAAATTGAAGAATAGGAACGTGGTAGCCAGGAGGGATCATTGAGTAATTGAGGTAGATCTCAACATGGGGGATTAACAACAGGTTGGTGCTTAAAGAAAAATCTCTCTCTTTTCAGGTTTTCTTTGGTTATCTTAGAGATGGAAGGTATAGATGGATTGGGGTGGATACTTTTTCTCTTCCTCTCTCTTGAGGATGTGCGTGCGCAGCAGGTTTTCTTTGTTCTCTCTCTGTTCTGTAGATGGGTATGTGGAACTGTGAGGCAGTTTGTCTGGGGTGGTCCAGGTACCGTCAGCGGATACTCACATTTTGCACAGATTCTTCTCACTCTCAGCGGATACTCTCAGTGGCGCGGCTTCTCTTCACTCTTGTGGGTTGCTCTCAAAGCACGTATCTTGCGCGTGGATCTTATTTCTTTCAAGGTTCTCAAAAGCCAAAGGCTAGTTAGGTTGGCGTGGAAAAAGTCCCTTTTGTTTGCAAAGATAGGTGCGGGAATAGAAAAAAGATTAAAAGAAATAAGAGGTGGGGCAATCCACCTACGTTTTCAAAGTCCTCATCACCTCCTTCTGTCTGCACAAGCCTCCGCCGCTAGGTTTTGGAATGCCGCCAGAACTTTGCGTTGTGCATTGGTGGTGTGAGCCTGGGGAACCGCTAGGAAGCGCCAGAGTAGTTAATCTGCGTCATTCACCATTGCGTTGAACCTTGCCAGTGGGTGTTCCGGAATTGGGGGGATCTCCAGAATCTTGGGACTGGCAGCTGCAGGTACCAGTGACAACTTGATGACCACAGGAGTTGGGGCGTGCGGGGATTTTGGTGACAAACTGGGAACTGGTGATGGAGAGGGAGGGGGAGGAGAAGGGCTTGGGGGAGTAGAAGGACGCAGTGGCAGTGGAGGAGGAGCAGGTATTGGGGGAGTGGGAGGACATGGTGGGGGTGGGGGTGGCACGGTTGGGTGGTTGAAGATCTGCGGGTCCATTGCTGGTACATTCATCCGTACCCGTGCGGCCCACTCGTGAGCAGCATTCCAATAAGTTGTAAAATTGGGAAAGTCCTACAGCCGCGGTGGTCCAGCCCGACTGAATGGAAATACTGAGCCATGGCTATTGCATGAAGGAGGGTTTGGAGAGGCGTGTTGCGGTCTGTTGCAAGATGAGCCAGGCAGGGTCCATTCATTGGTGGAGATTTTGTCATTTCTCAAGACCACAAGCAAGTCCCGCCGGGTCCTCTTGAAAGGACAACCTTGAGGATGGTCGCGGGGCATACCATTGGATAGGGAACAGAAAGAGTGGCTGGCTTGGCACGGAACACAGGTGTGCTGGCCCGGAAGGATGCGGCAGGAGAGGCTGTTCCAACTGCAGAACGTGCAGGACATGTTGGATGGGGTAGGATGAGGTGGGGTTCTTTTTTCCTTGGTGTGATTTAGTGGTGCAAATGGGTAGGATAGGATAACTAGGGATAGCTGGGGTTAGGTGAGATAGTCGTGGATCTCTGGGGACAGAAATCAAGTTGGGGGCACATGTGGTGGTCTTTTATGGATGCAAGTTGGAATGGGCTGCGCACTGCGTGCTCAGGAGTAGCGGCGGGCTCAGCAGTGGCAGAGCTCTCAGAAATGGGTGCTTAATTGCCGCAGCAAGCCATGCTGCGGGCTCAGCAGCAGTCAAATTGGGCTTTGCATCTGGAGGGGTGGGGTGGATTGGATTGCATTTGACGGATTGCGCGGATTGCAACGCGCGGATGTACCTTGGATATCTGGAATGGCGCGTTGGGCGGATTTAGACATGCGCCGGGGGCTCCAAGTTGGGCGCTGTTTAAGGGCCTCTTCATGAGAAGGAAAAACCGGGTGGATGTAATGGCAGGAGGGCAATATGGATGGGATATGGGGTAAGGGATATGGAATATGGATCATGGGATGGGACGGAAGGATAGGTTTGGGGCTGGGTTTCTGTACTTAGAGGTTGTATTTCATTTTTCTTGCTTTCTTGCAGTTGCACTTAGGTTAGGGTTGAGAGGGAGGTTAATTAAACTGCACCCTCAGCCCAGATGAGAGGAGGGGGATTGTGGGATCAAATCAGGTTGGAAGGTTCTTTTACAATCATCTCTCTTATTCTCTACCTCTCTATCTCTTGGTTGTAGGGTAAACAGTTGCACTCAGGGTTTAAATACGCAAGTGACCAATAACTTCCAAACTTGGGAACCATTTAAGGAGAAGTCATCTTCTTATTTCCACAATGTGCAAAATTTTCCATCATAACTAGTCCACCCCTTACTAGGGCGGCCCAAGGATGTGGCTACACTATTGATGTACAAGACCACAATAAATCTACTCCTTAAGCCCATGGACAAGGGAGGACCTTTTCCAAGCTCCCAAGACCACCTTCCAACACCATGGATACTGGTATCCTTCCCCCAGCTCCTGCTAGAGCTTCCTTATCTCCTGCTCCTCCTGTTGTCAGACCATTTGTTAATCAAGTGATTAGTCAGTATCCCCAAGAAGTTTTTGGATTGGACTCCCCTTTGTACAATCCCAGTTTAATCCCTCTCCCTGAGGGTCAGGAAGAGGAGGAAGAAAGCATAGAATTAGGCTTTGATTCAAGTATCCTTAGCAATCTTGACTCAACAACCTCTGGACCTCCAGAAGAAGCTTCTCAACCTTTGGCTTTAACTGCAATCCCTGACACTCCAAGCCAACCTCCTCAACCTCCAGCTGTGGACCCTAATATTCTAGCCTTGCTTCAAACCATGACTTCAGCAATAGCCCAACTTCCTCAACCCCCAACAACTAGTAATTCCCACTCTGGATCCTTCAAGACCCCATCAATGAACCCACAGGACAAATTTGAAGGCAAAAACCCCACCAAGCTCAGACATTTTTTACAAGCTTGTGAACTCATTTTTTCAAACAAAAAAGGGGCCTTCCATTTGGATTGAATGAAAGTTCTATTTGCTGTCTCCTACCTCTCTGGGAACTCAAACTATTGGATTAAACCCTATCTGGCTCACCTCTCCAATCAAGAGCCTTCAGTCCTGCTCAACTCCTGGAAACACTTCACAGAAAAACTTCATACTCTCTTTGGAAATTGTTTGGGAGTAGCAAAAGCAGAAAAGGAACTTGTGCATTTGAATATGAAGGACTCTGGCTATGCTTCAACCAAAATCACAGAATTTTGCTCCCTTATTACTAAAGTTTCTGGATGGGGGGATAGAGCCTTCTACTTCCATTTTTGTCAAAGCCTCCCTGCTTGACTTCTGGACCAGTTGGCCTGCTATGATGGTTCTGTAGACACCCTTCAAGACCTTATGGATGTATTGTTGGATTACAACACCAGGTATCACAAACAAGTCAAGGAAAATTCTTCTCATCCTAGCCACTCTAAACAGCAAAATTCCTCTCAATACCAAGCCTATTCCTCCCAGTATGAAAAGGGAAAAGATAAGGCTAAGAAGAAAGACAAATCTGCAAAGAAGCAATCTTCCCAAACCAAACCTACCTTGGACTTAGGTCCTGAAGGCAAGCTCAAGGCTGAAGAAAAGGCAAGAAGGGAGAAGCAGGGACTATGTATGTATTGTGAAGGGAAGCACAAGACGGATGACTGTAAAAAGAAGCCTGTCTCCATTCCTTCCTCCAACACCAACTCTTCCTCTGCCTCCAAGTCAAAAAAAAACTAGGTGGTTTTCCTGCTGTACTCAAGGATTATCACTCTACTGATGTTAGGGTACAAAATATACAAAAAGACTACTCTGAGCAACTTTCTAAATTCTTACGTTTCATTCTATTTCACCAGGACTTGAGTTACAGTGTTTTTATTAATTCAGGTGCTACTCAATCTGTAATGGCTAATACTATGGTTCCAAATTTTTCATTGCAGCCCATCCTTTTGGAAAAGCCTATACCGCTGTTTGATTTCAGTCCAAATCAGTCACCCTCTCAACTAATTACGCACAAGGAAACTTGGTTGGTCTCTCTCTCCTCTTTTCCTAGCTTTGAGTGGGAATTCCTCCTTGTCAATGCACCATTCTCAGAATATCTCATCCTGGGAATCATCTTCCTCCACCATTAGAACCCTGAAGTAAACTGGAAGATGGGGCTGATAACCCTAAGACACCAGCCAACCAACGGAATTTCCCCTCACTCTGTTGAACTCAACATGGCCAACCTATGTTCAACTGGTTTCCGCTCTACTTTTCCTTTGACGCTGCAGTCCGTTGCATTCCCCCTCACTTCGAAACCTTGCATCCTCATCATTCTACTCAATTCCCATTGATTTCAAGAATTTCCCACCTTTCTTGGATATTCACTGATCCCTTGATTATTCCTCTGGAGGAGGAACATAGGGATTCATCCTTGCATATCATGCAATTGGTTACTCCTTCTAATATTTCTGTTACTCCTCATAACAATAATTCAGCTGACTGGGAAAAGTTTGACATTGAAGAAGACCCTTAAGAAATAGAAACTGTGTTGGAAAAAGTTCCTGCTGATTACAATTCTTTCCTAGATGTCTTCTCTTAGGTTAAAGCAGATCAACTTCCCCCCTCACCACGCTTACAATCACCATATCAAATTGGAAGGACCACTCCCTGGAGTTGGGCCAATGTATTTGCTATCTCAAAGTCAATAGTCAACCCTACAAGCCTACATAGAAGAGAATGTAGAGAAAGGTTTCATCTGTTCCAGCACTTCAAGCACTGGAGCACCTGTCCTCTTTCTCAAGAAGAAGGATTTTAGTTTTTGGTTGTGTGTTGACTATGTCAAGCTTAATTCTTTCACCAGGAAGAATCAATACCCACTTCCTCCAATGACTTTCTTACTGACGTCCTTTCAGGTTCTTCCATCTTCACCAAAATAGACCTCAGAGGAGCCTACAACTTCCTGCGCATGAAGGAAGGAGATGAACACTTAACAGCATTCAGATCTCAGTTTGGAAGCTATGAATACCTGGTCATGCCCTTTGGGCTGAGCAATGCCCCAGCTTCTTTCCAAAAACTTATTCAATACATTGTTTCTGATCTCCTCAAAGTTTATGTGGTGGTTTACCTTGAAAATATCCTTATTCTTTCCAAACCTTTACAGGAACACATCCCTCATAAGTGTGAAGTACTGACCAGACTAAGAAAGCATAGGCTATATGCAAATGCCTCCAAATGCAACTTCCATGCACATTCTGTGGACTATCTTGGCTATGTGATCTCAGAGGATGGCATCTTCATGAACCACAAGAAAGTCAAGACCATCCTGGCCTGGCCAATTCCTGAAAACCGAAGGGCCTTACAGTGGTTCCTTGGGTTTTCTAACTTCTATGGAAAGTTAAAAAGAACTACTCCAAACAGGCCTCCACCTCACCTCTATTGCTGGAAGCAGCTCCACTTTCAACCTCACTCCTGAAGCCTTGCAAAAATTCAAAAACATCAAGCAAGATATCACCCAGGCCCCCATCCTTTACCAGTTTGATCACCTCCTGAGAACCTATGTTGAAACTGATTCCAGTGACTATGCCATGGGTGCAGTTATGCACCAGGTTACTGCTGATAAAACTACAAACCCTATTTCCTTTGACAGCAGAATAATTTCCAGTGCTGAGCTCAACTATTAAATCCATGAAAAAGAATTACTTGCTATAGTCTTTGCCCTCCACCAATGGAATGTCTACCTTTTGAGAGTTACTGACCCCTTTGAAGTTCTGGCTGATCATTCCTCTTTGAAGTATTTTATGTCTTCCAAGGTCCTTACTAGAAGACAGGCCCATTGGGAAGAATTTCTCTCTGAATTCAATTTTGTGATCACTACAGGCCTGGAAAATCTTCAACCATCCCGGATATCCTTTAACCTTGGGAAAACATGTATCCAGTGGGGGGAAGGCCATACTTGGAAAAGAATCCTGGAAATTTTCAAAAGCTTCTGAAACAAAATGAAGTTGTAACCTCTAAACCCTTTTTGATTTCTGCTAAAAAACTTGGAAATAAACTGAGTTAATTGACTTCTGGTCAACAAGCTGACAATTTATTCAAAGGAATCATTACAAGATTGAATAAGAATGAGGAAGTAGCTGATTATTCCTTAGACACCCTTAGTGGCTTACTCCTGTACCATGGTAAAGTGGTCATACCTGACCAAGCTAACCACATTAAACAAAAAAGACTCTATCAAAGACATGATTCTCCTCTTACAGGTCACCCTGGCCAACAAAAGACTCTCAAAATCATCAAGAGATCATTATCCTGGAATGGAATGTCAAAAGATGTCAAGAACTATGTTTCAGCCTGCTACCTTTGCAAAATGAAAAAGGCAAGGCACAAAACAAAACTAGGACTTCTCAAACCTTTTCCAATCCCTGATGGCCCTTGGGCTTCACTCTCTATGAACTTTATTTCTCAACTTCCTTTCTCCAATTGATTTGATTCTATCCTTGTTGTTGTGGACTGTTTCTCTAAGATCGCCCTCTTTTTTAAAACAACCGGTACACTTACTGCAGTACAACTTGCTAACCTTTTCATCAGTCATGTATTCTCTAAACATGGCCTTCCTGCTGACATCATAAGCAACCAAGGGTCCTTATTTGTCTCTTCTTTCTGGGAAACACTTTGTGAAAAATTAAAGATCCAAAGGAAACTCTCCACAGCTTACCACGCAGAAAGCAATGGTTAAACGGAAAGACTCAATCAAGTAATAGAACAATATCTTAAAATATACATCAGCTATCACCAGGACAACTGGGATAATTTGCTCCCCTTGGCAAAATTCTCCTATAATAACAGTGTTTACTCTTCTACCCAGCAATAACCCTTCTTCAACCTCTATGGAAGGCACCCTGGCTTTGAATTCTTGCATGTGTTGGACAACCAACCTGCTAGCCACTAATTGGATCAGATTCAAAAGAACCAGTTTCAGCTAAAGAAAGAATTAAAGTAGTCTATGGATAGGTATAAGTACTATGCTGACCTTAATAGAAAAGATTTTCCAAAAGGTATTAATCCTGGGAATAAAGTTTGGTTATCTCCAAAGAATATCAATACTAAAAAACCTTCCAAGGAGCTCTCTGAGAATTGGTTAGGTCCTTTTCTCATTACTGACAAAATAGGATCTCATGCTTTCAAACTCCAACTCCTTGATCAATGGTCCTCCATCCACCCTCTTTTCCATTTTTCACTTCTCAAACCCTACTTCTCCAACCCAAATTCTTCTAACCATCAACCACCCCCAGAACCTGTGGAAATTGATGGCCAAGAAGAATGGGAAGTGTCTCAAATCCTGGACTGAAAGATCTGGCATGGAAAACTTCTCTACTTAGTCAAATGCAAATGTTTTTTTTTGAATACTCTGAACAAACCTTATAGGAGCCAGCGTCCAACCTCACCAACTGTTCAGCCCTACTCCACAAGTTCCACTCCCTTTATCCTTCCAAACCCAAACCCTCATAACCATCACCCTATTTCTTCCAAATCGAATCCCTTTTCTCCATAATTCTCATATTTTCCCCATCTCTCTCAAAAAAAGGATAAGTAAATCAAGCCTATCTCTATTTCATCAATCCACATAAAAAAACACATTTTCTATCTACCACTCCTTCTCAATCTTATCAATAAAATCAGTAATCGGAGCTACCCAAACACTAGCCAACTTTGTCTTCCTACTTTCATATTTCTCTCTATCCTTGGAAGTAGCCCTTAACTCATAAGTCACCCCAGAAAAAGATAAAAAAATCTTCCAGCTCTGCCAATACTTCCTTCTTTTCCTCCTTCTTTTACTTCTTCTTCTCCACTTCTTCCCCACTATTCAAACTCCATCAAAAAATGGCATTGCTTCTGGAATCCTTTGAAAAAATTCCAAGACTCCTTTCAATCTCATTCAAGTCTCCAACTGGATCATCTCAATAGCATCCATTGGCCCAACCACCTTCCCTCAAGAGCTGAAATAGAAACCAATGTGCCCCTGGGTTACCTTTCTATATCCACCTGTGCCTCCATCCTCAGACAAAAATCTTCCAACCAACTCTGCAACAGACTGAGGTCCAGGGGAATCATTTCAGCTCTCTGATACCAGGAACCTTGCAGTCCTTTAGCTACAGAGAGTGATGAAAATACTGGAATAATGATAATAATAATTATTCCAAAAATAAACACTTAGAGGCTCAAATAAATAATATAATAAGAGCAGTTGCAAGGTTTAATTGGTTTGTTAATAAAAGGTTTTCAATATGTATATAAAAGAGGGGCCACAGTATTTTACTACTGGGGGTCTTTACAGACAAAGCAACCTCTCTTTGAGGGGCCTCCTTAGGCAGTTTAAGAACCTTGGAATGAAGATGGGTGCCTTAGAAAGGGTTTATTCCACTAATGGCCACAAATAACAGCTCAATGGCCTAGACAGGAAGGGAAACACCCACTCTGAGCCCTTTACCACGAAAATCATGCAATAATAGGAAGGGTTTCAGAGCAGATGGGGTGGATTTCCTGACTCAACTTCAAGGGATGATTGGTTTTAAGAATTGAATAATAATACTACAGACTTGGTCATAAATCACTTGCTTAGATTCTTCATAAGCACTTGAGTAACAATGAAATGGTGTCTGATTGATAAGAATGATTCCTGGTAAACTGATCATGGAATAATGGATCCAAAGAGTTATGTATAAATACCTTTTTGTGTTGATTTTGAGCTTCTCAGGGCGCGTAGAGAGGGTTCTGCTCATGGGCTGAGGCTGGCAAGCCAGTCAGAGAAAGATTAGAACTTCCACTTGGTGCTGTTAATCAGCTGACCTTAGATCTTCTGGATTTCTGTACTATTTTAGCCACAGGATCTGTTAATCTATTATGGCGTAAATTTGATCATTCTGCACTCATCCTGAATTTGTACTATTAGTATTGCTTTAAAGCTAACAGATGTGGACGTTCACTGAGTGTCTATCATCTTTTGATCACGTAGCTAATTTGTAATAATTTTTATGAACACTCCTTGTAGTGTTTCGTGGTCTTTAAAGATGAGAGTTGATGATTTAAGTGGTGATCCTTGATCTTTAATTTATTATTAAAAAATGTTCTAAACTTAATTTTGCTTAATTTTAATTAATTTTTGATCTTTTTAGATCATTAATAATTCATATTTCAACTTGTTACATATGCCAGGCAACCCTAATTAGGCTGTAGCTCTTTTGAGCGGTACCTGGTTGTCAGATTAGTCATGACGGATCCAGATGCAGGGATCAGTCAGTTCAGATGCGCGCGGGGTAGGATCCGCTGCGTGAGGGTCTCTAGTACGCGGGAAACTTCTACTATGAGTACGTAGGGGTATGTAATGATGCGGGGCTGCGCGCGGGAATTGTGAAATAACACATTTCCGCGTGTAACTCCTAAAATATACACAACACCTCAATTCTGAGTGAATTTTAGGTGTAAACCCTATACGTGACAACACGTGTGAAATATTAGAATGGCCAAAAGGTGCCATACTGGTGTTGTAATTTTTAGTACTTTTCTTTTTAATTATGTTAAAAATGTAAGGACTTGGATTTCAAGGGTGGGGCCAGTGAGTGACCCTACTTAATTTTGTGTGAGGAATCCATTTCTTTAATAATATTGATGGATTTCTCACTCCTTCTTTTTTTAATTGAGATATTCTTATTTTTATAGTTTTGTGTTGCTATGACAGGTTGCTCTGTACATAGTAGCAAGCTCACAAATCATCTTCCAGTTCCACCACTTCCTTACCCTTTCCCTTATCCTTCTCAACTTCTTCTTCCCCTTCCCCTTCTTCTCCTTGTTCCTCTTTTTCTTCTTCTTCTTCCTCTTCATTCTCCTCATCATCATCAGGCTCTCCAGGAGCATCTTCATCTTCATCCTCCTCTCCTCCCACTCCGACGTCCTCTTCAACTTCAATGGGTTTGACTTTGAAAATAGCGGAGGTGGCCTCAACGGGCCACTTCCCAGAAATTTTGAATGTTTTTTGAATTTTTAACTTCAATTTCCTTTTGACGCTTTGATGCTTCTTTGACTCCTTCTCTGCTACTTTGACCGTGCTTTGTCCAGACCACCACTACTTCAAAAGTCCTTTGATGGGGTTTCACTGCTTTGAGCAAGCTGTGTCAAACTTTGACAGGTTTGACCTGCAATTTTGAAACTTTGATGGATTCAATTCAACCTTTTCAAACTTTGACTGGTTTGCTTTGACTCTTTTGAACTTTGGCCAGTTCAAGAAGACTTTGAAACGCTTTGACCGCTTTGACGGCCCTTTGATTGACTTCAACTGGTTTGATCTGGCTTCAACAAAAGTACAACTGGCCTTCTACAGCCTTGGTTTCCTCAAGCAAACCAATCAACAACAAGAAGGGGGTCCTCCAACAAATTTCAATTGCTTTTGAACCTGCAGCCTCCTTCTTTGATGTGCCATCCAAGGCCAGCTACCCCTTCCTCCTCAACTCCAACTTCTGCTTCTCCAAACTTTGCATGTTCTCTTCCAGCGCCTCCACTAAAACCAGAACAACAACAATCTGGATTCAGAAAATGCCCATCAAACAAGGACTCAGAGTACTCACCATCCAATGGCCCTAACCTTTTTTCCACTCCAAGGGACACACTCAAGTCTTCAGGCGCTTCCTCCACTTTTAACTTGGGACAGCTCTTGTCCCTCACCCAGAAAACGGGTCCTAGTAACTTCCTTCCGGCATTGTGGGCTCCAGAACACGGTCTTTTGTATCTTTGACAGTAATTACACTTCCGAGAATCAGGAGCAATGCTGGTGATGCAAATCTTGTGTGTTTCTTCACATCTGGAACAGGGGGGGAAATACTGGTTTACAGGGTGATAGCCATTGGTAACTTCCATAATGAATGAGGGAGTGGATGATCTATTGTATGAGGAAAGTGATGGACAGCTATCAGGTGGTGATGGTGATGTATATGGTGATGGGAAAGACAGTTTCTTCATGGTGAAAATCTCAACCTATCTCACCTCTTCTTATGGGTATCAGGAGCTACCCCTTCCTCTTCTGGGGGGGGGGGTAATTTCATAACCACAACTTGACTCAGTCTCCTCAGCCATACACAGCCCTCACCCAATCCCAGTCCAGTTCAATCACAATCCAATGATCTATATCCTGAAGTATCCCCCTGCATATCCTGCAGGCTTTAGGTAATCTCCCAGGCAAACCCTCCACCTCTCTATCAACTCTATCTGGGGTGAGAATACATACAGTAAAGCCATAGTACATATTCCTGGCTGGAAAACCCATACTCCATTTCAGTACATGACCTTCCTGGACAGGCCCACTCCTCAACCTGTAAATTTGCAAACTCCAACCCAATTGGTCAGCATGTAATTCCAAGGGCCTCCCAGCCCAGCACAAGTCATCCAATCCTCAAGGCCTCCACTCAGCTCTCACACAGACTGGCCTCTTTTCTTTATGTGGACTAATTCCCCCAAACAATTTGTATACTACTTCTTATTGGTTAGTCCCTCATCCAATAGGTGTCATCTCAGAACAAGAAAAGCCAACCAGCCTACCTTACTCATCTCACCCATCCCTCCGGTGTTACTCTTACAGGATTCCCTGATCAACATACCTCAGAGCCCTACTCCTGGATTCTTCTTATTATCATTTTCCTTACTCTACCTCTCATCTTCCCATGAAATCAATCTCCTTATCTCTATCCTGAGTTCTGTGAGCAGTAGTGCCTTTTCCTTCAGCCCTTTGCACACCAGGGGCAGTATTAACATGTGCACCCCCAAAAACAGTGGATTTGAGCCCTGTACAGGGGTACACGGCTCAAAATGGTCGTTTCCAGGGGGTAAACGGCTTCTATAAGACCCCCTGGGGTCGCGCATATTTGGAATGGCCCTTTGTAGTTTTAAATGGGCCCCTGCAGCTTAAATGGGCCTTGTAGGGCCCTAAACCACTAAAACACAGTTGAAGCTGTGAATTTATCATCACCCTATTTATTTTTATTCATATTTATTTTTTTTGTTTATTTTGATCTATTTTTATCTATTTTTGTCTATTTTTATCTATTTTCAATTATTTTTAGACAGGCCTTATTTTTATTCATATTTATTTATCATTATTCAACTTTATTGGCTGGCAATTTCAATTTATTTTTGTTTATTGTAATTTTGGGTAATGTTGAATTCATGGCTCCAGTCCTGTGGGAGTTTTGTAGGGCCCCACACGACCTGTGGGAGTTGTGGAGGGCCCCACACGACCTGTGGGAGTTGTGTGGGGCCCCACACGACCTGTGGGAGTTGTGTGGGGCCCCACACGACCTGTGGGAGTTGTTTAGGGCACCTCAACGCGTGGGGGCCCATAAACCCTCCACATAATTTATAATTGATGATTGATTATTAATTATTTATTATTATTAATTATTAATTGTTTATTATTTATTATTTATTATTTATTATTTATTATATATTATATATTATATATTATTTATTATATATTATTTATTATTTATTATTTATTATTTATTATTTATTATTTATTATTTATTATTTATTATTTATTATTTATTATTTATTCTTTATTCTTTATTATTTATTCTTTATCATTTATTATTAATTATTAATTATTTATTATTTATTATTTATTATTTATTATTTATTATTTATTATTTATTATTTATTATTTATTATTTATTATTTATTATTTATTATTTATTATTTATTATTTATTATTTATTATTTATTATTTATTATTTATTATTTATTATTTATTATTTATTATTTATTATTTATTATTTATTATTTATTATTTATTATTTATTATTTATTATTTATTATTTATTATTTATTATTTATTATTTATTATTTATTATTTATTATTTATTATTTATTATTTATTATTTATTATTTATTATTTATTATTTATTATTTATTATTTATTATTTATTATTTATTATTTATTATTTATTATTTATTATTTATTATTTATTATTTATTATTTATTATTTATTATTTATTATTTATTATTTATTATTTATTATTTATTATTTATTATTTATTATTATTATTTATTATTTATTATTTATTATTTATTATTTATTATTTATTATTTATTATTTATTATTTATTATTTATTATTTATTATTTATTATTTATTATTTATTTATTATTTATTATTTATTATTTATTATTTATTATTTATTATTTATTATTTATTATTTATTATTTATTATTTATTATTTATTATTTATTATTTATTATTTATTATTTATTATTTCTTATTTATTATTTATTATTTATTATTTATTATTTATTATTTATTATTTATTATTTATTATTTATTATTTATTATTTTTTATTTATTATTTATTATTTATTATTTATTATTTATTATTTATTATTTATTATTTATTATTTATTATTTATTATTTATTATTTATTATTTATTATTTATTATTTATTATTTATTATTTATTATTTATTAATTATTATTTATTATTTATTATCTATTATTTATTATTTATTATTAATTATATATTACTCATTATTTATTATTTAGTGGAGGCTACACAACTTGATTGTATTGTTTAGCGTGTCACATAGCTAAAATGGGAGTTGTGGCATGCCACATGTCCCATTTGAGCTGTGTAGCTTGCCACATGGCCCATTTGACCCTTGTAGCTTGCCACACGGCCAATTTGAGCTGTGTATCTTGCCACACGGCCCATTCAAGCCATGTAGCATGCCACACGGCTCATTTGAGTTGTGTAAGGTGCCACACAGATCATTGAACCGCATACATGACTGAAAGAACTGTGTACAGAGTTGATTACACGTCTCAATGAGCCATCAATTTAAAATTTCCCTTTTTCTTGTCCTCTCTCTTTTTGTTTTTGTCCTCAATTTTCCTTTTTTTGTCTGGTTTTAAAATAATAATTTCCAGTAGTAAAAAATCCACTGTCCACTGTTTTGAAGTTTTTTTCCTCATTTTAACTAAAGGATTTTGGCTTTTTAATTTAAGCGTACAGGATGTTTATTGCAATAAAACACTTATTAAAATCAGTTAGAATAATAACGAAATCCATAAATTTAAACAAATAAATGGCATATTTGTGGATAACAACAGAGAGATTAAAAAAAGAGTGGTGAATCAAACAGAATTGGAAAATCATAAGTAGCAGTTCAAAGAAAATAAAGAAAAAAATTATTTAAAGTCAAGATAAGAACTTGGATCCTTAATAATGGTGCCAGTTATAGGTTGCGTCTCTCCACATGCTTTCTAAAAATTTTTACATTGTATAAAACACTTTTTTGCAACCTTGGCAGTTATTTTTTCCTCAATTGCCTGACAGATTAATTCAGAAAGGTCCTTGCAACTTGGAGTATCTTGATGCTTAAATTTGATCTTGATGATGTTGAGAGCTAATTGAATTGAATTGAGCATTGGAGAGTACTTGGGAAGAATTTCAATATCAATTTTTTTTGTTTGAATCCTTAATTATTTGAACAACCCAATCAAAAACGTTTTCACAATGAATGGCAGAATTTTCCATGATGAGAAAATTGGGTGGGCATTTTTTGTGGAGTTGAAAGCAGAAATTTGCAATATCCAGGGATAAGCTCCCACCTTTCTTCTTATCGTCCACATTGAGTAGCTCAAAGTAGATCATCCCTGAATTTGAAAAATCTCCTACCAAATGGATCATCCTTCCCCTTGCATTGGTTGCAAGGGAAGCTGGGTGGCCTATGGAAAAATTCAAAGAAAGGAAAAAGAATGAAAATTAATTACTTGAAATATTCCAAGGAATAATGAATTCAAACACTCTTACAAGAAAATACAAACCCATGAGTGGTCTGAGTCTGGGAGTTGAATGCGGACTCATCAATGAAGATGAGGTTCCTTCCTACAGATCAGAGATTCCAAAAATTTCCCACCTCAACCTGGGTCTTCCTTTAGTGAGGACTTTCTTTTCTATGAGGCTCTTGATGAAACCGCTGATTGGTCAATGAATTTGTGGAGGAAGGCCATTTTGGGAGTTGGCTTTCTTTTGGTTGCTTTGCTTTTCTTGAGATTTTTGAATTCCAGCAATAGATGCTGGGATGAAAGTAACTTCCAGTGAGTGTCTTGGATGGCTGCCAAGTGTGCTTTGATCTTGTTCTGATCCCTTTGGGATTCATATTTGTAGTGTCTAGGTATTTTGTATTTTTTTTGAAGGTTCTTCAAGAGGATACATGGTGCCTTTGACCCAAACTACTGAATCAAGGAAAAAAATAGTGAATAGGTACTTACTTATGTTTTGTCTGAAAGGGATGATGAAATGAGGGAAAAAAATTGAATAAACTTACAGAGTGGAGGTGGTGGAGGGGTTGGATCATTGATGGGTGAAGGGACCTGGCCTCCTGTCTGGTTGGAGTAAAACATGGACAGGAAACGTAACACAAGTGCCCTGTTGCACAAATAATCTGAAGCCAAAAATCACCTCCAAGGATCTGGTCTTTGCCCCGGGCTGTCGAAAGTTTTTGTAATTTTTTCTGGCCCAAAAAACCCATCAAAAAAATTGGACATTTTTCTCAAAACTGATAGCATTAGAGTTGAATTGATTTTATTCCAATTTATTTGAAACTTTTAAAATATATGTATATATATGTATATATATGTATATATAGGGAATTATTGTTCTCACAGGTACAATCCTTTAAATCATGGTTGTTCTACATCTGCGTGCTGTCACACCCACAAAGAAAAAGAATTTATTTCATGATTGCTTCAAGAATTGATTTTTTTTGTAATCTAAAATTTAATTCTGCTAGCTTGGTGTCTTAAACCCTTAAACTGAGTCTTTGAGAATTTTTGTAGCAATATAACCGCTTCAAAACTTCAATTAAAAAAACAAAAACAAACAACAATTTTTATTGGAATTTTGGCTTGTTTTATTTGCCTTTTTGATTATTTTTTTTGGTAATTCAAGCTCTCAGAAATTCAAATAAAACATCAAAATCCTTTCCAATATTTTTTCAAGACTTTATGGATGTATCCTTTTACCTCAAAAAATTGATTAGAAAAATCAAAAAATCAATCTCATTGGACTTTTTGTTTCATTTATTTTCATTTTAAATTGATTTCTTTTGGCAATTCACAATATTTGAAATTAAGAACAAAAACAAAAGACATTTCAAATATTTTACCAGATTTTTTTGTGTATCTTTTTACTTTAAGAAAATCATCCAAAAAATTAAACAAAACCAAAAACACCAGATTTTTCATTGTACTTTTGAATCCTTGTATTTTCTTTTTTAATTATTCTTTTTTTTTGGTTCTTCAAGCTCCCAGAAAGTTACCCCATCAATCAAAGAGCTTTTTGATGTTTTTCTGCATATTTTTTGGATTTATCCTGGGCCTCCAAAAATTGAATCCAACATTAAAACACCCAAATTAACACATCCATTGAATTTTTTAATTTTTCACTTCTGGAATCAAACTTTCCATTTTTTTTTTACAGAACTTAATGGAATAAAAAGATCCAATCAAAATTTTTTCTGAATGCTTTTCAAATTTTTTACCCCTCAAATTATACACACAATGAAACCAATTCAAGATAAAATGGGTGCTCTAGATTTTTCATTGTCTTTTTTTTCATGTTTCACAAAGAACAAATATGGAAAGGAATATTGAATTTCATCCAACTATGATGTTTTTATTTTTCTGCTGAATTCTCTTCCAGGAAAAAATGTCATTACCAAGCTCTAAATTTTTCTGAATAATAGTTTTCCAAGGTTTGGAATCCTTTGTAACAAAGCTTTTCCTAAGTGGATCTAATTTGGGATTTTTTAAAGTCTCAGACTTTGACTTGAAGTAGAATATATGTTTTAAATATTCTAAAAGAATGAAGAAAATAGGAGAAGATTTGGATTTTGGAGTGGGGGGAGAATTCAGCAGAGGATAAGTGCCAGGCATTAAAGAAGAAAACATAACCACTGGATATCCATATGTTTCAGCCAGAAGGAAACCATGGAATGTAAAGTTCATCTACATTTTTATGAGAGCTTGGCCAGAAAGGTGGTTCAGCTGCCCTCTTTCTTCTGGGCAGTTGGCCCCCCCAGATTTTTTCCTTCAAGATTGATTTTCAATCCTGCTTTGTCACCATTTCTTTCCTTACTTCAATCCAGTCTTCTGAGTGCCTCTCTAAAAAATGGCTGATGCACAAAATCCATAGTTCCCATCCCTCATGACATCTTTCACATTTGATATATGAGGAATTGCTGTTTTGGGGAAATTAAGTCTTGGTATTGGAACTAAAACTAAAAATCATAATTTTTTTATAAAAGAAACTTTTTTCTCAAGATAACCCTCATTTTTTCAATTGATACTTTGTCAAATATTCCAGAAGAAGTATAAGATAATCTTAATTAAGCCTAGAGGAAAAACCCACAAAAAATCAGAAAAAATGAAAAAATGAGAAATTTTCCAATGTACTCACTTTCACACTTATTTTTTTTTCTTTGTGTGCTGATACATTCCTTCCAGGAGGATGGTAAGTAGAATCAGAATCTTCAGTTGGTTTCTTTTATCTACATATCTTCATTTTTGTCCCAGCATTTTTTTCAGGAGAAGAAACCTGCTTATTCAAAATGCCTCCAGACCTCTGAGAAAAGATTAAATGAAAACATTAATAAGCACTAATATCAAAATCATTAAGAAAAACAAAATCAAATCTCAACATCTTGATTAAATCCAAATCTGGAATCTCTTCATCTTCAAAATGATTCTGTTCATTCAAATCTGGAAGGTATTCATTTTCTGAATATTCCTAATCAGTCAGAAAATGATCCTATTTTAAAATATTTTTACAATTAATAATTAAAAAAAAAATTCGATTATCAGAAAATAAAATTATACATATGAATTTACCTCTTCCTCCCATTACCTCTTTTTTGGAATTCTAATTTCTTGAAACATGAATAAATATATGAAAATATCAATCATGAAATTTAAAGGTTTTTTTAAAACAAAGAAAATGGTTACTGACATTTGAATTTGCTGTTAATTTCTTATCTTGCCTTTCCATCCTCTTTGGATCTTCTAAATATTTTTAACAGGATGTATTTCTTTTAATTGAGAGCTGAGAGATATTCTTTAACTTATTTGCTTCTCCTTTGCATCTTCCCCTAATTTTTATCTTTGAGTGGAATTGGGATCTTGAGTCAGAAAAATCTGAGATTTTCTACTGTATAGCTTCTTGTTTTCACCCAAATAATCTTGCTTTTATCCAGTTGGGAACTTTTTGAATTATTCAAGTAGTTTATTCATTAATGGTTGTGAATGGAAAATATAAGGTTTCTTATGTTTTAGTGGATTGAGGGTTCTGATTTGAATGGAGAGATTGAAATAATGAATCAGAAAATTTTTCATTGGAGCTTGAATCCAGAAAAAAATTCTAAAACTTATGTAGAGTGAGGCTTCAAAATGAAATTGAGGATGTAAATCTTCAAGTTAGAATATTTCACCTTTTATTATAGCCAATTTTCCTTTTTGAATACATGAAATACCAATGTAAGAAAACTTCTCACAGTTAGTGCAAGTGGTGGAAGATTCAGGAACTTGATGAAATAAATGAATGATTTTGAGCGCAAATTTGTGATTTTTCCAGAGAGGTGATCCACACAGTGAGTTGAACCATATATATTATTGAATGGTTTCTGAGAGGCTTGAATAAATGTCTCATGGATATTGATGGTGATGGAATTGTACATTTTTGTACTATATTAGAAAATGAGCCAATAGATGAATTATTGAAATTTTTGATGTAACAATGAACAAATTCTGTTATGGAAGTTCTTTTATTTTCAAATTGAAAGTATTGGTTGTCCAAATAGGAGAAAAATAATATTTTTGAGGAATCCAGTTCTCAATCAGGTGGTCAGAATTTGAAGAATTCCAGAAAATAGAAATTTTGGTGAAGTTTTTGTAATAGCTTGCTTCAGATTTGTAATGGACCAAATGATTTGATTTTTTTCCCAAAAACCTTCTGTTCATGTTCATATTTTAAGTTCTTTCTGGATTGGGTTTGAATATTTTTAAAAATTTTCCAGAGACAGAGAAGATGATGACAAGAAGGAGAAACCTTTTCAATTGAAATAATTAAAGCTTATTATTTTTCTGTAACAATAACCTAGGGTTCCTTATTTCATAGAATTTTCAGAAGTTTAGTAAGATTCAATTAATAGTTCTCTTTTTTCCCTTGAGATAAAAAACAGAAGCCAACTGAAAACTTTTTTTTGAAAAATTTTTTACCCCAAAAATATGCAGGAGGTGCATTCCAAAATTTTTTGTTTTATAGGTGCAGTAAATCATGAGAAGAGTTGGTAAAATCTTGAGAAGTTTAATTGAATAAGAGTGAGAAATGAATATTGAAGTGGATTGTCCATCCATATTGTTCATTTTTCTGAAGAAAGAAGAATTCCAGATTTCCAGTATGACAGCTTCAAAGGGGGGATATTTTCAAGACATTTTTTCTTGAATTTGTGTTTTTGTATTGTAATTTGTATTGAGGTTGGTATGAAAAGTAGATTAATAGGTTTGTATAAGAGATTTTAGAATTTTCAATGGAGGAACTTCAGCTTTGGGAAAATTTCCAACCATCTCCTATTTCTTCCCTTGAGTTCTTCTGTGGATGAGATGGATAGAAGAATTATTGGAAGGTTGATGGTTTTTGCTGGAAATGTAAACTTTACAATCCAGAGAGCCCAATGTTTTGAAAGATTGCCGGAGAATCTGAAAGGAAAATTGTTCTTTCTTGATTTTTTAAATGTTATGGTATATTTTATGGTTTTAAATTGCCCATATTTATCAAATTTATATTTTTAGGAGGATTTCTTGCAATTGAATACTCTGGGAAATATGGCATATCCATAGTAACTTTCTGATGATTGGATAGCCTCAACCAGCTCCTCCTTTTGGCTATATGATAGCTCAAGAGGAGGGTCCAGAGGATTTGAATTAGGAGTTTTATGAGATGAGAAAGGATCAAATGGTTTTGAATCACTAGTTTTATTAGATGAGAAAATTGAGAATGAGCCTGTTTGATCAGTTCTGATAAGTGGATTGATGTTTTCTTGTGCCATTTTGAAAAGAGATTTTTTGAGCAAAAAATTTAAGTGAAGCTTGTATTTGATGGTTGAGAAATATATTGAACAAAAATTGAGTGAAAAAAGCTAGTCAGAGAATTGGGGTGAAAATTTCCAAGAAGCCTGGCCCAGCTACCATGAATATGTGGATTAAATTTACAAGCCATTTTTTCCTTCTGGCTGGAACATAGAAGTATCCAGTGGTTCTGTTTTCTTTTTTACTGCCTTACACTTATCATCCTCTGAGTTCCCCTCCCACTTCAAATTACAAATATTCTCCTATTTGCTTAATTCTGTTAGAAGCTTTCAAACATATATTCTACTTTATTTTCAATTCTGATCCTTGGCCAGCTCTCAAATTATATACACTTTGGAAAAGCTGGGTGAGAAAGGATTCCAAACCTTGGAAAGCTATTATTCAGAAAAATGTAGAGTTTGGGAATCAGGTTTTTTCCCTTCAATAATATCAAGCAGAAAAATAAAAAAAATCATAGTCAAATAAAATTAAATATTTGTATCCATATTTGTTCTTTTCATGTATTAAAATATGAAAAAAATTAGAATGGAAAATGTGGACAACCCCTTTCTTTTGTATCATTTTCATTGTTTTATAGAATTTGAGGGTTAAACAATGTTAAAAGCAGTCAAAAAAAAATTTATTTGGACCTTTGCATTCCCTTCTTAATTTCTGTCAAAATAAATTGGTTAAAATTTTGATTCCAGATGTAAAAACAAAAAATAAAAATAAAAATGGATTGGATGTGTTAATTTGAAGTGTTTTTACATTATATTAAATTTTTGGAGGCCCAGGATACATCCAAAAAATGCAAAAAAAATATTAAAAATCTCTTTGACTGTTTTTTTGACTTTATGGAAGTTTTAAAAACCAAAAAAAGCAATTCAAAATTCAAATAAAAGGATCCAAAAGTTCAATGAAAACCTTTTTTTGATTTGATTTGATTTTTTGATGGAACCTTTCAATGGGTTCTATTTCTCCCAAATCATCAAAGATTTAACTTAAGGGTTCAAGAGAACCAGATCCCATACTTCCAGCTCACAATTAAAAAGAGAATTAATTCTTGAAACAACCATGAAATATAGCATTTGTCTATGTTGGAGATATGTTGCACAGACATAAAAATCTATGATTTAAAGGATTTTGGCTATGATAAAATAATGCCCTATAGATAATTCAGCTGTTTTTTAGGCTTTGATATGGAACTGATCTTTATGATTGATATTTTTTTAGAAATCTTGACTTACTGGTTGATTTTCTTGTACTTCCTCTTCATTAGTGGATTAAATTGATTTTTTGGGTTAGTGGTTGAGGTTGAAAAGCAGTTTTAAAGTGTGATGTTTAATTTTGGCAAAAAAATATATTCTTTTTATGATGCAATTAAGTTTAAAAAAAATCAAAATATAAAAAACAATATCAAATTTTAAAAAAATGTTCTTTAATGAGGTGGAATGAGAAAAACATCTGAGATCAGTTACAAGTGAGGGGTTAATCAAAGTTGATGAAATAAATTGTTTTTTTGGTGGATTGAAGTGCTGAAAATTTATTTCCATGTTGAGGAAAATACAGACCAGAAAAATCCTACGGGAAAACTGTCACACAATAATTTTGGGAATTTCTTTTTCCCTTGCACATCTGATTTTTTCCCTACACTGAGGGTTTTTTTGCATTTTGGCTGATGGACATGTGCAAAAAAACCTCCAGCTTTTTTCATGAAATTAATAGTGATATTAATTTTCAAAAAATAACTGTCCAACATTTCTGATATCTTTTTATTAGAAAGTTTTGATGTGAAATTTAGACAGCAGAGGTGGAAATCAAAAAAAAAGTACCAAATTTTTTGGGTCTTTGTCCTGGAGTTTTTTTGTCCTTCCCAAAAGAGAGACAGATGGGTGCAGTTTTTTTTCAGTTCAACTTGCTTAATTTTGCGCATCCCTATTTCATCCACCACCTTATTAACATCAGTGAGTTTGCTGGTCCGCCCCAAATTTTTGAATTCATCATTCTCACTCCAAATATTTTTCCTTTCCTATTTCTTATGAAGCAGACAGGAATTTCAACAAGAAATTTGGGCAAGATAACAATTTAATTCAAAAAACATAACCAAAAATTCTGGTAAGGTGGAATTTTCAGTTGGAAAGGTGGAAATAAAGTAGGGCTGTTGGAAATTTTTACTAGGAACAGTAGACATTTTTACCAGGAAAAGGAATATGTAAAATAGGGTGTTCCAGATTTAATAAAACCTGCAATTTTTCAACAGCAGGCTTCAAACCCAATCTGCCATTTCAAACCCGCAATTTAAAATAAAAAAAACCAACTTTTTTCAAATCAGAAGTTTCAGAGTTACCTTAAAATAAGTGGGTTTTTTCAAGTAAAGTATACAAATTCATCCACTGCCTTTTCAATTCAAACACCCCTGGTTTTCCACCTCCAACCTCCAAAAAATTCTGCCTCCAAACTCAACCAAAAAAAAAAAATTGAGTTGTTTCTCTTCATCTCTTTATCACTATCCTGATCACTTCATCACTCTCATCACTCTATTTCTTTTATCACATCCAGCTAACTTTCATGGCATCACTGTCCTCATCACTTCATCACTCTCATAACTTTATTCCTTTCATCACATCCTAACTCTCATCCCTTTATCCCTCTGGTCACTTCATCACTATAATCTCTTCCATTCATCTTTGCTTCATCACTTTCATCCTCTCATGACTTCATCATTCTCACGACTTAAAAGCTCTCATAGCCATCCATTGATTCATCCCTCTTACTCTTTTTAAATGGCCCCTCATCAATCCTCCCCCTTCAAGTCTACTAAAAAATCTAATGGACCAAAGAAAACATCCCCCAGGAACTCATAATCTAACAATCCTCCCCCATAAGCTTCCAAAGGCTAATTCAGATCAAGAGAGCTGATCACATCATCCTGGTAAACTGGCTCCAAATCCATCCAAAGATGATGCTTTCTTTGGATTGGACAATGAAACACACATTGGCCAACCTCCATCCTCTAAGTTCAATGGTTATCTCCTGATGGCCAATGAACTCAAAAATAAAACAAAAGGTAGTCTGGATCTTTCATCCAAACAGATGAGGGAGAAATTCAAGAATTATTGATCCAAGTACAAAAAGGCCAACTCAATGTCAATCTCCACCGGCTTTGGTATCACCAACTCCAACAAAGCCAAGGGAATCAACTCAGAGGTTAATAAGTTGGCCTCCATTTGTCCTTTTTATATTCAAATGGATGAAATCTTTTGAAAGAAGGCTAAAATCACCCCTATAGCTGATTTTGACCCCCATCAATCTGATTCAATTGGTGCCAAGGACTTGTCTGGGGATTTTCAGCTTAGCAATGAGGACCTTGACGGAAACATTTCCTTTCAGTGGCCCCCACCCAATGCCAAGGAGGATATTCAAAAACAATCAGCTCCAATCACATCTAATTCCGCATTGATTGATGATTCAAATGCAACCTTGGACCCCTCACTTACTTCTTTTGATTGCTCTCCTCCTGGGTTGGAATAAATGGAAAACTTTACCAATGATTAGGATTTCTTTGCCGTATCACCATTGCCATCAAGATCTGCTCAAGTAAGGAACCAGGCTCTTTTCTCTTCTTTCTGGTTAATCCTGACTGATTGAGATGGTCAAAAAACAGGCTAATCCTTTCCTGAATGTCCAAAATCTTAAGCCAATGGGGCCTCCCACATCCCATTCAAATGAGACTAATGATTTTCCCACAAAAATACCCTCTGCAAAGGTAAAGCAAAAGGCCTCCAATTCCATCAACATCAACCCCAATAGCATTCAAAATAGGAGAAACACTTTTAATTTTTCGGGCTTTGGGGAGATCATGGAGAATCAAGATTCAATTAAGCCCATTGGATTCTCATTGCTTTCAAAATAGAGCTCATTCCTATTCCCCTCTGAAAAACAGTGAAATTGAAAATTGAATCTGAAAAACTTTAGTTTGAAAAGGAGAAGAGGGATCTTCAAATGTCTATTGATTTTCAAAAGCAGAAAGCCAAGTGTTTGGCTCATCAACAAAAATGGGATGCTGATTGGAAGTTGAAACAGGCTGAGCTAGAATTTTAGAAAGAGTAAAATGAGAAGTATCAACAGCAAGTTCATCTGGAAATGGAGAGGGAATCACTGGAAGCAGAACAAAAAGGATAATTGGGCAATGGCTGAGGCATAAATTGGTAGAAGTAGAACAGTAGATTAATTAAAGCAGATTAGGAAAATGATGGGCCTGTAAATATATTTTCTTTACAAAAAACTTAAAAAGAAAAAAAAACATTTTTGATTACAACAATGCTTAAGACCATTTTCAACCCCACCAATAAAAAAATATTTTTTCTTTTTATTTATATTTTTTTCCCTGGGGTATATCTTCCCGCTCCCCAATTCCCTGCAAGTGTTTTGAGTGGTTTTGTTGATTTGCATTGAAATTTCCATTCTTCTATGAGGGGCACTCTCAACAGCAGGAAAACTACAGTGCTTGTACTTATTGGCTTCAAAAAACATCTTGTCTATACTTTTTTGCTTTAAATAAATTCAAAAGCCCAGGTCAGGAAAAAAAATTGGCCTTCTGATACTTGATATTCATCTGTAGTTCCAATAGGGGTATCAGAGTTAGCAAACCCGCCATTAGAAACCCGCCATTTTTGTTTACCAAACCCACCATTTTCAATGGCGGGTTTCTGAAATACACATACCCCCCAGATGGTGTGTTTCAAAATGGCGTGTTTCATGAAAATGGCAGATTTCAAACATCAAAACCGCCATTAAACCCGCAATTTATACATCATCATCTATCCACCATCCATCATATCTAAAACATGATAAGTTGAGGGAAAGTTTCTAGATTTTATTGTCTACAAAGACCAATGGACGAGCAAACAACCTCAAATAAACAACTTTTGAAAAAGGAGCCTGATGATAAGGAATGACACATGATTGACGGAATTCTTACCCAGGGCACCTTCTCTAATGTTAGGACCAACTGTGGATGATGAGGCGGACAATGAATGGAAATGATGAAAGAAGATAATGAAATGAAATGGATCTGTGATGACAAAGAAGCAGAGATGAGAAGGGGAGAATCAATAGTTGGAGATAAAGACTGTCAGATATCTCACATCTGATCAACCTAAGTAATATGAAGCTTTTGTTTGATTTAGTCGAGATTGATGATAATTGAAGATATTCAAATTAGGTTTGAGTTGAGCAGGAAATGGTCGAGGAGAGGTTTAGTTTGAGCAGAGCAAGGAATGGTTGAAATTGAGATAGCAGCGGAGTTGTGAAGCGAGCAGTTGAGGGATGATGAGCCAGATTATGGAGATGAAGAGTCATGGAGGAGGATGAATTGTGAGAGCCAAATCTTCTCCTTAGTGGCCAGAACAAGGGCTTTTAACTCGCCTTCGGTGGATGATAGAGAAATCGACCCCTGGAGCTTGCTGTGCCACAAGACGGGAAAGCCATAGAGCATAATGAGGTATGCAGTATGACTTCGTTAAGATTCAGGATCATTCCCACCATCAGAATCGCTGTAGACTTCGATGTCGTATTGAAAGGAAGGATTTTGAAGGCGTAGAGCCATATTCTTGGTGGAGTTAAGGTAGCGCCAGGCGTGTTTTGATTTGAGCCAGTGTTGAGTACCAGCTTTGTTATTAAATCAAGAGAGATTGGAGACGGCGTAAGCAAGATCGGGTCGAGTTCGACTGACGATGAAGTTGAGGAACCCGGTGGAGGATTGGAAATTGATGTGAAGCTTAAGGAAAGCCTTGTGTTCGTCATTGGAGGCACTGGAGAGTTTGATGTTTGGGGTAAAGGGTGTACTGATTGGCTTGCAATCAGTGAGGCCGAGTTCCCTGATGGCGGTTTTGATGTGGTTGGTCTGGAGGAGTCCGTGTCCATCTTTGGTGTCTACTAGTTTATTGCCAAGAATCTTCTTGAGCGGTCTGTCTTGCGAAATTTTGAAAGTGGTCTTGAGACTGTTCCGGAATTCGACAGAGTTCCCAACAATTAATAGATCATCAACATAGACAAATACGTAGAGCTGCCTATTTGTGCTGATGTAGAGGCATGGGTCTGCGCTGGAAGAGACAAAACCTTCATTCAGGAGCCAGGTTTTGAGGGTTTTGTACCAACTTTTTGGCGCCTGCTTCAGTCCATAAAGCGCCTTGTTTAGCTTAAGATAAGGAAAAGGAGAGTCGTAACCGAGAGGAGTTTTGATGAAGATGTCTTCATCAAGCGGAGCGTGGAGAAAGGCAGACTTTATGTCCATTTGCCAAAGGGTGAGTTTTTGATGTAAGGCGTAAACAAGAAGTACTCAAAGGGTTGTAATTGAGCCAGTGGGAGCATAAGTTTTACCATAGTCAAAGAATTCCACCTGTTTGAATCCTTGAACGCATAGGCGCGATTTGAATGAGATTCCGGATTTGTTGGGACCGTCTTTGATTCTGTACACCCAGACAGTAGTTAGTTCATTCTTGCCTTCGGGAAGTGATTGACATCCTTCCCAGACCTTCATGGCTTCAATGCCGGATAACTCTGAGTTTATCGATTTAATCCAACTTGAGCTTTCTTTGCAGTTAGTAGCTTCGTAGTAGTTCTTGGGTACGGTTCGGACCATGAAACCGTATCTTTGAGGTTTTTGAAGGGTATTTTGATCTTGTAAAGTTGGGACAGAAGGTGGAAGTAGTTTGTTGGCGACAATGTTTTCTTCCTCCGAGTTGGACCTTGATGATTCAGAGATCCAGTCGGAGAGAGGAGGAGATTGATTGCTGGGGTTAAGGTTGTTCTGAGGAAAGTTATGAGTGGGAATGGATTCAGTGGCAGAGGAGAAGGAGTTATTGTTTGAATTGGAGGAAGTAGTCGGAGACGAGTGAGAGTTTAGAGTATCAATGAGGAAAGAATCATCAGTAAGAAGTGAATTAAAGAGGGAATTGGAGTCAGAGCACTCATTTGAGAGAGGAAGTGAAGGAGATAGATCCTCAAAGATTTTAGCATGTTTGGAACGAACAATTGATTTTGAGGATGGACAATAGATTTGGTATGAATTAAGGTCTAAGTCGAATCCAGTCAAGATACCCTCTAAACCTTTTTCGTCCAATTTGCCAGTGGAGTGTGCTTGATTTAGAACAATAGCTTTGGAGACAAGGATGCGGATGAGATGAAGTTTGGGAGGAGTTCCAGTCCAGAGTTTGTGGGGTGAAAGTTTGGACTTGAAGGATGGAAGAATATTGAGGATTAAGCAAGAGCTGACCAAGATTTTGTCCCACAGGAATGAGGGGATGTTCTTGTCGATCATAGCGGTCCGTGCGGCTTCGAGAATGGTTTGATTTCCCCTCTTGGCCACCGGATTATGTTGGGGAGTGTATGGTTTGGAGGTAGAATGTTTGATGCCATTCTTGGAGAAAAAACTTGAAAGGCGATGATTGACGAACTCGCCGCCGTTGTCCGAGTGAAAAGTCTTTAGCATTTGTCCTTTTTGATTGGAATGAAGCTTGATGAAATAAATTACTTCGTCCGGCACGTTGGATTTGAATCTAATTGGGATGCATGTCTTGAATTTTGACCAGTTGTTGGTAAGCAACAGGAAGTAGTGACACCCGGAGAGCGAAGGTGGGTTGATAGGTCCACAGACATCAGCATGAATCAGTTCAAACAATTCTTGACTTGATGGAAGATGATTTTGGAAGGGTTGACAATGAATCTTTCCTTTTGCGCAGGAAAAACATTCGAGCTGATTTTATTTAAGGTTGGGGAATTCTTTGGACAACAGGCGAGTCTTTTCATAGTGGGGATGACAGAACCGTTAATGAATAGTGGAAAGAGATATAAATGAGTAAGAGAGAGGTGGAAGATTGAATCCTTCATTAATAAAGAAAAGGTTATCCTCAATAACTCCCAACATGATTTGCGTGTTGTTGAAAGTAATAGCAAACTGATTTGTCAATAGAAGGATTAAGGAACATCCTTTTCAAATGAGTTGGCCAAGTGACACAAGATTAATGGCGAGATCAGGGATGTAAAGGGAGTCCTGAAGATGAATGGTAGCAGAGGTGGTTGTTACGATAGCTGTCCCTTTTCCAAGGGAAGAGATTGGCGCATTTGGATTCCCCGTTTGCACTTTGGTTCCATCTGGATGAAGGTGAAGAAAGAAGTTCGGGTTGTTGAACATGCTGTTTGAAGCACCAGAATCCAGCAGTACTCAATTCGGGCTCAGAAGAGGTGACAAGATCATGGCGAAAATGTAAGCGAGATGAGCTGAGGATAAATTTTGTGGATTGGAATGAGTGTTGGAAGGAGTCATTGGTTGCAAGCTACTTTGATGACTGCCGTAGTTGGGTTGAAGGTGAGGGTAGAGCCACCAACACTTGCTTTTCTCGTGGTTGGCCTGAGGATTATGCCAGGTAGGTTGACATTTGATGGCTTTGATTTTGGTTACCAGAGCTGAGGTGCTTGATCCGGCCATGACCTTGTTTTTAACCTGATTGAGGTGTCTTAGAACCAGATTGGCATTGATTTTGCTTTCCCCATGTGAGTGAGTTATTGTTGTTTTAAGGTGTTCAAGCAATGGTGGAAATTTGTAAAGCAGCAGATAGGCGGCTATGTTGTCGTCCATCTGTATTCCAATCTTGGTGATTTGAAGTAGACACAATCAAGCGTCAGTGATAAATTTTTCAACCCTCTTGGGATCAAACTGCAGATTGAGGAGATTGAAGAAAACTCTGGAACGGTTGACAGTCTTGGAAGACGCATAGTATTTGTTGATTGAGTTCCATAATTCAATTACATTGGTCAGAAGTTGGTCCTTGACGCAGTTGATGTAGGTGCAATTATCCAACTTGGCTAGAATATATCCAACAATTTCGAGATTCACCTCCGGAGGACATTTGTTGGGTTCTGAGAAGTTAAGCCAATGAAAGATTCCCTTCAGAGAGAGAATAGTGATGATTTTTGATCGCCATAAGGAGAAATTGGAATTGTTGAGATTGGGTAGGGAGTCAGTCAAAGTCTTGAGCAGAGATTGCGAGGGATCCATTGGTCTTCAATGATCAAAAGTTTTCCAAATAGTTTCGTGCGAAAGCCTTTTGGCTTTTAACCGTGATAAGTTGAGGGAAAGTTTCTAGATTTTATTGTCTACGAAGACCAATGGACTAGCAAACAACCTCAAATAAACAACTTTGGAAAAAGGAGCGTGATGATAAGGAATGACACATGATTGACGGAATTCTTACCCAGGGCACCTTGTCTAATGTTAGGACCAACTGTGGATGATGAGGAGGACAATGAATGGAAATGATGAAAGAAGATAATGAAATGAAATGGATCTGTGATGACAAAGAAGCAGAGATGAGAATGGAAGAATTGATAGTTGGAGATAAAGACTGTCAGATATCTCACATCTGATCAACCTAAGTAATATGAAGCTTTTGTTTTATTTAGTCGATATTGATGATAATTGAAGATATTCAAATTAGGTTTGAGTTGAGCAGGAAATGGTCGAGGAGAGGTTTAGTTTGAGCGGAGCAAGGAATGGTTGAAATTGAGATAGCAGTGGAGTCGTGAAGCGAGCAGTTGAGGGATGATGAGCCAGATTATGGAGATGAAGAGTGATGGAGGAGGATGAAGAGAGCAAGAAGAGGAGAGTTTGGGTGATTGAGGATAGTTTTTGAGATCGAGAGATGAGGGTCACCAGATGTGGAAAGTTGAGAATTGGATGGGTTTTTATAAGCAACTTGGATGTTCGTGTTTAATAATTTTGCACCCGGAGCAGGGTGAGAGAGAGAGTCGCGCAGCAATGTCAATTGCAAGAGTCGCGCGGTAGTCTTAGGTGAATTTGAAAATGTCAACGGAGTTAACAGGAGATGACAGCGTAAAGGAAAAAGAGAACAAAACAAACAAAACAAAAAAGAAGAAAGAGAGAATAACTACGCAATCAGAGGGAAAAGACAAAGAAATACCAACAAAACACTCCACCCTCTCTACCACTATGACCTCCAAGAGCTCACCAGACTCGTATCAAACCTCTTTTCTCACCAGTAAATTGGTCCCTCACTTCTACATTCACTCCAATACCCATCACTTCAAGGATACCTCTGGGAGAAAGCTCATCCTCCGGGGTGTCAACCTATCTGGCTCTGCCAAGGTCCCTAGGTACCATCCACAGCATGTACTCCACAACTTCTGGGAATCAGCCAAGCAGGACAGCCAACATGGCAGACAGCATCCTCCCAACCCATCCTCCTCCCTGTCCTCATCCACCCCATCCTCCCAACCACTCCTTCATCAGACTCCTCATTGACCGCACTCTCACTCTGTCACCTCATCCCTCACCACCAATTAATCCTCCTCCTTTGACTTTGATAATCAAAAGTTTTCCACCCCTACCCAGTCCTCAAACCAATAATCACTAGCTCAACAAAACCCTTCCCAGCTTCACCATCATCTCAAAAATCCTTTAAAACCACCCAGGATCACCTACCTCGGTCAGAACTTGAATCTCCAAGATGGCTTGGCTGATATCCATCTCACTTGCCTGCAACAGTGGGGCTTCAACTGTCTAAGAATTGTCACCGTCTGGGAGGCTCTCAAGCATCAAGGACCGTCAGTCTCCTCCTCCTCCTCCTCCTCCTCCTCCTCCTCTTACCCCTCCTGTTCATTATCTTCATCTCACCAATTCACTCTCATTCCCTCCTCAGAGGCCAGTTCAATGTTGAGTATATGGATTATGTTGTGGCCATGTTGCAGAAGTGCAAGGAGTATGGGTTCCGTGTCTACATGGATCCTCATCAGGATCTATTTTGTTATCCCCTCTCATCCTCCATCAGTATCAGACTTTTCATCTTGTTCTGATTCAAACCATTCAAAACCATTGTACCAGTTTTCTCTGTTTTGTGGTGGATCAGGTGCTCCACTATGGACGCTCTAAGCGTGTGGGTTGAACCCTCAAAAATTTACCGTCACCGGTGCCGCCTATCTTCAGTCCAAGTGGCCACATCCCAATCATCCCAATCCCAATATCGCCTGGCCATGATCTGGGCAACCAAATATAACCAATTGGCCTGTCATACCGTCAATACCATGTTTTGGGCGGGGCAAGATTTCGCTCCTAAGTGTATCATTGATGGAATTAATATTCAGGATTATCTTCAGTATCACTTCTTGGAAGCTTATCCTTGATTAGCCATGAAGCTCTTGGCTGCCAGTGATCTATTGGATGAGACCGTGATTGGTTGGGATAGTCTCAATGAGCCCAATCATGGTTACTTGGGTTTGCATAATCTTTTGGCCATACCCAACAAAGTACCTCTCAGAATCCGCTGGCCCAGCCCCCCCACCGGGCCTTCCCACCTCCCTCTGCCGGTCCGCCCCCCCCACCGGGCCTTCCCACTTCCCTCTGCCAATCCAGCCCCCCCACCGGGCCTTCCCACCTCCCTCCGCTGGTCCGGCCCCCCCCTCAACCACCAACGGCCGGCCCCCCCCCCCCCCTCAACCACCGACGGCCGGCCCCCCCCTCCTTCTGTCGCTTGGCCCAACCCAAAACCCAACCTGATCCCAACCCAAAGGGCCGGCCCAATTCCATCACACCCTGTAATTTTTTTTTTTTTTTTTTTTTTGGGTGCTGATATCATTTTTTTTTTTTTTGGGTACAGTTTTTTTTTTTGGTGATCCCATTTCTGGTGAAATTGGGATCAATTCCAGGTTTGGTTTAATTTTCTTTGATCCAATCTTGTTTCACCAATGATGCCCATTTGACTGACTGTTTTTTTTTCAATCCTTCAACCGCTATTGGTGAATGTCCAATTCTTCTCCCACCCCCTCAAAATGTTACACAAACATCCAAATCTATTTGTTTTCCTTACCCCAATCTAAGTATAGGATTGGGAGGGAACAAGATGGAAGTAGATGGCTTGAAAAACATACAGAGAGGTGGGAAGAGTAGGACTTCTCACCAAAAAACAATCAAATGATAGATTCCAAAATATATTTGGAGTTTTCTGAGGAAGGTATTAATGAAGAGGTGGTCTGTTTGCCTAAGAAACCGCGTCCTTTGGATCTGTACCCTTCAATTGTTGCAGAAAAGAAAAATAATAGTTGAAAACCAACCCAGGAAGAGTTTGAGAAAGAAAAAAAAACAATCAAACGGTTCCATTTCTTCCACTGTGGAAAAGTAATTTTCCTCAATCAATCTGATCATCAAGCCCTGGTTGCAATAATCAAATTTTTCCCATTGGAGAAACTTTCTGACCAAGACAAGAATGAAATCACATTTGTGACAACTTTCCTTCACCAGTCAAAACATTTTGTCAACCCAGTTTGTCCTTCAAGATCTTGGGGTGGAAAAATGTGGGCAGTTGGATGGCGAAAATTGATGCACCCTTCAGAGTTATTTGGACGTTATGTGAAGAAATCATCCATTAGATCTCCTCCTTAAGAGTATGCTTTCCTCAACCTTAAGGCTAACAAAGTATCCCAAATTCTAGGACAAATGTTTCTCAATTTGGCCAAAATTTCCTTTGAAGCAAACCGTGATTCCATGAAGGACAAGAACATCCCCTCTTTCTCTTTGTTTGAATTTGGTTCCAAGCCTACACCTTTTCATTGCTCCCCACACATCACTTTCACCTCCAATTCTTTTTACAACTCTCCTAATATTGACAAAGGAAACATCTCTGGCTACTATTTTTTATGCATGGTTCCAACCAAGAAATCAAATGGTCAACTTATTGAAAATACAGACAAATATCAAGTATTGGATGGCCAATTTGTTTTTCCTGAACTTGGCTTTGGAATTGATTTCAAGCAAAAAGGTATAGTAAAAATAGTTTGGGAAGCTAATAAGTACAAGCATTGTACCTTCCCTGCTATGGACACAGCAAACCATACCAGAATGGCCATGTCACTTAAAATTAATAAAAAAACTAGAAAAACTTGTAGGGACTTGAATAATGACCAAATTTACTCCAGAAAAAAAATATAAATAAAAACAAAAATAATTTTTATGTTTCTGGGGTTGAGAATACTCTCAAACATTGTAATCAAAAATAATTCTTTTGTTTTTCTTTCACCCATGCAAATATATTTGCAAGCCCAGCATTTAAGTTATCCTCTGTATTTCATCTACAGTTCTACTGCAACCAATGCCAGCCAAGGCTACTGATACCTTATCCTTTTTTTTGGTTTCAAGTCGTTCCCTCTCCTTTTCCAGTTGTGCTTGCTGTTGATCCTTCTCCTTTTCCTCTTATTGAAATTCTAGCTCAGCCTGTTTCAACTTCCACTCAGCATCCCATTTTTGTTGATAAGCCAAACTATTGGCTTTCTGCCTTTGAACATCCATGCCCAGTTGAAAATCCCACTTTTGCTTTTCAAACTCATGTTTTTTGGATTCAATTTGTGATTTGACTGTTTTTTTCAGGGGACAAGCAATGAGAATGATTTTGAAAGCAAGGTCAACCAATGGGCTTACATGAATCTTGCTTCTCAATGATTTCTTCACAGCCTGAAAAACCAGAAGTGTTTCTCCTCTTTTGATGACTTTTGGGGTTGATATTGATGGAATTGGAGGCCTTTTGCTTACCCTTGGCAGAGGAGATTTGAGTCTGAAAGTTGTCACTAGTGTTTGAAGGCAATGTGGGAGGCCCCTTTGGCTTGAGTTTTTGGCCATTCTGGAATGGATCAGCCTGTTTTTTTACACTCTAAATCAGTCAGGATTAACCAGATGGAATAGAAAAGAGCTTGGTTCCTTACTTGAACCAATGTTGAAGGTAATGGAGACTGAGGAGTATCTTGTTCCGCATCAGCAAGGTTGGTGAGATCTGCTAACAGAGGAAGAGAGAAATCCAAAGAAGGAGGGGAGGGGTCCAAGGTATGGTTTGACTCCTCAATCAATGCAGAAGTAGACGTGATTCAAGCTGATTTCATTTGAATATCCTCCTTGGCATCAGATGGGGGCCACTCACATGTTTCTTTGGGATCACCATTGCTAGGCTGAGGATCCCCAGCCAAGTCCTCAGCATCAACTGAATTGGATTGTTTGGGATCAAAGGCAGATAGGGAGGTGATGTTGGCCTTCTTTCCAAAGATTTCATCCATTTGAATATAAAAAGTAAAAATGGAGTCCAACTTATCAACTACAAAGTTGATTCCATTGGCTTTATCAGAGTGGGTGATACCAAAGCCAGTGGAGATTGACATGGAGTGGGACTTTTTGTACTTGGCTCAATAATTCTTGAATTGCTCCCTCATCTTTTTGTATGACAGATCTAGCCTAACTTTTGTTTTTTCTGAGTTCATTGGCCATCAGCAAAAAACCATTGACCTTAGAGGATGGAGGTTTGCCAACGCGTGTTTCATTTCCCAATCCAAAGCAGGCATCATAGTTGGTGGGAATTTTGAGCCAGTTCACCAGGATGATGTGATCAGCTCTCTTGAGCTTACTCGAGCCCTTTGAACCTGATGGGGGAGGATTGTTTGAGCCCTTTGAAGCTGATGGGGGAGATTGTTTTTTGTGGAGTTCCTTGGCAATGTTTGCTTTGGTGTGTTGGACTTTTGTGTTAACTTGTGGGGGGAGGTTTGCTGAGGGCCCATTTGGAAAGAGTAAGGGCAATAAGGTGATTTGAGGGATCTATTGACAAGCAAGATAAAGTGATGAGAGATATGAAGTGATGAGAGCCATAAAGTGACAAGAGAAATAAAACAATGATTGGCTTCTTTGGATGAGGTTGGAGGTACAAGTTCTTGTTGGAGGTAGAGTGATGAGAGTGATGAAGCAATGAGACCAATGAAGTGATGAGAGCAATGAAGCAATGAAGCAATTAAGCAATAAGAGCAATGAAGTGATGAGAGCAATGAAGCAATGAGAGAAATAAAGTGGTGAGTGATCAAGTGATGAGGGTGACAAATTGATGAGAGTGATGATGAGAGTGATAAAGTGATGAGAGCGGTGAAGCTTTTTATGATGATGCTAGAGGTAAAAAAATTTGCAATGAGGTTGAAGGTCAAAGGAGGTGGGAAGCCAGGGGTGGATGATGTGGACAGGTGGTGGAAGCCTTTAAATACTCTATTTGAAAAAACCCACTTATTTGCAGCTAACTCTGACACGTCTGATGTGAAATAAGTGGGTTTTTTTGATTTTTATTGGCGGGTTTGAAATGGCAGATTTGGTTTGAAACCCACCATTAAAAAATTTCAGGTTTGCTTAACTCTGATAGGCCCTAATAATTTTTCCATTAGATTTCTTTTTTGGAACTGCAAGTAAAAACAAATACTAGAGATGTCACGTTGTTGAATTGTAAAAAAAGTTGGATGTGAAAGTGACATGTGGAGAGCAGTCAAAGGGAGTAGGCCAAGAACCAAATTTGAGGGATGAGAAGGAGGGGATGCAGTTTTACTTAATTATTTTACAGTTTGATTCAAATGGAAGTCTGTCCAAACTGAGAAAAATTTGTCCTAAAATTTGGGGAGACTTTGTCTGCATTAAGATTGAGAAAAGCATACTCTTGAGGGGAAGATTGAATAGATGATTTCTTCAAATAGAATCCAAATAAATCAAAGGGGTTCAATGATTTTTGCCATCTGATTTCCCACATTTTTCCAGCCCAAGATCTTGAGTCTTTGACTGGTGAAGGAAAGTTCTCACATAGTTGATTTCCTTCTTGTCTTGGTCAGAAACTTTATCCAATGGGAAAAATTCAATTATTGCAAAAAGACCCTTGTGATCAGAGTTTTTGAGAAAAATTACTTTCCATGGCTGAAGAAATTGGATCACTTGATTTTCTGCTGGGCATTTTTGAACTCAGCAGGTGAGGGTTTTCAATTGTTCTTTTTTTTTCAGCAGTGATTGCAGGATACAGATAAAAAGGTTGTAGTTTCTATCCAGAACATACAACCTTCTTGTTGATGCCCCCCTCTGAAAGTTCCAGATAGATTTCCAATGCCCTCATTTGCTACCTCTTTTGCTTCAAAGTCCTCTGCTTGCCACCTCTGTTTATTTTTGTCACCTCATCTCCTTCCATCTTGTTCCCTCCCAGGCAAATGCTCTGCTTGGGGTGATGATCAAGAAGGGATTCAACTTAGAGTATAACATTGTTGGTGCGGTTGGAAAAGCAATGGAATTGAAGGAAAAGCCTTCAAAAAAGGATCACCAAAATGACAAAAACATCAGTATGTGATCACAAAAAAAAAAATAATTACTGTGCGTGAAAAAATTGGGCTGGCCTTATTACCAAAAAAAATAAGTCATGTCATCAAAAAAAAAATTACCTTGGTGTGAATAAATTGGGCCGGGCTTTGGGTTGGGCTATGGGGGCCAGGGAGGATGGGGTCCAGTGGCAAGGGAGGGGGGGGGACTTGTTTGGCTGGGCAGGAGGGCGTTGGGGGGGCCTGGAGGCAACAAGGAGGGAGGGAGGGGGCTGGCGGAAACCGGGGGCAGAGTGGTAAGCCAGCGGAGGGAGCCTGCAAGCTGGCGCAGGGGGGCAAGAGTGAACAAAGCGGGGGGGCTGGAGCAAAGGGGGTGGGGGGGCTGGAGCAGAAAAGGGGGGGGGCGGGGGCAATCAAGGGGGGGTGGGGCCGTAGCCACAAAGGGGGGGCAGGGCCAGCTATTGAGGGGGGGCAGTGCCGGTGATTGAGGGGGGGGGAGGTGCCAGACAAAAGGGGGGGAAGGGCTGGTGATTGAGGGGGGGCCGCAATTGAAGGGGGGAAAGGTAGCAGAGGGGCCGGGCAAGCAAGGGAGCAGGGGGGGTGGGGGTCAGCAATTGAGGTGGGGGGGCAGAGAAAACAAGGGGGGTGGCGGGGCTGGTGATCCAAAAAAAGGGGGGCGGTCCAATCAAAGGGGGGGGTGGCAATCAAAGGGGGGGGTGGCAATCAAAGGGGGGGGGTGGCAATCAAAGGGGTCGCAAGGGAGCAAGAAAGCAGCAAAGGGGGGCGCAGGGACGGCAATCAAGGGGGGGTTCCAGAGCAGCAAAGGAGGGGTGGGGCCGGCAATTGAGGGGGGGGGAAGTGCCCAATATCAAGGGGGGGGTGGGGCTGGAGCAGCAAAGGGGGGAGGGCAGAGCAGCAAAGGGGGGGGGGCGGGGAGGAGCAAAGGGGGGGGGGGTGAGGCCAACAATTGAGGGGGGGTTGGGCTATGGGGGCCAGGGAGGATGGGGCCCGGTTGGGAGGGAGGGGGGTCGACTTGTTTGGCTGGGCAGGAGGGCGTTTGGGGGGCCTGGAGGCAATTAAGAGGGAGGGAGGGGGCTGGCGGCGACCAGGGGGGCAGAGCTGTGAGACAGTGGCAGGGGCCCGCAAGCTGGCGCAGGGGCTGCAAGAGGGAACAAAGCCCCCATCCCCTCACCTCCATTGCTGCAAGGGAGGGGACAAATGGAGGGGGCTGGTAGCATTGAAGCAACTGGCGGGGGGCACAATGATTGCTCCGCCCATCCCCCACCTCAATTGCCGCAAGGGAGGGGACAAGCAGAGGTGGCCTGTCATATTGAAGCAAACGGCATGGGGGTTGCAAAAATTCCTCCCTCCATCTCTGCAAGGGAGGGGAAAAACAGAGGGGGCTGGTTGCATAAAAGCTACCGGCAGGGGGGGGGCGCAATGATTTCTCCCCCCATCCCCTCACCACATGGAGTCCCTCCACCCCGGCGGGGGGGTGCAAAGATTGCTCCCCTCATCCCCTTACCTCCATTGCCGCAAGGGAGGGGACAAATGGAGGGGGCCGGTTGCATTGAAGCAACTGGTGGGGGGCGCAATGATTGCTCCCCCCATCCCCTCACCTCAATTGCCGCAAGGGAGGGGACAAGCAGAGGGAGACGGTTGCATTGAAGCAAGCGGCGTGGGGGGCGCAACAATCGCTCCCTCCATCTCTGTAAGGGAGGGGACAAGCAGAGGGTGACTTTTGCATTGAAGCAACCGGCATGGGGGGCGCGAAAATTTCTCCCTCCATCTCTGCGAGTGAAGGGACAAGCAGAGGGAGACAGTTGCATTGAAGCGACCGGCGCAGGGGGCGCAAAAATTTCTCCCTCCATCTCTGCAAGGGAGGGGACAAACAGAGGGGGCCGGTTGTATCAAAGTGACTGGCGGGGGGGCGCAATGATTGCTCCCGCCATCCCCTCACCTCAATTGCTGCAAGGGAGGGAACAAGCCAAGGGGGTTGGTTGCATCAAAGCAACCGGCAAGGGGGTGCAATGATCACTCCCCTCATCCCCTCATTTTGATTGCCGCAAGTGAGGGGGCTGGTCGCGTCAAAGAAACTGGAAGTGGGGGGGACCTGACCACCCTCCAACACACAGGGGCCGTCTCCCCCCCCCCCCCCCCCCCATTACTGAGGGGGAGGAAGGACGGGCAAGGTGCTTTGCACCAAAATGCTTGTGTTTGGATACATGCCTCCAAACACAAGCATTGTGGTGCAACAGGGTTTTTCTTTTGGCTTAATTCCACTGGGGAAAAATGAAAAATAAAACAATAAAATAAAAAACAAAAAAAAAATTATAAAATAAATGGATAAATAAAAACAAAATAAATAAATGAAAATAACACAAATATTAGTATAAGTATAAATATAAATATAAATATAAATATAAATATAAATATAAATATAAATATAAATATAAATATAAATATAAATATAAATATAAATATAAATATAAATATAAATATAAATATAAATATAAATATAAATATAAATATAAATATAAATATAAATATAAATATAAATATAAATATAAATATAAATATAAATATAAATATAAATATAAATATAAATATAAATATAAATATAAATATAAATATAAATATAAATATAAATATAAATATAAATATAAATATAAATATAAATATAAATATAAATATAAATATAAATATAAATATAAATATAAATATAAATATAAATATAAATATAAATATAAATATAAATATAAATATAAATATAAATATAAATATAAATATAAATATAAATATAAATATAAATATAAATATAAATATAAATATAAATATAAATATAAATATAAATATAAATATAAATATAAATATAAATATAAATATAAATATAAATATAAATATAAATATAAATATAAATATAAATATAAATATAAATATAAATATAAAATAAATATAAATAAAAAATAAATATAAATATAAAATAAAATAAAATAAAAATAAAAATAAAAATAAATAAAAACAAAAGAAATCAATTTAAAAAATAAAATAAATCAATTCAAAAGAAAAAGAAAAAAGAAAATGAAATTAATATTATTATTTTTATGTTATTTTTGTTACTTTTGCAGCTTTCTCTGAAATAGTAGCAAGCTGAAAAGTACACTATAAGCTTGGTTATGAAGCAAACAAATAAAAATTAAGTCTTTGTGGGATTCAGAGGTTATCCCTTCCAGTGTGTACTCAGATATTAGGTGGGTGATGGTCATGGAGTACCACATTCTCATCACCTAGCCTTTTCACTCCTTACTTTTTGCTGGAGAAGGCTTTTGAGAAGGTTTATAGTCTGGTTGTTTCCTGAAAATTCTTGATTTGTGAGCACCTCCAGGGTAGTTACACAATCCCTCTTTTTCTCTTCCATCTTTTTCCTGAGCCTTGAGGTGTCCATCCTCCGCTGTATTGGAGTTTGGAAAGTAAGTGGAGTCACTTGGGGCAGCCTGATCCTTCCCCTTACCTCTATGACTGAATTTTGAAGACTTGGGAAGAGTTGAGGAACTGGGACCAGGTCTTGGAGCCTGAAGAAACTGAAGAATTTTTCCCTCAAACTTTTGTGGTAATGAGTATCATATTTTAAAACTATATCCATTAAATCTTGAACCGTATCTTGTGTTCCATCATATCCTGCTAACTGATCCAGAAGCCTGGATGGTAATCTCTGTCTAAGATGGAGGAAAAAGGCTTTCTCACCCCAACCAGAGACCTTGGTCATGAGGGTTCTAAACTCAGTGATGTATTTAGTTACATAGCTGGTTTCCTTCATTTTAAGAAGGTTCAATTCTTATTCAGCGCGCAGGCTTTCAAGACAATCCCCAAAAAGAGTATGGAGCTTTTGAGTGAATAAGAACCAAGAATTGAGTAAGAAATCTGGCTCATGATTACCAATGTGAGAAAGGTAAGTTTGGATCCATTGACTAGCATTCCCTGAGAAGTAAAGAGACTGTAAAAAAAACTTTTTTCAAATCATTAGCAAATACCCTCTCATCATTTGCAAAGATGAGTTCAAAAGCTTGGAGAAAGGGCATAAGCTTGGTTGGGTTAGTTCCATCAAGCTTTTCTGGAGCATTAATTGAAGGGGATTTGAAATTAGAAGAAGGTGAGTTATCAGCAGGTTTGGAAAGTTGGGTCATTGCAGTGTTAATTTGATGAAGAATGGCCAGCAGAGCAGAGTCAGTAGTAGAACCCTGAGATGGATAAGATTTATTAGCAGCTTGGGAGGTTTTTGGGACTGCAGTAGAATTAGAGGTTGGACTTAGATTACCCTTTGGGGAAGTTGAATTCAAACCAATTAAGATTCTGAAATCAAATCCTGATTACTCATCCTCATCATTGTGTCCTGCAATGTGAACCAAGCTTGCATCATAGGCTTGGGATTCAAGGCCATGATAGCCAGGTATTGGAAATTGACCTGTTACTCTGTGTAAACTGGCTTGGTCAGAAGGGATTGGATAAATGGAAAATTTTGAAACAGGATCCAATGAGCCAGTCTCCATGGTAGTAGAGGTGATAGCCACTGGTGCTATGAATTTGGAGAAGGTTCTTCCAGTTCCACAAGCTCTGGGAGTAAAAGGGTCAGTTGGTTCAGTGGCCCCTCTGCCTCTGGAGCTGCGGGTAACAGCAGGGCTAGATAGATGAGAGATTAGAGCACGTTTTGGAGGCATTGTATTGCTTGAAAAGAAGGTTGTTACCCAAAATTTTTATTCACTGGAAAGAGAGTAATTTTTTAAGAATTTATTGTGCCCAAATAATAATCAAAGAAATTACCAAAAATTGGACATTGAATTTGGAATTGAAGTGTCCAAGCGCCAAAGTGGAGCATCAAAGGTGGTTTCAAAGTATTGAAGCATCAAGGCAAGACGTCAAAGTTTCAAAGCAAAATTTCAAAGCATCAAGGCAAGGCATTAAAGAATGGGTTTATGAAAAGAAGGAAGGATAAATGAAATGGCCACAAATTTGATATCCAAGTCAAGTCAAGAATAGGGGTAGTATGCTTAAGGAAGAGAAAAAAAAGTTACTACAATTCAATAGCAAAATTTGGTGCAATTTAATAAGGTAAGGATTGCTTGTTGGTGAAGGTGTTTTTTTTGGGGAAGGAATCAGTTTAATGTCACCAGGGCTGCTGGCATGCATGCAGGGCTTGGCATAAGGGGTACTCCAACTCACAGTAGGCTTGGGGGCAAGGTTACTGGAGGGGGCTAACAGGAGTGGAGTAAGATTAATAGGTAAAGGGGATGAATGGCACTTGCTTGGATGAGTTCCTAGTAAGAAGTAGTAAACTGATTTCTTGGGTGAAAATCAGGAAAGAGGAAAAGAAGGGATGCTTAAATAGACAGGAGGCTGGAACCAAAACAGAGGCATACGTGATTGGGGCTCAGATTACATATGTGATGACAAGGGAGCAGTCAAGGTAACAGAGAGGGCTGATCACGTATGCTACTAAATTGGGATAGGCTGCTTACTATATTGAGGCTAGGCTACAGTTCTGGCTGTCTATGTTGGGAATGTACAGTTAGAGGATGTACAGTTTACATGGAGGTCATGAAACTATGTAATAAGTAGAGAGAGTATGTAATACAATCTGCAACAGGATGTAAACAAGGATCCCCAAAGGATAAACCATAATGAAGTATGTGATAGACAGAGTGAAGAAGGTTAGGGAATATTCAGAACCTGATAGATTAAGTATATGCAAGCCTAAGGAGTCTATATGTATAATGCATGAGGTTAGACTATATTTAGATATGTAAGGCATGAAGATCTTGAGGATATTAGTTAAAGGAGACATACTAGTAAAGTCTCCAGAGCCCTGAGGTTGAAGTTCCTGAGGTAAGTGGCTAGAACTGAGGTTTGACTGAGGTAGGTGTCAGTATGAAAACCACAAGAAAAGTTGAGAAATCATCAAAATGAACTTTTTAACAGGATTACCCCCTGGAAGAGCTTATTCCTACAACTCATTCCTGGTTATAATAGATAGGTTCTTGAAGAAAGCTAATTTCCCAACTAACCAGAATAAAGAAACAGCTATGCAAGGAGCATTGCTCTTATGGAACAGGCTCATTCCAGATGTAGGATTCCCCAAAATTATTTTCAGTGATAAGGACTCCAAGTTCACTTCTGAGTTCTGGAGGAATCTCCATGATATTATAGAAACTACCTTAGCTTTCTCCACAGCTTATCACCCCCAGAAAGATTGATTAGCTGAAAGGAGGATCAAAACTCTAGAATATATGCTCAGAAGATTCTGTTTCTGTGGTCTAGAATACAAGAATACTGATGGATACTGAAAAAATTGGGTTAGCCTTTTAACAGCCTTATAAATGGCTTATAACAGTAGCAAGCATTCTACTACTAAGGAAGCACCTTATATACTTGAAAGAGGATGTATTCCTAAGTTATCCAAGTATAACCTCACCAGGCATTTGACTAATATTCACCCAACATCACTTGATGCAAAAAACATAATAGATGTAGCTAATAAGAATGCTGCTAAATGTGTTCAGGATGCTGTTGAATAAAACCAAAAGAGATGGGATAGAACTCACAAGGAACCTGATTTCAAGATTTGTGATCAACTCTTATTTTCTACCACCAAGTTAAAGAACTTAGTTTTCACACCTAAAATTCAGTCAAAACAGAGGTTTTTGATTATTTTAAGAGTTATGCGTGGAAATGTGTTTTGCCACAATTCCTGCATGCAGCCCTGCATCCCTACAAAGTCTCTGTGCATCTGTCTTACCCTGTACCCATCATGTTCCTGCGTGAAGAATTCCTGCACGCAGAAGATCCTGCAATGCATGCAGCTGATGCTTCCACTCATGCAGCTGATCCTACCCCATGTGCATATGTATTGACTTATCCACTCACCAGGATCCATTGTGGCCAACCTGACAGAAGGTCCCTCCACTAACACATAAAACCTAGCAGGAGCCACCATGTGTATTTAAAATTGTGAAATATGAATGAAAACTTTTCTAAAAACCTTAAAACTTAAATAAAATTATTAGATAACAAATTTTAAATTATTTAAAATTAATAATCAAATATTGTGCATCACCACAACAAAGACTGATCCCAATCTTCAAAGATCACAAAAGAACTCAAGTAGTGGTTGTAAAAAGTATTAAAAATTATCAACATGATCAGAATTTAATGGAAAATCAATAAATATCCACATCTGGTCACTTTAGTTAAATATTAACAGTACAGATCAAGAATACGTTCAGAATGATCAAAATGATGAATTAACACATTAATAGATGCTGCAGCTAAAAACAAGCAGAATTCCTGCAGATCCGGGATCAGATGAGTGACAGAACCTTGAGGATGTGAAAATCTTTCCCTGGATGGCTTACTAGCCTTAGCCCTTGAGCCTTACCATCTCTACACGCCTTGAGGAGGCTCTTTTTTCACCTCAAAAAGGTATTTATACAGAACTTCTTTGGCCTATTTTTCCCCAGTTCAACAGGAATTTATTTATTATCAATCAGAAACAGTTTCATTTTTGATCAATTTCTTCCAAAGATATAAGCAAGTGATTTATGACCTTAGTCTGAAGTATTATTGTTGTTTCCAAGAACCCATTACCCTGATTCATTAAAGTTTATTCAAGGAATCAAACCCACCTGCTCTGAAACCCTTTATCTTAAACTGTACATGATTTCTGTGAATTAATGAGAAAAGTGAGATTTCTCCTTCCTGCCTTGGCCTGAGTGCTTTTTTCCTGGCCATACTAGCCGGATAAGTCCTTGAAAGGCACCCACCATTATTCCAAGGTTCTTTCACTGCCCAAGGGGGCCCCTTGAAGGGAGGTTGCTTGTCTGTAAAGATCCCCAGTAGTATAATACTATGGCCTCTCTTTTATAACATATTGAAAGCCCTTCTACCAAGCCATTTAAAACCTGCACTAGCTCTTAACATATTTTATTTAAGCTTTTTACATGTTTATTTTGTGGAAAATTATTATTCCAATACTTTATCCCTCTCTGTAGCTAAAGGACTGCAAGGTTCCTGGTATCAGAGAGCTTACAAACTGGCTTACTCAACACCTTTGGCACCAAAGTCATCTTCACATCCCCTTACACCCCTGAGCAAAACAGCAAAGCAGAGCAATTCAACTGGACCCTTTGGGATATGGCTTAGACCATCCTTACATACTCCTGCCTCTCCAAAAGGTTCTGGCCTCTTGCGCACTGCCACTCTTGCTTTCCTCTACAAAAAAACATTCTCCCCTATTCCCCTACATGCATTTGGCCCCATTGAGTTTGCTCACATCCCAAAAGACAAATGGAAGAAACTAGAAAATCATGTGGAAAAGATGGTTTTCCTGGGATACCAGGACAACTGCTGTGGCGATGTCTTTAGGGACAATACCACTCAATCCATTTTCTATAAAAATGAAGCTGACTTACCCAACTCTGCGCCAAACCATTCATTACCACCCCCGTTGATCACAACATGATTGACCCGTCCCCACGCTCCATCACTCATTGCCTTTGCAAATTCCCCTCCAATGATGTATGCACCCTGCAAGACTCCCAAATTGACCTCATCCCCACCTTCAAGGATGCCAAACTACCCCAATCAAATGACCACGCACTCTCCCCTGCAATGCGGCCAACCTTGAAACTGCTGTATAGAATCCTGCCGGATTGGGTTCTGTTTAGAAAATTTCTTGCTGGCAGTCAATTGAGGGGGAATTTAGTAATACAACTATTGATATGATAGAGGAATACTAAGGGTGCTTTTTAATTGTCTGCCCCTCTGAGTAATATAGTAAGTCTCACAAAAATAAAAGAAAAGAGATTGGCGGCTAATTTGCAGATAGAGTTGCTACTATAGTAGTCTCTATCAGAACTAGGATAAATATTCTCAAGCTTTATAAGGAAGAAGTGGTGTAACAGATGGGTGAAATGGAGGATAGAAGCTGAGTAAGGGAAGAATCTTTTATCTAGTCTTATCCTCTATGTATTTTATCTTGTTTTATTGCTCAATGATTGATAATCCTCTGATTATAGAGGTGATGATTGAATAAGGTAGGAATGGTTGAGCCTACACTTGATAAATGATGATGGATGATGATGGATGATGATGGTGGATGATGATGTTCAAGGTGGTGGATGATTTTGTTCAAGCTGGTGATGATGATGGATGATGATTTTGAGGGTTGATGATGATGAATGGATGGTGACGGTGAGGTTCAAGTTATGTTCTATTGTTTGATGATGGTGGTTGATGGTGATGATCCTTGTCAAGGTGGATGGTAATGGAGGATGATGATGGTGGTGGATGGTGATGAAGATGGTCAAGGTGTATGGTATTGGATGATGATGGTTGTGGTGGATGGTGGTCAAGGTATGTGGTAATGGATGATGATGATGATGGTGGATGGTGTTCAAGGTATGGGGTAATAGTTGATGATGGTGGTCAATGTATGTGGTAATGGTTGATGGTGGTGATGGATGGTTGCCAAGGTATGTGGTAATGGTTTATGATGGTGGTGATGGATGATGATGGTTAATTCAAGGGTTGTTAATAAATTTAAGGGTTCATTATTGTTTGTATTTTTTTTCATCCTTTATAAGGGTTTAATATCTTTTATGAGGGTTTAATTTCCTTTATAAGGGGTGACCACCCCAGGCTGGGGGCCTGGGGGGATGGGGGAAAAAAGTTTGAAGAGAGGCCCTCTATTCATAGAAATCAGGGGTTTGCCACCTGTCACAAAATCTGTGATGGGTGGTGAAAGGTGTTGCTGGCTGACTTGTGGTTCTAGGTTTGTGGAGTGGTTGACTTGTGGGTGTCACAGTTGAGCTGCTGTGCTGGAACATTCCATAGGTTTCCACCCTGGCTGACTTGTGGTTAAGGCTGTGCTGGATTATTACATAATCTCTTCTGATATGTCCATGTATCTTTCACAGGTCTGTGACACCTGATTGGGATATGGTAGGCCAGGGTTAATTTGAGGTGCATCTTCCAATCCATGAGAGATAGAAGGATACTTTGGCTGTTTGACTATAGGTTCTTTTTGGTGTAGAATCCATTTCTGCGGTTATTTTTAGGATTTGGATTCAATTTATACTAGAATATTGATTCTGATGGCTACAGGTAAGGTTTTGTCTACCACACTGCTACTGTGGAAGGAAATCAATCAGCTATTCAAAATGGGTGTGTGGGTTGCTGTCAACTGTACCCCAAATATGGAAGTCATAGGTGGCAAGTACGTATTTGCATTAAAATGAAGCCCCAATGGATCAATTGACATTGCAAAGGCACGTTTTGTTGCCACAGTTTTCTGCCAAAAGATTTGGGTTAACTGCTAAAAAAGCTTTGCGCCAACGGCCTTTCTCTCATTCCTCTTTCTTATGCTTGCCATGGCCACAAGTAAAAACTGGCTTGTTCACAGTTTCAACATTTCTGCCGCATACCTCCATTCCCCAATCCACAAGAACATATACGTCAAGCCTCCCGTCCATGTCTTCCCCAAGCTGAAAGGTAAGGCCATGCTGTTGAAGAAGTCCCTGTACGGCATGCTGCTGGTGGCTATTCTTCAAGAACGTCCTTGACAAAGCCGGTTTCACCGCTGACTCCATCAAACAAACCGTGTATATCTATTGCAAAGGACCCTCAATCATTGGCATCTGGCTTCACGTAGACAACGGCCTTGTGTTAGGAAATGACCCATCATCTCTGTAACACCTTCAAGCAAGTCTTGAACGCTGAATCAAACTCAAATGGCAGGATGGTTTTAATTGTACAGTTGGCATCAACTTACACCGTACCCAAAACACACTCCAGCTCATCAACCAGATAGTCTCAAAATGGCAAAAAGCCTCCAGCACTCCCATTGTCTCCTCCACCACTGTCCTTCCTGCCGCCCCCCTCACCACAACAACCAACCTCAAGGCAATTAATGCCAAATCTTTCCAATCCTAAATTCGATCCCTCAATTACATTGGGCTTGGAAGCTTCCCCAACATTTCCTTTTCAGTCAACTACCTTTCCCATTATAGCAGAAACCCGCTGAATAAGCATTGGCTTGCGTTGCGCTACATCTGCACTTCCCAAACCCGCCGTCTAACCTTCAACCCTGACATCAGCGGCCTGCACCTATGGGTTGATGCCAACTGGGGGGGTGAATTCCATTGTTCCACCTCTGGCTTCCTGATCCTCCTCAACAAATTTCCAATCTTGTGGGGTTTGAAACGCCAAAAAAAGGTTGCAACATCAACCTGCAACGCTGAATTTTTAGCGCTGGGGATGACCATGTAACTCTTTGTTTCCCTGCATTCTTTGTCCTGTGATTTTGATCCCTCTGTTTCCTCTCATGTTTTCTGTGATAACCGCGCCGCCGTGTTAGTAGACGCCGAAAATAGTTCTTGTTCCCATATGAGACACATTTCCCGGATTTTTTTCTTTGTGAACAACCTCATCCGCAACCTCAAACTCAACCTCACCTGGACTGCGACCAACGGCCAACTCGCCGACATACTAACCAAACGGCTTGGCCCGAACAAACAGACATGTTTTTGCAAAAAGTTTCTGCCCAATACAAGATGCTAAGTTTGTGTGTGTGGGGGGGGGGGTGTTATCTATTACAAACTATAGCCTATGCACTTATATCACCTATACTTATATAAATACTTATATACATATGCATATCACATAAAATATAACACAAACGTGACAGTTGTACATACTACTTATACCCGCGCGGACAGATGAAATGAAACTCCGTGAATTTAGGGACTCTCTAACATCCAAAACTTGCCTTTCCTTTCTGACTTCTGCAACTCCTGCGGGCCTGAATCATCACAGTAATTTGGAGTTGGATGGACGGAAAAAAGGTGGTACCATTGTAGTAAAGTGTAATGCAGTCATTTGGTGTTTTTCAATGGGTATGTAAGGATGTGTCACGTACAACGTGTCCGGCCAGGGATCTTTCCAAATTTTGCCGATTGAGGAGCTATCTGTTCAATGTAGCAATCTGACCATCCACCGCATTAGCTTCCGGGCTAGCCTTTAGGCCAATCCCAAATCCAAATCTTGGTTTAATTACTCTCAGAACTTTAGCTCACCTGACCATCCACCATGTTAGCTTCTGGCCTAACCTTTAGGCCAATCCCAAATCCAAATCTTGGTAAGGAGAGAGAAGGGTTTGCGGGCGGGCGGATGGTCCGGCACTAGACTATCTACAAGCTATGTGACATGTGGGAAATCTGTGAAAGTTTGTGAGTTGGGTCTTGTGACATAATTGTGTTCTACCGTCACTTGTAACATCCCCTTCCACAATTATGTCAGCTCACTATCCCAATCCCCGCGGCGCCAGTTGCATGCTTGTTTGGGCCCAAAGCTTTGGTCATGATGTCGGCCAGTTGCGACGCCAAGCTTGTCCATGTTATGGCGATGTTCTTGCGTTGCACAATGTCATTGACAAAGTAGAATGCCCTGCTGAGGTAACGAGTTTGCTTACGCGAGGCATTGTTAGTGGCAACCAAGATAGCCGCCTTGTTGTCGCAGTAGATAACCAAAGGCAGCCCAAAGCATATATCAGTTAAGGTTAGCCGTAGATGGGCAAGGACCTGGGACGCCTCCGATAAGGCCACGTACTCAGCCGCGCATGTTGATAGAGCGACTACTGTTTGGCGCTTGGCCCCATAAGCAACTGTGTTTCCTTTATATTGGATGACATAGCCGCTGGTGGAACGTTCATGCTTGCCTCCAAAATTAGCGTCAACCCACATGGTTAAGTATTTGGGTCTGCCGCGTAGATAACGGAGGGATTTGTCCGTGGTCCCCTGCAGGTAGCCAATGAGTTGATTGAGCTCCTTCCAGTGTTCCTCGCCAGGGAAAGAGCTAAACCTAGCGAGTAGGTTGACGGCATAGGTTATATCTGGTCTGGTCCCGCACAATAGGTACATCAAGGATCCCAGGATTGATTTGTATTCCATTACCGCCACAGCCTCGCCCATAGTTGCCTCTACCGTCCCGCCGGCCAGTGGTGATCGCCTCTGGAGGACACACCTTGGGTAGTCCGCCACAATCTCCTCCGCAAACAGCTTCTGGTCCAGGGTCATCTCTTCGTCCTTCTGAGTTATCCTAATGCCAACAATCTTGTTTAGCGCCCCCGACCACTTGATTCTCAGCTCCCGTTTGACCCCTTCCCAAAAGCGTAGCATCATCCGCTCCAAGGAAGCCATCAAAAACCCATCATCCACGTGCATCCACACCACTACAAAATCGTCCTTGTCCTTGCAGATGTATAGTGAATCTTCAAGCTCACTCGCCTCCAGGCCGACTCACCCCACGACCGCTTTGAAATGTTTCCACCAACACCTTGCCGCCTGCCGGGTTCCGTACATTGACTTTTTTAGCTTCATAACAAATCCTTTCCATTCCGGGCGCAGCAGGATTGGCGGTTGGACATAGACTTCTTTGTCAATGGGCCCGTAAAGGTAGGCGGCACTCACGTCAAAGCTCGCCACTGGATAGGAACCGCTATGGGCTACCGCAAGCAGGAGTCGTAAGCTGTTGAGGGACGCGGTCGGTGCTTAAGTTTCATAAACATCCACCCCCAGTATCTGGCTAAATCCCTTTGCAACATATTGAGATTTACGCTGAACAAGATTCCCTTCTGCATCCCGCTTGTGCGCCAGGACAAACTTGGCGCCTAGGATCTTCATCCCCTTATGTGGTCAGACAGGCTCCCAAACATCCATATCATCAAATTGCTGGATTTCCGCCTCGCCCGATACTTGCCACTCCTTTGCCCATTCACCTTTCAAGGCCTCCGGCATCGACCGTGGGATGGCCCGCTCGATTGACCGCGGTAAGGCGTCCATGGCAGCCTGCTTGGCCGCAGCGATGCCGTTGGTATCTTCTTCTCCCAGCCGGAGCTGGCTGATGATATCCCCTCCGCCATCCGCCACTGCTTTCACCGGCAACGCCTGGAAGAAAGGGAAAATGGCAGATGTAGAGTGGATCACCCATTGCTGACCTTCCGACCAAAAGATCCAGCCGGCACCCCCCGGCGGGAAGCCCAGTAGCCGGCAGTGTTCTCCCCGTTCCTCCAACTTCCCCCTACATTCCGCTGGGACGTGGACAATGGCCTTCGCCCCAAAGGGGTATAAGATGGCCGCATTGGGATTATTGCCAGATAGGAGCTCAATCGGAGATTTTTTTGCCCTTCTGGGAGTTGGGGAGGCGATTGATGATGTACGCTGCCGCTTGGTATGCAAAAGACCAAAATTTTGGACCCATACCGCTCTTGTTTAGCATAGTACGGGCCATGTTTCCCAGTGTCCTGTTCACTCTCTCTGCCTCGCCATTCTGCTTGGGATGATACGGTGGGATTGGGGCCATCTGGATCCCCATTGGCTCCATCTTCCTCTTGAGCGGGCCGGTGTATTCCGCCGCATTATTGCTGCGGATGAACTTGGGTTATTGACCCAAGGTCACCTTCAGGTTTTCTAGCCAGCCCAGAATCTTCCCCGGGACCTCCAATCGCGAATTTAATATCGCCACAAAAGTGTAAGTCAATGCGTGATCATGGAAGGTCAGGAGAAATCCGGCTCCTATAAGATCTTCCTTGAATGGACCAGCAACATTGGTGACAAATAGGTCCAAGGGGTCATCCCTCATCACTCCGGATATGGCGCCCGGGGTTCTTCTATCCAAACTCTTGGAGATGGCGCAGCGCTCACAGAAGAAAGTTTGCCATGGGCCGCATACCTCCTCTGGGTAGTGCTTCCTCAGAAAGGTCCTCACAACTGCCTCAGAAGAGTGTCCAAGGCAAAAATGCCATTTTTATGGGTCAAAAGAAGGTTTGGAGCTGATCTTCATTGCAGCGGCAGTTCTATTACAGGTGGGTATGACCCAGCAGAAGTTTTGGAAAGATGTCTTGTAGGAGTTCCCCAATGGGTCCTTCAGCGTAGCCTCCAGGCCCCGGTAAGTCAGTTCCCATCCAACCGCTAGCAGCCTCCCGGTGGAGATGATGATTCCCCCAACTGATGGACATAAAAACACCCCTTCAATAGTCATTCGCCCCGTCTTGGTCAGAATCACAAGGCTGCCGGTCGCGGTGGCGTCAACATATTGGTTGTTAGCCGCCAGGAAGAATTGTTTAGGGGTCTTGAGATCAGAGGTAGGATGAAAATATCTGGAGCGGCCACTCACGTGCGCTCTGGCCCCCGATTCCAGTAAGATTTCCCCGCCGTCCACCTCCGGCATATCCACCACTCGCAGCCAATGCTTGTGCCGGCAGGGATGGTTTGGTTGCGGAGGCGGTAGGTACCATGAGTGGCTGTTGGTGTGATCCTCTGGTGGGGTTGGGATCCTTCCCATTTGTACGTCTGTCCAGAAGGCGCCACAATCGGCGTACCAGTGGCCTTCTTTGCCACAGTACCGGAACTTGCAGCTGTACGTGTCCAGCAGGGCATCGGACTTGCGTTTTCCAGCGTAATACGCCACCCGGTCAATCGAGAGGTGAGGTTTGACCGCAGGCTTCTCATTGGAATTCCCTGGGGCCGGTGCTCTCCGCTGCGGAGGTACGTAGCGTCCCCGGACAGCGTTGATCCTGTCCAATTCCATCAAATCAACCCCGACCGCCAGCTTTGGTCGCAACTTGCCGATGGCTCCTTGTAGCACGTTTGCGGCGGCGTCTTTGCATCGTTTAGTTGCTGCAAGACAGAATACTCGTAAGTCTTCCCGTCAATGCCCTGCGGGGCCACCGCGACCGACTGAAAGAGCAAGCCAACGAGTTCATTGCGCAATATTTCTAACTTATTCAAGTTGGCCATAACGGTGTGAAAGCTTGTTATCCAGGCCATATCTGAAAACTTGATAACTGGATTTCAAAATAAGACCAACGGAGTCTTGAAAGAATAATGAATGAAAATGGATGAGATTTGAGGAACAGCATAAAAATTGACATGGATAATGAGATGAGATTGTTTAGCATACCGTGGAGAATCAAAGGAGAACTGATTGATGATTGGAGACAAGGAATTGGCGAAAGGAATCAATGATAACAGATGGATTGAAAGACAGGAGATATAAAGCTGGAAAAGATGTTAGGACTTCTCAACGGTAAATGATGAATTGATGAATTTATGATGAGCCTCACAGCTGAACAGGAGATTGGAGTTGAGATGCCGGAGATTGTTTAGATGTATAACCGGTAACCAGTGTTGAGGATTGAGGGATTGAGGTTGAAGAAGAGAGTGAGACAAAGGAGATGTGGAGAGAGAATGAGACAAAGGAGATGTGGAGAGATGAAGAAGTAATGTGGGTTGGATTCAGACAATCAGAGTCTGTTGAGAACATGAATAAGACAGGTAAGGAGAAAGGAGAGAGAGACGGATTGGTTGAGTTTAGAGTGTCGACACCGGGGCGTGCCAATTTATTTTTTAAAGTCCGGCTGTAAACTCAACACACCGCCGTGTTTAGTTGTGAGGCGTGAGAATAGTAGAGGTTAAGTTCAGTACGGAGGCTTTATTGGCTGGTTTGGTTAAAGGGTCAGCAAGCATTTGGTGAGATGGAATCTGATTTGTGATTAACTTCCTGGCAGCTTGTTGCTCTTGGAGCCACTTTATTTGAGTATCCACGTGCTTGAGGGTGCTGTGGTGCAATCAAAAGTTAATCAGATCATTGACAGCCTTGTTGTCAACGTTGAAACAATGAGAGAGTGAGAGATGAGGATTTAATTCGTAGAGAAGATTATCAAGCCAAAGTTTTTCCTGGGCAACGGATACCAAAGACTTAAGTTCACCTTTGGTCGAGGAGAGGGAGACAGAGGGCTGAAGTTTGCTATTCCACAACACTGGACAGCCATACAGAAGTATGACATAGCCAGTGTGACTTCGTCGAGTTTCTGCGTCATTGCCGCCGTCAGAATTGCTGAAGCACTCAATATCATATTTAAAGTTGGTGGATTTTAATCAAAGAACTAGATCTTTGGTGTGGTTAATATAGCGCCAGGCGTGTTTAGCTTCCAACCAGTGTTGGATGCCAGGTTTGGTGTTGAATTGGGACAAAGAAGATACTGCATGTGATAGATTGGGGCGAGTTCTGCTGGCTATAAAGTTGAGAAAACCAGACAAAGAACGGAAGTTTATATTAAGTTTAAGGAATTTGCTGTGTTCCTCATCAGATGCCGGAGATAAATGAACATTGGGTGTCATCGGGGTGTTAATTGGTCTGGACTCGAGTAATCCTAGTTCATTCAGCGCATATTCAATGTGTTTCAGTTGCCATAGGGCAGGACCGTGGATAGTTTTGACAAGTTGATTACCAAGGATTGTTTCAAGAGGGCCTTCATGAGAGATGGAAAATTTGGATTTTAGGCAAGAACAAAACTCAGACGACTTTCCAATGACAATCAGGTCATCCACATAGACAAATACAAAAATTGAGTGATCGTGATTTATATAAAGACAAGGATCTGCACTCGAGACAAAGAAACCCTTGGATATTATCCAGGATCAAAGCGTATCATACCAACTCTTTGGCGCCTGTTTTAACCCGTAGAGAGCCTTTTTGAGTTTGAAGTAAGGAAAAGGGGAGTTATAACCATTGGGTCGTTTAATGAATACATCTTTGTCAAGGGGAGCATGTAAGAACGCGGACTTGATGTCCATCTGAACAATTTCAAGAGAGTGGTGAAATGAGTAGATGAGAAGAGTGCAAAGAGTAACAATTGAACCGGTAGGAGCGTAAGTTTCTCCATAGTTGCAGAACTCCAGCTGTTTGAATCCCTGCACGCAAAGTCGGGATTTGAACAGGGAGCCCGATCCATCCGGTTGTTCTTTAATTCGATAGACCCATACGGTGGTTAGCCCTTGCTTCCCGTCGGGGAGAGTGTGACACCCTTCCCAAACTTCCAGCAAATCAATACAATCTAGTTCAACCTTCATGGATTCCAACCATCTGGTTCGGTCAGAGCTCTTCTCAACTTCCTTATAGGATTTGGGGATTGAGCGCATTAGGAAGCCGTATCTCTGGGGGCGTTGGACGCAGGATTGATTGCAAAGGTTGTAGGGTTTGTGAGGAGTGAGTGAATTTAATACTTGTTTGTTTTCAGAGGTGTTGGAGTCAGAGTTAGATGATGAAGCATTTTTGGATGACTGAGGCAAGGACGGCGAAGATGGGGAATCAGGAGAGTTCGATGAGGATGTAGAAGAGGGCGGTCAAGATAAGTTCAAGTCGGAAGTTTGTGGAGGTTTTTAGATGGGGGAGATGAGAATATCAGTGAGGGTTTCACTTTCAAGAAGAGAATCAAACGGGGAATCTGAAGAGGAAGGAGAAGCATTGCTGAATTTAAAATTCTCAAAGATCTTAACATGTTTGCTACAAACAATGGATGCGGTCTCAGGGCAAAAAACCTTATAGGAATTTATATCAGTGTTGAATCCCACCAGAATGCCTTCAACACCCTTTTCGCCAAGCTTGGAGGGACTTGGGTGATTATCCAGTACAACAGTCTTGGAACCTAGGGTTCGGAATAACTTCAATTTAGGACATTGATTATTCCACAGTTTGAAGGGAGAAATTTTAAGCTTTATGGAAGGGATAGAATTTAGGATTTCACATGTGCTAACCATGATCTCATCCCACAGGGTCTGTGGGATTCACATGTCAATCATGGAGGTTCTAGTTGCCTTGACCAACTTTCTATTCCCTTGCTCGGCAATTGGGTTATGCTGTGGGGTGTAGGGTTCTGAAGTGGTGTGTAGGATACTGTTGTCCTTTAGGAAGGAGGATAGCTGACTGTTGAAAAATTCACCGCCGTTGTTGGAGTGAAAAATCTTCAACATCCGGTTGAGGCGGTTAGAGTTTAGCTTTATAAAATTGATAATTTCAATGGCAACATCAGACTTGAGCTTGATGGGGATACAGGTCTTATATTTGGAATAGTTGTCCATTAGAAGGAGAAAGTAGTGATTTCCCGAGCGAGATATTGGATTGATTGGACCGCAGACGTCTGCGTGGATGAATTCAAAGGGGAGAGAGCTGGAGGGAACGTGATTCTTGAACAATGAGCAATGAATCTTCCCTTTTGCACAGGCGATACACAAGTCGTGGTCCCATTTGAGGTTAGGGAATGAGGTGGAGATTAGTTTAACTTGATCATGATGAACATGCCCGAAACGCTTATGGATTGTAGATAAGGTGAGGAAGACGTGGCAGTCTGAGGGATTTGATGCTGTCTCTTCTATTTATAACAGTTTATTGCAAATACGTCCTGACATGATCATCTCCTCTTGGAAAAAAAGTCCAAAGTTTTCGGAAATGAGGCGTGAAAGTACGCAACCTTTCTGGATCAGTTGCCTGAGAGATACCAGGTTCATGGCAAGTTCGGGAAAAAGCAGGGAGTTGGTTAGAGTGAGGGAGGCCGATTTGGTGTGGATCGTTGCATTTCCAGTTCCTTGAGACATTATGGAGGCACTTGGCTTTCCAGTATTAACCTCGGTGTTATTGTCCTTGAGCCAATCAAAGTAACTAGGGTCGTTGAACATATTGTTCAACGCACCAGAATCAAGCAACAGGGAACGGTAATCAATGTGGTGGAAGTTTGCCACGGAAAAGGTGTAGGCTAAGTTTGCGGAGGCCTTGGGATTGGAGTTGGATTGCAATGTGGAAGGATTTTGGGGAACTGAATTGTTATTAGGAATGATATGAGGATACAGCGCGAAGCATTTATTCTTCGGGTGAAAGGCTAGAGGGTTATGCCAGTTGGGTTTGCATCGCAAGGGTTCCTGATTGGTGAGTAAGGCAGAGGCGTGGGTGCCGGCAGCTATCTCGTTTTTGATTTGATTTAGGTGTTGAAGGACCATGTCTCCATTAATCTTAGTTTCTCCGAGTGAGTGGGTTATCGTAGTCTTCAAGTGTTTGAGCTAAGGAGGGAACTTATACAGTATTAGATAGGCCACAATGTCTTCGTCCATCTTTATTCCAATTTCCGAAATTTGAAGCAAGAAAGATCGCACATTGGTAATGAATTTTTCTACGTTTTTTGGGTCGAATGAGAGATTTAGGAAGTTAAAGAATATTTGGGATCGGTTAGCGGTTTGAGATGATGTGTAAAATTTGTTGATTGATCTCCATAGGGTGATGCCATCCAATGTGTCGTTTTCCTTGACGCAGTTAATGTAGGTTTGATTGTCAAGCGTTGCCAAAATATAACCAGAGATCTCAAGATTAATTTTGGAAGGAAAATCCTTGGCCTCACCTTCCTTCAGCCAATGAACTATTCCTTTGAGAGAAAAGATGGTGGTCAATTTTGATTGCCACAATGAAAAGTTCAATTTGTTGAGGTTAGGGATGGAGTCGGTTAGAGTTTTGAGAAGAGAGGAATTGACGTCCGTTGGTACAGTTGAATCCATATTGCTGGTAGCTTGAGGTAGTTTGTTTCTTCGCTTTGGCTTTTAACCGTGAAAACTTGATAACTGGATTTCAAAATAAGACCAACGGAGTCTTGAAAGAATAATGAATGACAATGGATGAGATTTGAGGAACAGCATAAAAATTGACATGGATAATGAGATGAGATTGTTTAGCATACCGTGGAGAATCAAAGGAGAACTGATTGATGATTGGAGACAAGGAATTGGCGAAAGGAATCAATGATAACAGATGGATTGAAAGACAGGAGATATAAAGCTGGAAAAGATGTTAGGACTTCTCAACGGTAAATGATGAATTGATGAATTTATGATGAGCCTCACAGCTGAACAGGAGATTGAAGTTGAGATGCCGGAGATTGTTTAGATGTATAACCGGTAACCAGTGTTGAGGATTGAGGGATTGAGGTTGAAGAAGAGAGTGAGACAAAGGAGATGTGGAGAGAGAATGAGACAAACGAGATGTGGAGAGATGAAGAAGTAATGTGGGTTGGATTCAGACAATCAGATTCCGTTGAGAACATGAATAAGACAGGTAAGGAGAAAGGAGAGAGAGATGGATTGGTTGAGTTTAGAGTGTCGACACCGGGGCGTGCCAATTTATTTTTTAAAGTACGGCTGTCAACTCAACAATATCCGCCTTGGGCAAAGTGAGTAAGCCAATCATCCTCTCGGCAATGGCCAATTTGTGCCTCCTGTCGGACCGCTTGCATGTCTCAACTAATGTGTTGTATATCAATCTTGCCAGTTTGCTGCGGCACGCTTTGATGATGGCATAAAGCTTGTCGTCGACCAAGTTGCAAAGTAAGTTAAAAATAGCTCTATTCTCTGTGCTTCTCAACGTGTCAAAGCTCGCTGGGTCCTCCAGGAAACTAGGGTTGCGGTTTAATGCTTGACGGAGGGTGCGGTCAATTGCCCCCTCCCACACATTGAAATTGGACCCATCTAACGCAAGGATTGGTATCTTGGTGTTGATATTCCAATGAAACAACATTGGGTCCTTTACAAATTTGATGGCCAACGGGTTGTTGCCTTGTTGACTGGGCATGGACATGTGGGGGGGAATTGGCGGGCCTGCCGTCTCTTGCGGAGTAGCCAGCCTTGACATGGCCGCTTCCATCCTTTGGAACTGTTGCGTGAGCGTGGATTGCAGGGATTCAAACCTTGATTCAAATTCCCCTTTTGATACAAAACCAGCGGAGGATGATGTTTGATCCGCCATTTTATGTTCCGCTCCCCCTTCACTTCCTGTCTCTGCCCCGGTGGTGGTGGTCTGATCTTTTTCTGCCTGGTTCTTGATCCAATCTTCTTTCCTTTTATGATACCTATTTTCCATGAGTGTTCGTGCTAGTTGGTTCACCGGCTTTTAACCTGTTCAATGTAGCAATCTGACCATCCACCGCGTTAGCTTCCGGCCTAACCTTTAGGCCAATCCCGAATCCAAATCTCGGTTTAATTACTCTCAGAACTTTAGCTCACCTGACCATCCACCGCGTTAGCTTCCGTCCTAACCTTTAGGCCAATCCCGAATCCAAATCTCGGTAAGGAGAGAGAAGGATTCGCGGGCGGGTGGATGGTCCGGCACTAGACTATCTACAAGCTATGTGACATGTGGGAAATCCGTGAAAGTTTGTGAGTTGGGTCTTGTGACATAATTGTGTTCTACCGTCACTTGTAACACTATCTATCATCCACTCTGATCGTCGTGGTTCTTTGACAACATACGGAAATCAAAGTTTATGAAATGAGATGAAGAAAAGAAATTTCCAATGGGTGGGCTTCCGTTACTCGTTATTTCCCATACATTTCTAACCACAATCATCCGCACACGTGGAGGAGATCTGACACGTTGTCTAAACCTATCTCAATCTAGAACAGTGTATTTAGGCTGTCTTCCTTGCTCCTTGGTCAAGTTTTCCTCATTGTGTTGTGTTCTCCTTTTCTCACCCCACTCTCGCCTCATCTCTCTAGCCCATCCCAGGTCTGTCTTCGGCTTGTTTCAATTTATAACTCTTAGAACGCAATCCTGAGAGATCGGTTGTATCTAAATCGAGGATTGCGTTCAACTTCGAGAACCCGGATCAGTTGGAAAACGCTCAAGAATTTCCGAAGGTCACACCTATCATGATTCTCGACGCTTTTCATATGAAATAAAAACAATTCAACTCAAAGAGATATAGCAAAAAAATGACAAAGTTCACAAAATGGTAAGTCTTCGGGCCGTTCAAGATCATGTCAGACTCAATAGTTATGGCCAAATTATTCGTCTAAAATCTAAAAGGGCAACGAGCCTGAAACAAACCACTCAGTCACAGAAAGAATGCAAATATTGAAGCTATGCTGAAATACGCTAGAAAAACAAAGTACCCGCTGGCTCGAGGATTACTTTTCAAGTTTCCGGCTTTCGAATTTTCCAAAGTCCAATGCCAGAGAAGGTGGCGGAAAGGTTGGTGTTTTGGCTGAGGCTGTGAAGGCAAACATATCCCTGAGAGCAGAGTAATCTTGATCACCCTTCGAGACATTCTTATCTAAGATACTCTCATCGGGGCATTTCGTGATTGAGTCATAGGGATATTTCAGTGGGAATTCACTGAGTTTTGGGGGTTGAAAGTTAGGAAATGCGGGCGATAGTTGACCCGCTTCGGCCATGTTAGCAGCCCAGCTCTCCTCCAAGCGTCGAATTTCTGCTGGATCTCCGGGTCCTGGTGCTCCAGGAGCTATTGTGGGGGTATGGACGATTTGGAAGACAGGAGTGATGGGATCCTGAGATTTTTCGGAGGGTGATAGCCCAGCCGATGTCTTTCCGGTGGAAAGTGGCGGAATGAAGATATTCAGGTTGGGATTCTTGTATGACTTTTTGCCGCCCAAGATCAGATTCGTCGGAATGGTCGATGCAACCAATTCAGGAGTGCGCTCTGGTGCCAAAGATTCTTCTTCCGACTTGAGCTTGACCTCGGAAATTTCTACTGTCGACGCTTCGTGGAAATAGAATGATAAAATTGGCTGGGCAGGGTTTTTTTCCTTCGGTGCAAGGTTGGGGCAGGAGTCTTCTTTGAGCGCGGAGCTTTGACTGGCTGAGTTTGGATTGGAGGCCAACGTGTTTTGCATTTTGGTGGTTCAACTTGGGCTTCTTGAACGAGTTGTCCGACGCGCACTGAAATAGAAAACTATATATTGTCAGTTTTGTAGGTCATAGGAAGAACTTAGAGCAGAAGTACCTTGGATTGGTTTGAAATCTGGAATGGCTACTAGGTCTTGGAGATATCCAAACCCAAGGAATCAGAAAACAATTGGAACAATAAAATCCGAATAGAATTTCTCTCAAGGTCGCTATTACTGTATATTGTGTCTGCTCCGCTTCAGTTGCTCAAATACAACCTTCTATTATATAGCCTTTCTGTCGGAGCCGCACAGGCTCCCTTCGGCGACAAGGTGAGCTTTCTCAATATATTTTGAAGAGGGCAAGAAGCGGGTCAAGTCTTTGCAGTCTGCTCCCCCCCATTCGCATAACAGAAGTGTATCGTTTCCTGGGGGTCTAGCCTTTGATTAGCCGGACGCTTCAAGCCATTAGCCTCAGTTCAGTCGAGGCTTTCAAGCAAGCCCTAGTTTCCGTAATGTTTGGCCGCAGCTCCTCGCTGGCTTGAGAATGCAACTGGGTGGTTTGTTTTGACTCGGACCAATTCATAACACGGCGGCATGAATTCTTGGAGTTAGGCCAGCCACGAGTTAACTACGCAAATCTACCCGTAGAGACGCGGTCAGAAGCTTCGAAACACGTAAAAAGTATAATTAGGTAGGTGACGAAGTAATTTGCTGGCTCCTCTAGAAACAACACAAAAAGAAGTATTTTTTATTTTAGAAACGAGAAAGGACGCACGTCTTGTTGAGCGGTAAATTTCAATGTTGAGCGGTAAATTTCAAATTCTCAAATTGTATTTGTTAGTACATCTATTCAACGTTCGTTTTATTTTCAAATAACTTGTACAGCCTAGTCAACACGAAAATTAAATGATGACACTCACAAAAAATCTTACCCTAACCTATTTGTGTAGTTTTTATAAACCCGGTTAGCGTTATCTCAGATTGAATCTTCTTTTCAATCATCTTGTTTTTGTTTCCGATTGTCATTTATCTTACGATTGGTGTTCCTTTTTATAAACAACTCGTTGTAGGTTAGTGTGTTATCTCAAGTGTCAGTATCCTATTAGACCCCATTCTAAAAGATTCTGAACGTAATACAAACAGGTCTGTCTAACATCTTCATATTTTCCCAATTTTCTCATGGAATGCAATGATCTTGTTTTTGTTTCCGATTCTCATTTATCTTACTATCGGTGTTCCTTTTTATAAACAACTTGTCGTAGGTTCGTGTGTTATCTCAAGTTTCAGTATCCTATTAGACCCCATTCTAAAAGGTTCTGAACGTGATACAAATAGGACCAATTGTTCAATTTTTCTATTGCAATCCGGAGTTACTGAATTTAAATAAGAAAAAGTCTGCTGCAATCCAAAGACGTACGGCCGCATATGGGTACCTATTTGAACGTGATTCACCTTTCACATCAAAAACGCAGTATATTGAACTAGCACTTCTCAAAGCTGCTCTTTTCTGATAATTTTGCATATGGGTTCCACATATGTTGTATTTTAGTATTTTTATAAGGGAGATGCTTTGATTGCAACAGGGGGGAGGCGGGCGGTGCTTATTTGCAATGGTTGCTTATTTGCAAGTGGATTGGTTCTTTTCAAGAACGGTTTTTAAAGCTTGTAGTGAGGTTTGTTGATTTACAAAGATAAGGCTATGAAGAAAGCTGTATGGCGTGTGGAGCTGGTCTGGGCGCCTGTCCAAGTTTGACTTGGTGTGCGCCCAGCGGGAATTGGATAGGTGCCGAGAGTGCGTGATTGGGTTGAGCTTGCGGGGGTAAAAACTTGACGCCTGACCAAGCTCCGCTTTACGCCAATCAAAGCTGGTTGCGCTTGACAGAACAGCTGCTCTCCTCCCACTCTTTGATCCATTGATTCCATTTGCATCCGCATTTCAATCATTTGAAAATTTAAGTTTTTTTCTGTTTTTCTTATTCTGGTATGTATTCATATTCATTTTTTTTTTTTTGGTGGGGGGGGTTAGGTGGCCAAGGAACCTATGCCATTGTTGAGGAACAAACCATTCTTGAGGAACCTGAAATTTTTGAGGAACCTAAAAATGTTGATCCTGCAATCCTTGAGCTTGGAGAAAATCAGGAAGAACCAAGATGACTTCAAAAACAACTTGAAAAATTTGATTGGCTGGATCTTCTTGAACAATGGGTCAATTACATCAATTGGTGCAGGACCCAAATTGATTAAATGGTGGTTTTTGTTGATGAAGCCAGTTTTGATCTCCCTTGTGGTATATCTAGTGGGTATGCCCCCTCATTTGTGAAGTTTCTTTTTTATTTATTTTTTCTTTTTTAATTCCAAACTTGAACTTTTATTTATTTATTTATTTATTTCTATTCTGAAGGAACCCTGACTGTCCTCAGCTTTTTGCCAAAGATCAAGCTGGTCACTTTCATTGGTGCAATTTCCAAGGATGGATTTATCTATCATGAACTCCTTGATTCCAATGGAACCAAGGCAAAGGTGTAGTTATTGAGGATCTATGTCTTTTCCTTTCATCCCTTGCATCCAGACTTCCTCAATATTCCATCATCATAATGGAAAACACCCCAATCCATTGTGGGTAGCGATTTGAAGAATTTCAAGCAGATTTCCAAAAATCCAAGTTGATTGAAATTTAATTTCTCCCTCCCTACTCATCATTCCTTAATCCTATCAAATATCTCCCTTCCATTCAATCAAATAAATTATCTGGGGGAAGGAGCCAAAATTGCAAGCTGAATTGCTTCAGAAAATCAAGGCTCAAATTGACAAGGCCATGACACCGGAAAAAAGGGGATTTTTTTTCTCATGTTAAAAAATATTTCAGAAACTGCCTTGAGATGCAACCTATCAAAGGTCCTATCTTGGCAAATCCTTCAGTTCTGTTAAATTTTTCCTCCTTTATTATAATTTTTTTTTGAATTCTTTTTTTGAAAATAAAACCATGTATCACCAGGGGAAAAAGGTAGGCACATGCCAGCATGTGCCACCCTGTAAAAATATTTCAACTTGGTGGCAACAGGGTTGTAATTCTGTCCTGATTGAGGCAATCTATTCAAATAACTCCCAAATAACCACACCACAAATTCAGTTTAAATACTCTACAACCAATGTGCAATCAAATATTAGGCATTCTTGGAAGGATTTTCAATTGTAACTCAAGGTTTCTCTAAAATTGCTAATATATTTTGGTGATGCGTGATCATAAAAACAGTTTTATATAGATTTTACCATTATTTTTTAATTTTTTCATTCTTTGAAATTCATTAATAAATTTCAAGTATCATTCCAAAAAAATTCAAAATCAAATAAATCAATAAATATTGGGAGAATGTGACTTCTGAAAATCTGGACCTTTAAATTTGGAACAAAACACCACCCCAGCTGGGTCCATATTCATTTTTTTTTTATAAAAATATCCTGTTTTCAAACTGTTTATTTGAACTAATATACTCACCAGAATGGGCTTGTATATTCATCAAAACTTTGATTAAAACACCATTATTTCAGGAATATCTAATAAATCCTTTAAGATTTGAGAGAGATGCTCATAAGCTGATTACTTCAAACAAAAAATGAAACCCAGATTTTAATTAGCTACTTTATTCATACTAACAGCATATTCCTCAACTTTGCAAAATTTTTCAGGGGCTTTTTGCCCAATTTTTTTGTTTATATTTAATAGAACCATCATTCTTGGTTATGATTTTTCATCATGGTCAGGAAGGGAAAAATTCAATTTCTGAAAAATTGATCCATGAAGGAATTGACTTAACTACACACTAAAAGCAAAATATTAGCTGGAATTTTCAAAAAAGAACCCTGATTTCAAATCAAAGAAATAGTCTTTTTATTTTTTAATCTTGTTGAATTATCATGCAGAGCTGAATCATTAGCTTCATAAACCCCACAAAAGAAGTGAATAGAAATAATTGGTGATTCAGTAAGAAAAAATCAATCTATAATTTCTTTCAAATTTCTTTCCCCTTTCTGATATTCCTTTTTGGTGGTACCATTGTAGAAAACCAATCAATTAGGAGAATTTGAAAGCTATGATTATGTACTGGCCCTCCTGATTTAACTTCAGCTTTCTTGTTTAGATATATTTTCATGATGGAGTGCAATCTGGTTTTGGTATTTTTCATTGAATCCACAGAATCTTCTTTGTAATGAATAAATTTTGAAATGTGTTGAACAGGGCTTATTTTTAATACATCATTCCTAAATTCATAAAATAAAATTTTTAAAAACTCAACTATTTAAAGTCCCAGCTGCTACCCTTACAAAAACCTTGATAAACTCTTTCCAACTTTTGAATGGTCTAGAATATTTTATGAGTATAATTTTTTTGTTTTATTTTGCACCTATCACTTTTCTCAAGATATCTCTTAAATTTTTTACTGGTAGATATAATTCAGAAAAAAATGACGGTGTTGCTCTTGGAGAAGGGGGGACATGGGTTCAAGTTATTTTAAATTGTGGTAATTGAGATGCAGTTGCTTCAAGATATAATTACCATCCAGGGTTGATGGAGTTATCCATGTTGAAAATATGGGATTGAGGTTTGAATAATGTTTTTAAAAGATTACTGCCATGAATTGATTCCCCACAAGTTTTAAGGTTGAGACAGAAATTTACCCCAGACCTTTGGGAAAAGTTCTTGGGGACACTTTATGCATTCAAGACTGCTGGGCAGTGTGGGTAGTATAGGCAGTTGGTGCCACTCTAGTGCTTTTAGTGGAATCAGTCGTAGAAATGTGAGTCCCTTCAATTCTTCTCACACTTTTCCACAGGTCCTTTGGTGGTTCTTTGGCCAATCAGGACATGGATGATGGATAATGATCCAGTTGTGGTTGCAATGGTAGTCTTGGTGGCATTGGTTCAGGTAGAAAGGCCACTAGGTCTTCAATTGCTTCATCTTCCAAGCGCTTGATTGGGGAGAGTTGGGCAGGTTCATTGAGAACCTGGAGGTTGGTTGGGTTTGAGTTGATCATCCCCAATCTTCTGCTGAAGACCAGAGTTATTAGCTTGTGGGCGTTGTTTACATACAACAGCTTTTGTTCTTTGAACTATAAGCATACTTTAACTTCTTTTGTTCAAGTTTTTCCCTGCATAATCTTGTCTCAGATAGTGCTGTTCCATTGCTACCAAAATATTATCATCTTATCCTCTACTCCTTGATTCCTCATTTACCAGGTTCTGGACCTTTATCTTGGTTACATCTAAATATTTTTGTAACACTCAGGAGGGCAGCCTAAACAGCACCTTTCCCCTCCACAGAACTGCCACGGCCTAGCACCGTTTCGAGTCTTACAGCGGGAATTGTGACATAACACATTTCCACATGTAAATCCTAAAATATACACAACACCTCAACTCTGAGTGAATTTTAGGTGTAAACCCTTAACAGGACAACACATGTGAAATGTTACAATGGCCCAAAGGTGCCATACTGGTGTCGTAATTTTTAGTACTTTTCTTTTTAATAATTTTAAAAATGTAAGGACTTGGATTTCAAGGGTGGGGTAAGTGAGTGAACCTACCTAGTTTTTGGTGAGGAATACATTTCTTTAATAATATTTATGGATTTATCTCTCCTTCTTTTGTTAATTGAGATAATCTTATTTTTATAGTTTTGTGTTGCTATGACAGGTTGCTCTGTACATAGTAGCAATCTGGCATTATTTGCCTGTTGAAAATGGGTTGTGAACAGCTGCTCACAACCCAACTGTGGGTTTTGGGTGGCTTTGAGCTGTGCTGAAACAAGAGAGAGGAACTTCTCCATTTTTCCCTAAGTTTTGGAAGCAATGGTCTTAGCTTCTGTAAGGATAAGGATGCCCCTTTGTAGAGAGAGAGAGAGAGAGAGAGAGAGAGAGAGAGAGAGAGAGAGAGAGATAGTAAAAGATGATTATTTTGTTCCTTTTCTTTTTTTTCCCCTCCACCCTCTATTTTTTGTGCTGAGGGAGAGTGCTTTTATTCCTTCCCCCTCAGCCCTAACATAGGTAAAAACGCAAAGACAACCTGGAAGACAACAAAGAAGAAACCCCAAGACCCAGAACCCTAGCTCAACCCTAACCCCTATATCCAATCCCTCAAGCCCGCCTGCCATTACACACATCTGGTTTGTCCTTCTCATGATGCAGACCTCTTCCGCGCCCAACTTAAAACCCATGCGCTTGGTGTATCTTCCCGCCGCCCCATTGCAACTCCCCCCTGGCCCTTGGGTTGGCCTGCGCTTGCGCACGCCCACCTGCATAAATAGCCCTGTGATTGCCCCGCTCTTACCTCTGCAAACTAACGGCCCTTGAATGTGGTCAGGCCGGCTCCATTCCTAAGTCCTAATATCTAAGCAGGTTGCGGCCTGTCCCCCTCCTAGTCAAGCCCAACCCACAACTGCCGCGCAGGTCCCACTGCGCCTGCTGCTGAGCTTTCAGCGTCTACTGCTGAGAATGCGGGCACCCCAAATACTGATCCTGACCTACCAAATGCTGAGCGCGCAGGCTGCAACACAGTTCCAAATCCAAGACTATATACTGACACCACATCTCCACCCAACTTGATTTCTGTCTCCAGAGGTCTTCCCATTTCTACCTTGAATGAATCCATGCCTTCCCCTACCTACTAAATCCTTCCTTGCGCTCTTCCCACACCACCAACCCTCTACTTGTCTGTCACCATGATACCGTGCAACTTCTGTGCTTGGAAAAGGTATAAGTGTTCACTCATCCCTGGTTGTTGCGTGTGCATCACCTGCTGTTATGGCCACCGTCACTGCTTGCTCAGCAAGGGAATCCCCTGGGCTCCTCCCCAATCCGGCTCTTGCCCTAGGCCGCACAAGAGGGCCCATCTGAACCCATTTGTGGTTTTGGACAACAAAACCATTTCAGAGGATTTTTGGACTCTGCAAGGCTCCCCTCTTGGCCGCATTCCTGTTAGTGAGGCCTGTGACTCCGCTTTGCCCCTCTGACATGCAGGACCTCCCCAGAAGGGGGACTACCTAACTTTTTTGGCTTACCAGACGGCCCTGCAATACTGGGCCAATTGTGTCTGGGTTAAACAAGGCGCAAGGGACCCGCACATTGATGAGATAATCAGATGGCACGCAGCTCCCCCTCCGTCTCCTCCTCTGGAGCCTCCATCAAACCCTCAGATTTCTCCCACTCTGGAACCAGATCCTGACTCAAGGCAGTTGTAAGACTTGGAAAAGCGGCCCACAACCCCACAGGCCACGCCTCCTCCACCATCTCTGATTGTGATTGCATTGTTTCCTCCTCCTGGAACAAGCTGCCCAAGTGGTCCTCCAGAAGTCCCGTCCTTGCCACTGGCCCCCCCTCCACCTAGTCCTCCCAAGATCCTGGACATCCCCATATTGATGGCTCTCCCTGCGGCAAACTTTGAGAACTTTGCTAAATGTTCAACCTTGTTATGGGCCTTCCTTGCAGCCACAGGAGCTCAATCATTGGAATCCCAACGTTATCTTTTGGTGCCATTGCAGGCGTAAATGGAGGAAATGACAATGATGGCTTAGGCGCCTTTCCCCCCTTTTTTTATTTTCTCCACTTCTCTTTTGTATCCCCGGCTCTTCTTCATTCTAGAGAAAATACACTTTTCCTGCGTGCGCGTTCCTTCTCAAACTTGTAGTCCTGTGAGTACGGCCCCATGCCCTGAATGAGTGAGTGAGATAACCGGAGTCCTGATTTTCCCCACGCGCAATCACACAACCGCAATTCCCGCCAAGGTGCTTTGAGCCCGTGCCTTTGTAAGTAACCAAGGGTTGCAAAAGGTACCTGGACCGTCCCAGACAAACTGCCACACATTTACCCATACCCTTGCTACAAAACAAACAAACACCAAGATGCCAGTGGGCGCACAACCAGAGAGAGATAGAAGCAATAGGAAAAAAACATTCCAGGGTGCCTATTTATCCCAGCTGTGAACTGGCTAGAGCAACCCCTTACCAAAGCAAGCCTTTCCAGCGCGCACTACAACTGTATATCCATTCATGCCCATTACACCAGTCCGTAGAAAAAGAAACAAATGAGGAGGAAAACAGCCCATACCAAAAGAAAAGGGATTTTTTGTTATTTCCACGCTCCTTTTCTGGTCCTCCATTTGAAGGGCTTTTTCTTGCGTATACAAACCCAGTATTGTGCCGCGCCCACGTTCCTGCAATATTATAAACCAAAGCCAGTACAAATTGGAGAACCCAAACCAATAAAAGAAATAAGGAGAAAAAAAATTCTGGGGTGTCTAGTTGTTCCAGCTGTGAACTGGCTAGAGCACCCCCTCACCAAATCAGGCTTTCTCCCCTTTATCATCCCCCGCCCAGATTGGAAGATGTCCCCAGCGGTTTGGAACCTCTTTCTCTGCTGGAGTGGTACGTCGCGGGCGGAGCCTTTGTTGGCCAAAGATTCTGGACCATCAACCTTGTCCAAAGGCGTGGCCCCGTCCCCAGGGCCCCTTTTGTCTCCTGCTGTCTTGTTGAATGAGGTGGATCCATGCGCATAAAAGGGCTTCACATGCAAGGCTGCGGCCTTCTGCTTAAGAGGTGTTCCATCCAATTCCTCAAGCTGGTAGCTGCCGCCCATGAACTTGGAAGAAATGAAATACAAACCATTCCATTGGTTATCAAAAACCCGCCCCCACTGAGACTCCATACTCAAATTGTACAGCAGCACCAGGTCCACTTTTTGAAATGGTTTGCGGAGGAAGTGGGAAAAGCACTTGTCCCAGTACCATACTGATGCTCTGCAGCCTTTCCAAAAGTTTCCTCACGCCTAAGGAGCTTCTTGGTGCATGCCTCAATAAGATCCACAGAGGTGTCAACCTTCAACCGGTTAACGCCCTAGAACTTTTTAAAATAAATTTCCACCGGAAGAACAGGCTGCTTTCCAAAGAGCAGCTTGTAGGTTTATTAGCCCGTCAATTGCTTCACGGAGATCTGATCCGCAAAGAGAACCACTGGAAGCGCCTCCTGCCACTTCTTGCTGTCCTCCCTGCACATCTTCACCAGGGCATCCTTGATGGGTTGATGTCCCCGTTTAATCATCCCTGCGCCTTCTGGATAGTACTCCGTCACCCCTCTAAACTTTTCCCCGCAAATCTGAACCAACACCATCAAGAAACCTCAAAAATCTGCACCTCTGTCCACTGTGACAAGATGGAGAAATCCATAGTGTTCAAACCAATCTTCCTCGAAGAAATGGGCAACCTTTTCCACCAACAACTTCACCAAGGGGAGCACCTCCACCCATCCCAACAGGTTTTCCTTTGCAACAAGAAAGTACGCAAACTTCCCTGCTTTGACGTGCACCACATCAATAGAAACCTGTCCAAACAACTCATCCTCCCCCGTGGGGTGACCAACCTCCTTGGGAAACCTTGAGCTCCTTGGGCAACCTCAAACTCCGCCGCTGGCAGGCTTTGCATGACTTTACCCATTCTCAAACCGCGTGCACAACCCCCAGCCACCAGAACCACACCTTCACCCTCCTCTGTGTCTCAATTTTGCCCCGGTGACCAAGGTTGTCATGAAAACACCTCAGGATAACTTCCTGATCTGTCCTAGAAGTTGCAACCAAAGGAGGCATGGGGGCACTCCGCCACCACAATTCCCCTTCCTGGAGGTAGAAGTTTGCCGCCTGCCACCTTTCCCATTGGATGATAATATTTGTTGCGCCTTTGGGGGGGTCAGCCAGAGATCCTGCAAATAGGAACACAGGACCGTGTAACATCCAGACTGAAATCACAGCAAGCAAACCCCTGCCTCCACCACCCCTACCCAAATAACCAGAGATTCCACATCCAAAGGCTCTTCTCTTTTGTATGGATCCTCCCAAGCATACCGTGACAGCAAATCTGGAATTTTGAACACTTTTCATGGAAAATGAACCATGTTAAAGGAAAACAGCTGGAGTAATGCCACCCACCTGGTCATTGGCGCGTTTGGAAGCGTCAGCAAGTTGATCATCCTTTCCAAAGCCTCGGCATCAACCAAGAGCTCAAAATGAACACCCCACAGGAGATGCTGAAGCCTCTGCATGATCTTAGTAACCCCAAAAAACTCCAACTTTGGCTGAGAATAGCAGCTCTCCGTAGTGGTAAAGGTAACCAACTCATAGAGAACAGGAAGATCCTTCCCATCCTCCTCCTGCTTCAGGAAACCCCCCGCGCCAAGCTTGCTAAATTTGACCGCAGGAAGTATTCCTCCTGCATTGTAGTCAAGGTCCTGGAGGAAAATTTTGTGCCCAAAATCTCCTTGGGCTTTGCAAACGCATTGTCACACCGGGTAGTCCATTCCCAATTTGCGCCCTTCCGTTTTAATGCTTGCAGAGGACTCACCACCCCACAAACCCCTTGATGAACATGCGGATAGAGCTAAAAAACTCCAGGAACTGGAGGATGTGCAACACCGTACCCAGAGTTGGCCACTCAAGAACCTTGTTCTGCTTCTTCTCAGCAATTCATCTTCTGTTTGAAGCCACCACATGACCCAAGACCTCCAGTTTCTTTCCCAATACCATAAGTCCTGCTTCCTTGATCCAGAACAGGACCCTTTCTAGCGTCACCACGTATTCCAAAATGAACCGACAGATTGTAGGAGCCTCAGCCAGAACCGTGCCTCCATACTCTATCCTTGGTCCCTTGATAAAAGTGTCGTCAATGAAGATCTGGACACCCTCCGGGAGATTGTTGCACAGTATCCACATCATCTGGGCTTGGTAAACCGCCACCAAGTTAGTCACGCTTTGCGGCAGCTGCATTAGCTGCATCCTCCCAAATCTGGTCTTGAACGCAGTCAGCTGACGCAAATAAGGATGAAGTTCCCTCTGATCATAACTTCCCATCACATTGAAAAACCCGTAACATGCCCGCCTGGCCATAAAATCCGAAAATTCCTCCACCTGCGGGCGCAAACCCGCGTCACGGATAGTGAACAAGTTAAGAAGCTTCAGATCATTAAAAATTATTAGCAACTTCCCATCTTGCTTGATGAACGCAAAGATTGGGCTTGATTAACTCAATTTGGATTGCTTGTAGAGACCCACTCTCATGCGCTCACGCACTGACTCCAAAAATGGTTCCCAAACGGTCTGGGGGATTGGAATTGGCTTGATCTGCCACAGCTTGTGCAGAACTGTGGGGATAACGTATGGGTCACCAATTTTGCCTTTCAGCAGTCCCCGCTTTTCCAGGCCAAAGGCAAGGGCCTTCTCTTGCAGTAACAACGCAAACTCCAGCAAATCCTTTTAATCCACTCTTAAACACCCCATGGGTCCAAAGTTAAGGGCATCAAACCGCTTGATGGTGATCCGTGCCGATTGCATTACCCAATTAGAATTCTTCAAGGGTGTCTCCCATGGATCCTGGGACCAAGCAATTGGGAACAAGAGTCTGTTAAGTCCCTGCAGCATGGGCTTGTTTGGCGGTTGGACCTTCTGCGCCACCTGCTTGTACTTGCTAGTGTTGCACCTTCCCATCCACACCCAACTTTTGTCATTGTAATTCCTTGAAAGAACCAAACCAGTGCTTTTTACTTTTCTCACAATTGTGGCACAATGATAGGGTTTTCAAAAAGTAGAACCTCCCGGAGATGCATAATGAGGAAGGGAACTTACTTCTGCCACCCGCACTTCCCATGCTGCTTCCTTCTCCTCCTGCTTCTTGTTCTTCAACCACCCATGCAAAGCCGGAGCTTTCTCCGCGCGGTCACAGTGGCTGACTAGGAAAAATCCTGCATGGGGTAACCCTTGCGGTCTACCCCCCGTTTTACTTGTTGTCTTTGCACTTCAACGGTTGCTGCACCCATTTCCCCCTTCCATGGTTTCAGATTGTTGTCTCAAACCGCTCCCCACATGAATCATCAACCATTAAGGATTCCGTACACGCCTTGGAATTGAAGACCATTTGAGCCCAAAACCTAAACATTAACAGACGTCCCAAGATCATGTTGCCACATTCCACAGACAGGAAAAACAGAGGCTTCCAAACCTTTGCAACCTCTTCCTCCTCCGCCTCTACCACCCCATCCACACAAAATTCTCTGCCATTCAATGCCCAAATTCCCATTGTGCATTTCCTCCGTACCAGGCCAAGATTTTAAACCAATCTTGACGCAAGCTGGTTGGAGATAGAGCCACTATCCACCATTGACCATACCTTCCATCCCGCAATTGCCATTGCAACATAGGCAAGCAGACCCAATATAGAATTAAAACGGCACAGCTTGTGTTCCACCTCCTCCTCCACTACATTTACCCGTGGGACCCTTGTGGGAACCTGGCCTTGCCTGCACTCCTTCAACGCTTGGACCATCTTTTGAGCGACTGCCAGGGACACCGCCACTAATTCTTGTAGGGTTAGAGGTATTGGAAAGTTGTTTCCAATCACCCTTGGTACAATATACACAGCATTCCTTTTCCCCGCAAGATTAGTTTCCAATCCGTCCCCCATTTGTGTGCGCGCAGCTGGCTTTGGCGCAAATGGCCGCTCCTTAATGTCAATTTCCATTTCAATTTGTTCATCTGCCACCAATTCCCTCACTTTAGCCTCCACCCTTGGGGCTTGCAAAGTCCCGGGCACAGTTACAATTCCAAGCAATTCCCAGGCGGTTTTGGCCGGCGCCTTCATCCAATCCTATACTTTTACTATGGGAGGCGGCGGGTCTCTAGTCAAATTCACTGATTTGCCCAAAGGGAATGTATAAGTCAAGAAAGATGTGCAAAAAAGCCCTTCATTCATGTCCCAAGACAGGTGGTTGCATATTAATTTCCAGTTCCCCTTTTCCCCACAATACGTACAGGTGCGCACCCTGAACGGCCCGGAGGGCCCACTGGGAGGCTGGAACCCTTCCACCATATGAGTTGGTGTTTCACGCGTTTGAGTAGGATCCACAGGAGACATAGGAGCTTTCGGAGCCTTTGGAGCTGTCTTCCTGTTAAGGAAGATTCTTATGTCTTGAAAAATCTCCAATATCTTGCCTGACAATGGTCCCAGAGCTTGTTGAGAAGCTGCAGAATTAAAGGGCGTTGGCAGTCATGCGCTGAAGTTTGGGCAGGAGCCGGCACCAAGATAGTCACCAACATTTTAGGAGCTGCCAGGTATTTTCTCACCATGTCCACAATAAGCTTGTCCAAATTGATTTCCTCTCCACAGCCCAACAGATGACCAACAATCTGGGGAGAATCACACAGCTCCCATCGAGAAACCTTTTGACCAAGCCATGATCATACAGATAATGTTGCACTCTAGAACAGAGTTGAGGTGCAAGACCTCCTAAAAACACCCGCTTCATGGGCCCCATCTGCATCCAACAACTTTGTTCTTTGCCAATGCTGGATTTCTGATGGAGGAAAACAGAATTTTTGATTTAAAGAGGGCTAATGAAGAAGACAATTAATTGTTCAGTTGTGAAACAGAATTGCTAGCAGTAGTTTAAAAAGAGCTTGAAACAGAAGATAAGACAAACATAAAGTAGAAGAGAATAGAAAAAGGGTTGATCAAGTTCAGGGTGAGTCTAGGTAAGAAATGAAGGCTGAGTGACTTGAAGAGTTGCGGACTGTCAGTATTGGATTGAAAGAATGAGTAGGTTAGTTTGAGTGGTGATTTATTTTGTTGAAAGTCTTAGCAGACAGTGATTGATTGTGTTGCAGCATTGAAGGTTGGATTGTGCAAAGGTAAAGGCCGCAACAAGTTTTTGAGAAAGAGCAGAAGGAAAGAAAAAGAAGCACCAGAAAAAGAGTTGAGGAAGAAGAGTAAAGGTAGAGATTTCAAAGGAGAGAAAGCAGTTTAAGGCATGATGCCTGCGACTACTATTTTCCATATGACTGAAATGAGAAAAGAAAGAAGAAAGAGGAAAGGGAGCAGACAGATGAAAGACAAGAAGAAAATAACAAGAAAAAAGGAATAAAATAGCAGTTTATTCAACAGCCAAATACCCTAGATAAATTTAAATTTGAACATGTACTCTACTAATCCTTTGCACAATTGCACCCCCCATTATCACTTGCTTCCTCCGGGGCTGGCTCAAAATTGCTTTCCCAGAACCAATCTTTGCACTTTCCCCACCTTTCTAGCATCTTGCCTTTTAACCTTCCACAATCCTGCCTTTTATACCCAACCATTTCCTCCACATCCCGCAGTTTCTGCTCCTTGGGGATGAAGAGGATGATAGTCCAAACCTTACTGGCACCTTTTGCGCCTTCTGAGTCCGCAATGCCTTTTAACCTGGAAAGAAATTTCTCCATGTCTGCAGCGCTGAACTGGAGGTGAGGGAAATACCTTGGCCTCTGACACACCCAACAAGGGACTTCAGCTACCACTTCTGATAACTCCCCCTCTGATGGCGGAGAAAACCCACCAATTGTGGGAGCGGAAGAGGTCAGTGACCAGGCTGAGCTTGAGCTTTAGGAGTTGGTTTTAAGGTAAAAACAGGTGGAATTTTTAATCCCTGTGTGGTTGTTGGAAGCATCCTGAGTACCTTTGAGAGACTTGAGACAAACAAAAGTTCCTGGCCAGACCCCCAGATTTGGAAAAAAGAGAGAGGAACTTCTCTGGATGTCCCTAAATTTTGGAGGAAATGGTCTTAGCATCTGTAAGGATAAGGATACTCCTTTGTAGAGAGAGAGAGAGATAGAGAGAGAGAGAGAGAGATTAAAAGATGATGGGTTCCTTCCTTTTTGTTTTTCCCCCTCCCCCCTCTATTCTCTGCTCTGAGGGAGAGTGCTTTTATGTCCTCCCCCTCAGCCCTAACCTAGGTACAAACGTAAAGACAACCTGGAAGAAAATAAAGAAGAAACCCCAAGACCCAGAACCCTAACTCAACCCTAACCCCTATATCTAATCCC